>SPJY01034554.1:2084463-2195253 GCA_005191435.1 Raddia distichophylla | reverse complement strand
GCTGCCCCTACCCCCATCGGCGTGCGGTGCTCCTCCTCTTCGACCCCTCACCGCCGGCCCTCGCCGCCCCTCGTCGCCGGACCGTGCCGCCGCCCCGCGCCTCCGCCCCTCGCCGCCGGAGCGCGTCGCCGCAGCGTCGTCCCGCGCCTCCCCTCGCCGTCCCTCGCCGCGGCGGCGCGCGGTGCTCCTCCTCCGCCCCTCGCCGCCGGAGCGCGTCGCCGCCCCTCGCCGCCGCCGCCGGCCGCTGCACGCCGCCGCCTCTGCTTGGAGAGAGAGACGGGGAAGAGAGAGAGGAGAGAGAGTGAGAGAGTTTGGAGGAGGAAGAAGAAGATTAGAGGGGATGACATGTAGGGCCCACTGTCAGATTGAATTTAGTTGTATTTTAGATTGTAAATTCAGCTCATATCTTCCCAAATCTCTCCATAATGGCATATATGTGTGTTTCTTCACTCTAGAGTGACATATATGCTCAAAGATGACTCTAGAGTGGCATATATGCTTTTAACCCTTTTTAAAATGGATGTAGATGATAGTGGGGAACTATCGGGATAATGGTATTTTGCAAAACCTGATTGGGGTGGCTGGATGCAAGGTGGTGTGCATTATGCTGAGGCCAATGTTGCACGAGATATGGGTCAAGTGTACGACCCACCCTGATCGCTAAGGACTGATTCCTTGAGGTTGTCGAGTAAAGTACTACAGTGCGACTATTGAGTGCCTGTGTGGACAGGCCCTGGCTTAATAGCTTTTAGAATTCTAGTTCGATGCCCATCCGTTGGGACTATCCTGAGGGCAATGGTATGGGTTGTACTATGCTGAGGCCAATGGTGCAACCCGCAACCAGTAGAGTGTGGTACTAAGCCAAGGCCAATGGTACCCACTGTTGTGCTGTTGGGAGTGGGGTTACCGAATTAGGAGGAAGACTGCCAAATGCCTTGTCAGGAAGACCCTTTGCCCCGGGAAATCCTGTCTCGTGGGTAAAGCGTGCGACCTCTGCAGAGTGTACAACTATCATGATAGCCTTGCCCGAGGTTAAGGGCGGACGACGGGGAGCTGCCTCTCTGGTAGTGTTCGTTTTGATTTTGAAAATGTTTTTCAGAAAGAGATTTGTTTTATTCTCCTCACAGTGGGGAATTATGAGTGATGAGGGTATAGGTTCATGGCGGGGAACCATGATCTAGCCACTTGGAAAATTTTCGGTTGCAGCCGAAGGAAAGAAAAGAAATTGAAAACAAAATATTTGTTTAAATCACGTTTTTCCTCATATTTCAAAATATAGGAAAAACATTTGAAAAGCTGGCTTTATGCAAAAATGACTCCTACACCCATTCCTTTGGAGTCTTAGTTGCATGTAGTCAGCCTAGCTTGTTGAGTATTCGCGTACTCACCCCGCCTTTCATGCGGGCTGCTCATTCCATCGAGCAGGTTGTCACTAGAAGATGTTCCCTAACGACAAAGTGTACAAGGAAGAAGGCTTCACCAATGAGGTTGAAGATGAAGATTATGCGACATCTAGGAGCGCTAACTCCAGCTTGCCTATGGGAATCGTCTAATTTTGTTCTTTTGAAGTTGAACTTGTATTTTAGTCTTTCGCTGAATTAAGGCCTCCATGCCTAACTTTTATATTAAACGCCACACTGGCGCATACTCTGATGTAAAGGCCATCTTGGATATTATTCGGATGTAATAAAGTTTGTTCGTTTGATGGCTATGATCCAAGAGCTGTATATATGTGTGTTCTAGCTACTGATCCAGGGACTGGAACAGGTAAAGCATAGAAGGGATTCGACTCCGTTAACGGGTCCCGACAGAGTTGGTATCAGAGCCTAGGCTATAGGACGCACCCTGGTAGACTGGTATATCCTTATGTATCTATTTTATTATAGAAATTTATCTTCACAAAAAAAATTCTCTTATTTCAGTTCTTACCTAATTCTCTTGACTTTTTTCTTTCCTTTCCATCTTGCTCACTTCTATTTCTAATCAAATTGCAATTTGACAAAGTGTCGATTCTAAGCTCTTCCCTCATTAAAAAATATCGCCAACACCTTACTATTTATCAAGATCTGAAGGCTACCACTTCATCCAATGTAAGACAAATGAAGAAGAGCAAGACCCTTGAAAATCAAATCCATGGAGTTGAACCCAATATTAGGTTTTAGGGTTGACTTAAGAACCTCTTAAGTTATCGTTGTTAGGACAATGTTTTTACCGATTTATTGCAATGATTGTACTGGGTTTTCTCTATTTTCCTCCGGTACAACTATTCATTCTGTTGTATGATATTTAATAAGAGTATTATAAAAAAATTCATTGCAATTGTTTATTTTTTAAAAAATATATATCAAATCTCAATCAAAATTATTAGTTTAAGTTTGGTTGAAAAAGTAAGGTATTTTACATTCTTAGTTTTTCAAGTATTTTCTTTTAAATAAAATGAAACCTTTTGTTTATCGTTTTGAAGGGAAAATGTTTGGAAAAATTTATTAACCTTATATTTGGTAAATAACTTTCTTGTAAGAAAAGTTTTCTTCTTATGAGTTAAAATATTTTTTCTGAAAGCCTGGAAAAAATGGGGACATAATTTTTAAATGGTTTTCCATAAATAAAGTATTTCATATCTAATTTCGACTTTCATTTTGGAAATTTATATATGTTTATTTTAGAAAAATCAAATTGTGCAAAATGATTATTTTTGTTTAGAAAAGTATTTGAACCTAGTTTTCTTGTTAAAAAATCACTATTTCCTTAACAAGTGTGTTAAGGTAAAATTTCAATTTCAAATTTGTGTGTTATACTCGGTGTAAAATGAAATTATTTTACAAATTACATATTAACAACTTTTTTTACTTAGATGATTTCTATTATTTTGGTTGGAAAAGGGGTGATTTAAGGTATTTATTCAAGTTAACTTTAAAAATAAAGTCCACTCTTCCAACAAAATATTTACTCTAAACATTGTTGGTATCCAAATATACTTTGGTTTTGTGCAAAAAAAAGAACTCTTAAAAGAACAAAAAGGTTTTTATTATTTCGGTTATACAATAAAATGGAAAATTGAGTTTCTTTTCGTTTAACCACAAAAAGGGGTTATTGGTATGTGGTTTTGGAAGGTGTATTATTTTTTTATTTATTTTTAACCAATTGTTTTTATTAAGTTGAAAGTTCATGTTCTAGTTTGAAAAGGGAAATCATTTATAAAAGTTTATGCAACTTGTTTATAAAAAAATCATTTCTCCAAATTATTTGTTCTGAACAATAATTGTTTTAAAACCTCCAACACTTTACATTCACTGTTCGGGAGATTTCTTTTGAAAGTTTCATCAAACTTCTTCGAAAGGAAAAGTTTATAAAAAACATTATTTCCTTAAAGCCAATAGTGTTCAAAAGAATGTTTCAATTTGAAATTTGATTTGTTAAACTTGGTTGAAAATGGAAAATACTTTTAGCATTTTCTTTTAACTATAAGATTGGAACTTCTTGTTTTAAACTTTTAATTTACAAAGGCGAGTGATTGAGAAAGATTTGATTCATCTTTGTTTGAAGGAAAATAATTTTTTTTAAAAAAAGAAAATCGTTCATGTTTGTTAGAAGATTCATTAAAAAGAAAAAAAGTGTTCTTATTTACTTTGTCTTTTTTAAAAAAAAACTCTCCTCAACAAAAATGTTTACTTTGAACATTAGTGGTTTTGAAATCTAATTTTGGTTTTGGGATGAAAAAAAATTATTGATTAAAAGAAAGATTTTATATTTACTCTAGTGAAAAAATAGACTTATTTTGCTAAAAAGAAAATGGTTTGATATTTGGTTTGGAAGGAGTAAAGATTTTGCTTTTGCTTTCTCAATTCTTTACAAAAAAAGGGGTCATGTTTACCAAAATGGATTTCGAAACAAGAATTTCAAAAAAAAATTATTTAGAAACAGAAAGCCTCCATTTTAAATATTAAAAAATTGTTTTGCAACAGGTCTTTCAAAGGATACGTTTTCAAAATGATATCTTCACATGTTGATTTATGATACTTTTCCTGTGAAGATATTTTATTCAAAGCTGAAAAAAAAACTCCATTTACAAGAGTTCATTTCATGAAACCAATTTGAGATTTTATTTTGCAAAATAAAAAAAATTGTTCTCTAAATGTTGCCCTTCGAAATGCATATTTGAATGACTTGGAACACCCTTCTTTTCATTTTAAAAAAAATCCCTCAAGACTCTACCTAAAAAGTGTTTGAAAGAAGAATGAGAATAAAGTGTATTGATTTGAAGAGCTTATTTCAAAATCAGTCTTAAATTTAAATATATTTTGTTTGTAAAATAAATATAATATTAAGTGCTTATCTTTTCAACCATGTTTTCATAAATGTTTCACAACACAACTCTTATTTGGGTTTCCAAGAAAAAGTTTTCAAAGGATAAACTAAGGTTCTAGTCACAAACAAGTTTTGCAAAACGTTGTTTTCAAAAGAAAACATTTCAGTTTTAAAATAAGGGTGTTTAAAAAAACTCTCAGTTTCAAAATTTTATATTTTGTTGAAAATGGTTGTAAAAAAAAACTCTCTCTTCTGCTCCAAAAATCTTTATTTATGTTAGTTCTCAACTCTGAACTTAAATTTTTTATTTTCAAAGCTATGTGGTATATTACCATTATATGTTGGCATCTACACATTTGCTGTTTCATTTTGGTTTAAACCCAGTACACTACTTAGTTACCTCTAGGTATACTTTGTAGCTGTATGGAGTTTGGTGTTTTGTTGGTATGTTTTGGGGTAGATAATATCTATCTTTTCTCTAACTTCTTTATGCTTTTTCCATCTCATCTATCATCCTACCCATTGAGACCAAGAGACCTGTCAAATGAAGAAATTTTGGGAAGCGCTACCAACGGCAGAGGGTCAAAATTCTCTTTGCCATGGGCAAACTCAATGAATCATGATGGATTGAGATGATCAAGAAGCTCAATAGAGTGATCGACAAAACCCAATCCTCCTATTCTTCCTTTCTCCTAGTTCTTCCGAATCTCGGGGTCGAGATTCCATTTAAGGGGGGGAGGTTTGTAACATCCTCATTTTTTTATGAAAAACAAAAATCATGCATGGCATTGCATCAAATAAAATTTCTGAATAATTTTTTTTAAAAAAATAAAAATAAAAATGAGTATGTTACTTTAAAAATAAAATATATTCAATTTTGATTTATGATCAAAGGCTTCTATATTTGTGAGAATAAAATTTAAATTTTGGGTGAATTCCTAAAAATCATATTTTTGTAATTTATCTTGATGATTATTTTCCTACAACTATGCAACCCTAGGTTACGGTTGCTAAAGTTCTAAAATCAAACAAATATATGGATGTCTTTCCAAAAATAAAATTTTATATTTTGTCTTCAATAATTTTATTTGATAAATTATTTGGGAAAGAAAGAGAAGTATGTTTTTTTTTGTTATATTGGATTTGCACCTATTATTTATTTAGTCTCCTTTCATCACCCTTTGGACCCACTTGTCATCCACTCTCTCACTCACCTCTTCCTCTCTTCTCCCGCCATCCTTGCGCAGCCAGCTTGATTCCCCCATTGAAGCCACCATGGAAGAGGAGGGGAAAAGCTTGAAACTGCAAATTGAAGCCTCCACCCAGCCTTAATCCTTGGAGCATCAATTCTTCAGTTACCTAGGGGCGTAAGGCACCAGTTTCAACCTCATTTGCGCAGCCAATTCGTCACCCATTGCCCTATAAAAATCCCAAACCGAGCTCCAGTGCTACCCCCGAAATTCCTTTGCTACATTCCGAATCGATCATCTCCAGTGGGCTCCTACTCTCCCTCTACCCCTGTGGATGTAGCCAAGGCCGGTACCGAGCCGCCGCCGTCGCCGGAGCACTGCCATGACCTCCCCTGCCGCCGCCGTTGTCCCCTCGTCGCGCCGCCGCACCATTGCCTCCCCGGCCGTTCCGCCGCTGCCATGAGCCTCCACTCAACCCCACGAAGCTCCCCACCTCCTCAATTTGGTCGCTGCCGTCGCCGTTTGCGCCGCCGCCGTGAGCCACCATCGCACGCCACCCTGCGTCGTCGCGCCGCCTCCCTCCCCAACCTTGGCCTGGCTGTAGGTTGAAGATGAGTACGTGCCTAGCACCTCTCCACTGGGTCGCGCCACCAGTGTTGGGCCCAGTTCGGCCCACCTTCTTTTTATGCAATTTTTGAATTACCGAATTAGGAGGAAGACTACCAAATGCCTTGTCAGGAAGACCCTTTGGCCCGGAAAATCCTGTCTCGTCGGTAAAGCGTGCGACCTCTACAGAGTGTACAACTATCATGATAGCCTTGCCCGAGGTTAAGGGCGGACGACGCGGAGCTGCCCCTCTGGTAGTGTTTGTTTTGATTTTGAAAATGTTTTTTAGAAAGAGATTTGTTTTATTCTCCTCACAGTGGGGGAACTGTGAGTGATGAGGTATAGGTTCATGGCGGGGAACCATGATCTAGCCACTTGGGAAATTTTCGGCTGCGGCCGAAGGAAAGAAAAGAAATTGAAAACAAAATATTTGTTTAAATCGTGTTTTCCTCATATTTCAAATTATAGGAAAAACATTTGAAAAGCTAGCTTTATGCAAAAATGACCCATACACCCATTCCTTTGGAGTCTTAGTTGCATTTAGTCAGCCTTGCTTGTTGAGTATTCGTGTACTCACCCCGCCTTTCATGCGGGCTGCTCATTCCAACGAGCAGGTTGTCACTAGAAGATGTTCCCTAACAACAAAGTGTACAAGGATGAAGGCTTCACTAACGGGATTGAAGATGAAGATTATGCGACATGTAGGAGCGCTAACTACAGCTTGCATGTGGGAATCGTCTTATTTTGTTCTTTTAAAGTTGAACTTGTATTTTAGTCTTCCGCTGAATTAAGGCCTCCGTGTCTAACTTTTGTAATAAACGCCACACTAGCGCATACTTTGATGTAAAGGCCATCTTGGCTATTATTCTGATGTAATAAAGTTTGTTCGTCTGATGGCTATGATCCAAGAGTTGTATATCTGTGTGTTCTAGCTACTGATCCAAGGACTGGAGCAGGTAAAGCACAGAAGGGATTCGACTCCGTTATCGGGTCCCGACAATTCCCATCAGACGTGAACCCCCTATAACATGTAAAGTAGGATTGTTGAGACCCATGTGGTGGGTCCCCTTGTGTAGTCATGAATACATGTGACGGTTTGAATTTGATGTGATTTTGAAGTGTTTTGAGTTACATTTGGTGTAGCAGACGTGAGTTGAGTGTTTGGCGGATGGTGTCTGATGCCGACCGGACACGTCGAGTAGTGACAGGTCTTTGTGAGAGTTTCAAGCAAATGTTGTTCGGTGAAGGTGTGTTTACGTGGCCATCTAGCGTGGTTGCCTGGCAAGCAGGATATGGTTTTGTACACAGTTTTTGTTGTTGATCTTGTGATGTGCTAACCTTGCAGGAGGAGGTAGGCGCTGGTGGTTTGAGTCCGAGCTACAGGTGTCAAAGTTCATCTATGCTGGCAAGATGTTCAATAATACGTTCAAGAGCACCAAGGTCCTATGTTTTGATTAATGCATGCCATGTGCTCGATCAATCGTACAAGTGAGTGTTCCATGATACATGTACGCCGAGTTTTTGTGGTTGTGCCACAGTGGTCCTTGGAGGTCATTGTGATCGGAAGAAAAATCGTTCTAGCTCCTATTCACCCCCCTCTAGTCGCCTCGTCGATCCTTCAACTGGTAGCAGAGCAAGGTTGGCACTTTCTTGATCTTCACCGGTTCGAAGAGCCGGCGATTAGAACGGGCCTTCACATCGACATCGACTACTTATACGGATCATCTACTACCAGTCTACCACTTTGTCGTAAATGGTAAGTGAGGTGAGCCACCTAGCATCTTCCGCCCCCTATGTGATTGATTGGCTTGCTAGGTAGCTCTTTTTATTTGTGATATGTGTGATGCCTCGCTTACTATGTGGCTTGCCTTAATATTGATGCTTGTTTGCCTAATTTGTAAATTAAATTTGCTATCTATGCTATGTGACTTGCATTGCCTATCTCATATGCTTAATTGTGATACATGGAGAGTAGGTAATTTTTTTGTCTTTGGCTATATTTAGTTGGCATATCTTTTGTAGGCTTGCTTGGACTAATCTCTGTCATTTGTGCAATTAAGTTTGACTAGAGCTAAAATTGTGTTATTATCTTGTTAGATGTTCTAGTATGTGCTCATTGTTTATAATTGCCTACATCTAGGTTTTGCACTCATCTCGTGCAATTTATGTGACTAGAGCTAAATTATTTTTGCGTTCTTGTCAACTGCTCTAGTATGTGCCTAATTGATAAAATTTGCTTGCTATTCTCTCTCTTATGCGATTGATTTTGGCTAGGGCTAAAATTGTATGATTTCATGTTATTTTCCCTAGAATGTGCATATTTGATCAAATAAAAATTGATAGATTTATTCATCTCTCTCATTTGCAATTAATTTTGCTAGAGCTAGGCTTGTGTTGATATCTTGTCAAATGCTCTAGATGTGCTTATTAATAATTGCTTTGACCTAGGGTGTGATCTACCTTGTGCAGTTTATTGTGTTAGAGTTTCTTTATCCTGTTTTCTTGTCATATGCTCTAGCTTGCACTTAATTGTGATTGGTGGTGGTAGTTAAGGTCGTGCTTGTTAAATAATGTTTAATTGATGCTTTGTTTATCCTGATTATCGTGTTAGCATCGTTCTCATGTGCACTTCCTTAATTATTGCATCTTTTGCCTTGCATTGCCCTTTTGCACTTAGGGTGGAATTTCCCTCGAGGGTGTCTTTGCTTGGTAGGTTAGATGCTCTGTCTTGCTTGGGTTGCATATATTGCCTCTGCCCTTGGCATATGTGTGCCTTAGGCCGACTTGGGACACTTTGCGTGTCTTTGATTTGTCCAGATGATTTCCCTTTGTAGCAAAATATGTTGGCCATGCGCATTATGATATTGTTCTTTGGTGGGAAGATGGACATTTTCTGGTAGTTTGCCCTTGTGCCTAGCTTGAATTTCAAGCCGATGCGATGATGTCTATCGGTGCTCATTGCCTCTCTCATGGTATGATTAACTATAGGCTAGCATATGCTTTTGATTTTCACCTAGTGTAGTGGATTTGGATTGACTTATAGACTTGTGTTTATTAATATGTTCGATAATATGTTCAAGAGCACCAAGGTCCTGTGTTTTGATTAATGCATGCCATGTGTTCGATCAATCGTACAAGTGAGTGTTCCATGATAAATGTACGCCGAGTGTTTGTGGTTATGCCACAGTGGTCTTTGGGGGTGATTGTGATCGGAAGAAAAATTGGTTTGGCTCCTATTCACCCCCCTCTAGTCACCTTGTTGGTCCTTCAAGGATTTAGTATGTATCTAAATGAAAACAAACACTTGGATGCAAGGTCCGACAAAATTTATGTAGATAATTTTCATGCTTTTGCTCCTTTTTCTGTTTGATTTTAATTCCTTCAAGTAGTCTTTCTTTTGTTAAATCCGCAAATGTACACTCAAAACAAGTTCATGGGAGATAAAACAGTAAACTGATCCTGCACATGACACGTATTGCCCTATCAAAAGTCGACAAATGTCAAGCGGAGGAGCCCCTGGCCCTCTTGGTGTGCATGTGGACGCACAATCGGCAAACCATTAATAGATCAATATTTGGTGCCCTGATCTGATCATGGCATGAGCTAGGACCATCTGATTATCTGAACACACACATTACACATTACAGGCGAGAATGAATGGATGAGAGAGAGAGAGAGAGAGAGAGTGGGAAAGTGTGAAGTGTACGTAATGGCAGTTGGGACACTTGCCGACTGCACACGATGACCGAAGCTGCAGGCAAACGCTACGCGACAACCGGAAGCTTTATTGCCCAAGTCAGATCAATCCAAAATACTGCCTGCCGCTCGCTCTGCGAAAACCAGTGATCACCCATGAACTTGTGGCTGCCTGTGCTTACACGTACGGCGCCCTAGGTTTTTATCGCTCTCAACATGCAATCTCGCATGCATGCATGCATGCACCTGGGATCTGCAGAATCAGCAGCTAGCTAGCAGCTGCTCGTAATCCATATGCAATGCATCCTGTATATATGTGGTGGAGCACGTGAGAGACAGCTCTGTTCCCAGCGTTTCAACTACCCTGCCGGATGGATGGTGGCATCGATTTTTTTTAGGGCCGGATAACTGGGGATATCCGATGATTCTTGTTAAAATGTCACTCTTTATGAGTGGTCTCGCTAAAATACTGTTCATATCTCAATGACATGTGGGACAAAGTGTTATTTTGACAAAGCCATCAAGCGAGACCCAAATCCTTCTGAAAAGAAGGAATCTGAATTGTAATCGGTTAAGAGTTGAAGTCAGACTAGTATCCAAACTCCTACATAGAAGGAGGGCAGCCCTTAACATGAACGACAAAGACAATTGTACCATAGACTTGCATTGGGGCTGGACTGGCCTATGACCGAGACTCCAATGACTAGTATGTTATGGAATTGTTGATTAGGCAGAGCACCCATAGACATGCCTAGGCGATATATATGCAATTTGATCGAATTACGTTATCAAACATCATGTCTCTTATATTGTTCAGATCTCACATTGGCGTCAAGTTTCCTAACACATGCCATCGACTCTAATTATTTTTAGTGTCATTCGAACCTTTCCACATATGACATAGATACAATAAAACACGAAAGGAAACTATATAAATGAAATATAGTCATGCTAATTGAAAGCTTCGAACGCAAAAAGAAATGAAAATTTGACGACGAGCTCTATCAACACTACACTGTAATTTACAACATGTTCAATATGGTTTGGATTTATTTGGTTAAAAAATAATTAAATTTTTTATGATAGTCTTTCCCTGTCATGAACCACCTAAAAAATTCTTAATTATTACATAAACGAAATGTATCCACTTTATGAAGCAAATTCAAGAATCTCTTAAAATCCAGTTTAACATTTAGCTCACTTCAGCTCAATCAGGATATTCATTCAGGTCAATCACTCTGAACATGTTCAATAGTTGAGGTAAAAAATTTTCGGTCAGGTTTTGACTTTGAGGCCTGGAGAGAGTTTGGCTCATTTTTTATAAACATGAGCAAAAATAATTGATTTTGATGCATTTTACCAGTACATGTATATACAATAAATTTTGAAATGACCACTATGCATCAAATGCGACGTAGCCTCATTTTTTTTAACTTTATTTGTTTCCCAATATTTCAGTTCTGTAAAAAAGAATTGGCCGTACAAAAAAAAAAACTGGTTTTCAGCCGAAACAGAGACCCAGTACGCTGCTGCTCCAACTGTACACACATACTCTCAGTCCAATACATATATAGTGATCAGGGCCAACTTTAACGGGTTGGTTAATCCGATCAGTCCAATCAATTCATTGATGGTTAGCAAGAATGATAGTACTGATGCCCTATATGTATTCCGTGTGTATCTCACGGGTGGATTTAAAAAACCACATTAATAAGCCATAGATGTGGTTTTGGGGCTATTGATTGAATTATTTGGTGTAACTGGACTTCTTCTTTTTTTTTTGCCTCGGGATCAAATTGGTTATTGAGTAGTTCAAATTGTGACGCGTGCAACTAAAGCAATTTCAGGATCTCCTTTAGTAAAATTTTCACATGGAAATGCTGCGATTGGCAAATCCACTTTGGCTCCTCTAGGTTACATATTATTGTGCTTTTTTTTATATAAAAGCTCATAAAAAAGAAGAGGATAAGATTGCAATAAATCAATAGGGAAATGTTTCTTTAGAGTGTTCATACTAATCTTTCATCTTTCATGCGTAACTGTCAATTCTCATGAAATCTTTTTCAATCTTACTTAAAAGGTCCAAATAGTGTATGTATATTGACCTATCCAATTATACATTCTATAAGACAATTATAATTGATAAATAAAATACAATTTAATGAATTTTCAATTTTGTAGTTGTTTGACTTAGTTTAAAGGTTAAAAGGGGTGGACTAAACCTGTTTTCTTATAAAAATAATTTAGGTAAGTAGACTAAATAATCATTCAAAGGAAGGAGAAAAAGATTGGATAAAAGACACTCGATAGCAAGAGAAAAAGAAAATGTCCCTTTTTAGAAAACCAAGGCACAACCACAATGAAATAAACATGACCACAACGGCTGAAAAGCCGGCCACCTCACCGAATCAACGAGGCACTTACAACCATCAACCACCGGTTACACCCGACCACACAACAACACCGACAACCACCAACAACCTTTAATCACACGATGGTGCACCAGCACTCAACGACATCAAAGATGCTTCCTAAAGGAAGGCAGACTAAATGGTGACCTTGCATTAGCGAAAATGGATCCCGATAACGACTCCAACATGGGAGCAACACTGGAAAACCACCGTCATTGCCTTAACCGTGCAACCTCGATTTTGGGCAAACAACGAGGAAGATGCCTCCTCAATAGTACCTCTAAGGAGGGATCGGTGCCAACAAACATCGCCACAATCTAGCCAAGAAGTCGGGCAAGGCTTTCGCCCGATGTATTCTCCCCTATACCAAATTGGAGGAATGCCATAGTTAAAGTGTTGGCATGAATACCTTAGCCGCAACCCGACACTACATAGCGACTCCAACAGGACGCCTCCCAACCACCACACACCCGGAGGACCCTATGCCGCATAGCTCCACGAGGGGGTGGGGAGGAACGAATTCATAAGAGATAGACCATGGATGGACATACGTCAATACAATCGACGGACCCCAGGTATGCCGAGGAGTAGGGCTAATGCTGCCGAGGAGCAAGCAATCTGTCGCCAATCTACAGCTAGCAGATTGTACTGGGCCTGAACACCGAACCTGTCTACGCACTGGTCTGTCGACGCACAAATGAAACCAACAAAACCACGCCGCTCGACCACTGTTGGGACCGGCCAACCTCACACTAGAAGGTCACTGTAAAGCTGGCGAAGCCGCTACACTGGCCGACCTCCAACGCCCTGGAACTATGGACGTCAGATTTGACCGATGAGGAGAAGGGTACCTAGCTGCCGCTACCCCCGGTCACCACCACCGATAGAGTAACACCTGCTGACGCATCACCGGCCACCACTAGATCACAATCGGCTGCGCAGCGCTTCCATCACCCCTAGGCCAACACCACATGCTACCCAAGAGGAACTGCGGTGTTGTTGCTACACACTATGCCACGTCGCTATGTGACTCCATATATTGGGAGCGGGGAGAGACCAAACGACCACTACTACTCGTAAGGCCATGGGTAGGCCAGCGCCACGACCACCTTGATTGCCAACGCTAACCGATGCGCGCAACCATTGTTGCTCGCCATTGCGACCCTGAGGTGCACCGCCACTGCAGATCTAGAGGGCAAGGCCAATCGACAAGGATGTGGGGGTAATCGGACCATTGGTGCCCCGAGATGCAACCACAAAATTTTGGCCTTGCCGATGATGCGCCCACCGCAGTGCCGCTTGGCGAGAACCCTAGGGAGAAATCGCCTCCACCATTGCTCGCTAAAGGGAACAAAGAGTGGGAGGGAGACAATAGAGAGAAAGAGGAGGAAGGAAGGGGATGGGAGGAAGAGGGGGGGGGGTCCACCGACGGCGACGACAGCAATCTTGGGTTTGGGTCGCGGAGGTTTCATGCGATGGTTCTCGCCCCCTGTGTCATCGAAGAGACAAACACAGGGTCAGCTCTTTATCACAACTTTGAGTAAACCCATTTTAGTTTCCTTTTAAACTAGTGCTCCTCTTATTTAGCCGCTAGAAAAAGGAAGAAGAAATCAATCAAATTACGAGAAGATGCATAACGAGCTTCCTTAGGTTGCCTTAAAAATAAAATCTAAAACAGCGAAATCTCTCTCTGTTTTTTTTAATATTTAGGTATCCCCTTTTGCTCCAACAGATCACCTTTCGCAATATCTATATTAGGTTTCTCCTTATAGAAGACTTGGAATATTCAGATACATGTATGTATATATGTATTATATGTATATATATTATTTCTCCTCCACCTATATAGTGTCGAAAATATTTGGCTCGAGCGTCCGGCTCCAAGCGAAAAAAATCTGACGAGTAGCCTCACCGTAAAGACGCGCTCTCGTGCGCTCTTTGTGTGTTGGACTCACACGAAGTCCTTAGCTCACTGCTTGCCATCAACAACCTCAGCTCACTCCTCGGTGAGTCCTCTTCCTTCTGCATCTCCCTTTCTCTTCATTCTCTTCTCTCTTATGGCTCCCCCATTTCACTATCTCTCTTCTATATGTAATCTCTTCCCATGAGAAGAGCTTGGTGGCCAATCTAGCAAGCACTCGTTGGATTTGAAGAAAAAGATTAATCCCCAAATTTGGCTCGAAACATCGTCATGAGAGTACCAAAACATCTTAATTGCTCTTGCGCAACATCTTATTTGCTTTTTTACCAATGTTTTCATTATTGAAACATCCTTTTTACTCTCTCAAAACATCTTGTTTGCCTTGTCGAAATATCTCGTGTGCAACTGATCTTAAATTTCTCGGTACTTACTTTTTAACATTTTGGGGCTTAGAACATGCCGAATGCTACCTCTATATTTTCCCCGTCTCATCACTATTCATCCACTTTTTAATCCTTATCCTATCCCTCCCTACATTTCCCTCTCTTATATTTTAATATCTATCTATTGCTACAGTGATTTAAGAGCCAAATAGGGGAGAAAAAGAGGTAGCATTGGGCATGCCCTTATATCCCAATGTTAACATAGCTACTTCACAATATTTTAGTACTTATTTTTTAATATCTAAGTTCTTCCATTCAAATATTTTTGTGCTCTAAATCAAATGTTTCAGCAGTTACTGTCAGTCATTTAATTTATATTTTTAGTAATTTTTTTCAATGTTTGAGTGCTTCAATTAAAAAATTGCAACAATTTGGTTGAACATATTGCAGCATTTTGGTGCAACATTTTGACTTAAAATATTGAAACATTTGGCGCAATATTAGGTTTAACCTATTGTAACATTTGATTTAAAATACTATACCATTTTGGTTAAAAATACTAAAACATTTTGTGTAATATTTGGTTAGCATAATGCAACATTTGGTTTAAACTGCAACGATTGATTCAATATGCTGCAACATTGTTTGTTTTGGTGCAATATTTAGTTTAAAGTACTACAATATTTTGATGCAATATTTGGTTAAAAATATTGTAACATTTGATTCAAAATACAAAAACAATATGTTTAACATGTGAAATATTTGGTTTATACTACAACAATTTCTGATTTGGTGAAACATTTACTTTAAAATTTTGTAGCATTTAGTTTAACACAATGCAACTGTTTTTTCATACTACAATAACATACAATTTGGTGCCACATTCGGTTTAAAATACTATAACATTTTGGTGCAACACTGTTGTGCAACATTTGCTTCAAAATGCTGCAACATCTGGTTTAACATATTGCAACAACGTTTGATTCGTTGCAATATGTGATTCAAAATAATGTTTTAATGTTATATTTGTTTTAAAATACTACAACATTTGGTTTAACATACTGAAACAATGCTCTATTGGTACAACATTTTATTTAAAATGCTTTAACATTTTTTGCAACACTCTTTGTGCAACATTTAGTTAAAAATACCGCGGAACATTTGGTTTACCATACTGCAAAAACATCCTATTTAGTGTAACATTTGGTTTAAAATACCGCAACATCTGTTGTACAACATTTGGTTACAAATACTATCATATTTAGTTTAACATATTACAACATATTGTAAAATTAATTTGGCTAAAAACATTGTGTCCTAGCTAAAAAAAATTGGGTAAATCGTGTAGCCAGAAAAATAGGGGCGGCTAATATTTTTATTTTGGCTATTCAGTTTTGTTAAAATATTACATCATTTGTTTATGTAAAAATAAAAAAATAAATTAATAAAAATGCATCGTTGTTTATATAAAAAAATTAAGTTAATCTAGTTAAATTTAAGCTAAAACAAACAAGGCCTTTAATATTTGCTGGATAAAATATAAATGTGGATATGGAATATTTTGGTAAATGAACAAATAGGTTGTTGTAAAACCACCAAGGTATAGCCTAAGGTGTAGATGAACAATTACACATACGTTGAGGACATAAGAATACAAAACGTAGAGATAATATATCAAGTCTCCACCTCTATCTATACTACTATATTGTTTAGGGTTTAGATTAGATTCAATGCGAATAACCCATCGACAGAACAACTATGTCATGAATTCTAGGCCCAGCATAGGTATCTAATTTCTATTTTTGGGAAAAGTAAGGAGAACTGCCTTATATTAATTCAGTAGAAAAGTTACAAGATTAAAATTTAGAGGGAGGTTTAGGCACATTCCTCCCATATGCACGCTACAAGAGAGCTAGCTTATCACAAAACGGACTTCTGCCACCCCCCAAAGATGCAAGACCTTTAGAAGCAAATCAAAAAAGGTCATCGTCGGCAGTTCTTTCGAGTTGAAAATGCATTTATTCCTTTCAAGACTGAGATGGGAGAAGGTTGCTGGCACGATGGATCCTAGACCCAGCAAAAGATTGGATTGCAGGATGTCCTCGACCCACCAGGTGCTGAGATCCTCCGTGTGGGTCCACGTGGAACGGAGAAGACGTGCAACGTTGAGCCTGAAATTCAGGAGGTCCCAAATGTTGGGATCTAATTTTCGATGTTGTTGCTGGGATACTGGGACAGTATTAGAGGTCATGGTCGATAACTCGGTCTGTTCTTGATTTATCTTATTTTCTTATGTATATCGTTGATTTTGTGGGAGGATGAGTTAAGCAAGATACGTAGTTATGCTCGTCCAAATTTTGTGAAAAAATTACACTGGTACGCAGCTCATGAGAAACCGTCGGCCGATCGACTACTTCCACCGCCGCCGCCGTGCTACAAATAAAAAAATAATTTAATCTAGTTAAATTTAAGCTGAAACAAACAAGGCCTTTAATATTTGTTGGATAAAATATAAATGTGGATATGGAATATTTTGGTAAATGAACATATGGGTTGTTGTAAAACCACCAAGGTATAGCCTAAGGTGTAGATGAACAATTACACATACGCAGAGGAGATAAGAATACAAAACATAGAGATAATATATCAAGTCTCCACCTCTATCTATACTACTATATTGTTTAGGGTTTAGATTAGATTCAATGCGGATAACCCATCGATAGAACAACTATGACATGAATTCTAGGCCCAACATAGGCATCTAATTTTTATTTTTAGGAAAAGGAAGGAGAACTGCTTTATATTAATTCAGTAGAAAAGTTACAAGGTTAAAGGGGGAGGTTTAGGCGCATTCCACCCATACGCACGCTACAAGAGAGCTAACTTATCACAAAACGGGTCATCCCCAAAGGCGTAAGACCTCTATAAGCAAATCGAAGAAGGTCATCGTCGGCAGCTCATTCGAGTTGAAAATGCGTTTGCTCCTTTAAAGACTGAGATGGCAGAAGGTTGCTAGCACGATAGATCCTAGACTCAAGAAAAGGTTGAATTGCAGGATGTCCTCGACCCACCAGACGCTGAGATCCTCCGTGTGGATCTGCGTCAAACGGAGAAGGTGTGAGACGTTAAGCCTAAAATTTAGGAGGTCCTAAATGTTGGGATCTAATTTTCGATGTTGTTGCTGGGATACTGGGACAGTATTAGAGGTCATGGTCGATAACTCGGTCTGTTCTTGATTTATCTTATTTTCTTATGTATATCGTTGATTTTGTGGGAGGATGAGTTAAGCAAGATACGTAGTTATGCTCGTCCAAATTTTGTGAAAAAATTACACTGGTACGCAGCTCATGAGAAACCGTCGGCCGATCGACTACTTCCACCGCCGCCGCCGTGCTTCCTTGGCCGCCGACCACCGAATCCGCCCCCGGTTATAGTCCGCCACCGTCAACGCACACCACCCACCAGTTACCTCCGGCCTCCTCGTCCTCATGGCCTCCCCCCGCCCGCCATTAAAACGGACAACTACCTCTCCCGACATTGCTAGCTAGCATCCCTCATTCCCAGTCCTCATCATCGCGCGCGAAACAGTGCATTCGCTCGTGTTTAAAAGCGCCCGCGCTGCCACACCACCTCGCTAGTGACAAGTGTCGAGCTAGTAGGAGGTCAGTGCAGAATGGCTGGCTGCGATGAGGAGATGCACGCCGCCGCCGGCGGCGGTCCGCGGCGGGGGGAGCATTTCTTGATCGTGTCCGGGGCGGCGCAGGGGCAGATCACGCCGGCGAGGAGGCTGGCGCGGGCGCTGTCGGCGACCGCGACGGCGAGGGCGACGCTGGCCGTGCCGCTGTCCGCGCTGCGGCGGATGTTCCCCGGGAAGGACGCCGGCGGGGAGGGCGCGGCGGCGGTGCTGTCCGACGGCGCCGGCGTGGACTACGCCGCGTTCACGGACGGCTTCGACGGCGGGTTCCAGCCGGCTAACTGCGACGGCGCGGCGTTCGTTGGCAGGCTGCAGCTCGTCGGCCCGGCCTCCCTGTCGCGGCTCGCAGCGGCGCTGCGTGAGCGGGGCACGCCGGTGACTTGCGTCATCTACACGCTGCTGCTGCCGTTCGCGGCGGCCCTGGCGCGGGAGCTCGCCGTCCCGGCATACTTCTTCTGGACCATGCCGGCCGCCGTGCTCTCCGTCTACCACCACTACTTCCACGGCCGCTACGGCCTCGTCGATGCCGCCGCCGGCGACGACCCCGACCGCCACGTCGGCTTCCCCGGGCTCGAGTTCCTCCGCGCCCGCGACCTCCCGTCGCTGCTCACCGGCCCGAGCCCCTACCTCCCGGCATTCCGGGAGATGTTCCACGTTGTCGAAGCAGCCGCCGCAGGCGGCGACGGCGGAAGAGGCGCGAGGCCGCGCGTGCTCGTGAACACCTTCGACGCGCTCGAGCCGGAGGCCCTCTCGTCGGTCCCCGGCATCGACCTCATCCCTTTGGGGCCCATGGTCGCCGACACGCCGGCCGGCGATGGCAGCGGCGACCTCTTCGAGCAAGAAGACGCTGGCTACATGCGGTGGCTCGACGAGCAGGACGACGGCGCTGTCGTCTACGTTTCGTTCGGCAGCCTCGCGGTGCTCTCGGCGAAGCAGCTCGACGAGATAGCCCGCTGTCTCGAGTCCACCGGCCGGCCGTCGCTGTGGGTCGTCCGGCGAGACAACCTCAGCGGCGCCGCCGCCCCGCTGGCGCCGCCGGCCGGCGTGATGGTGGTGCAGTGGTGCGCGCAAGCGCGCGTGCTGGCGCACCGCGCGGTGGGGTGCTTCGTGACGCACTGCGGCTGGAACTCGATGCTGGAGAGCGTCGCGGGCGGCGTGCCGATGGTGATGGCGCCGCAGTGGTCGGACCAGGCGACCAACGCGCGCATGGCGGAGGCGTGCTGGGTCGTCGGCGTGCGCGCGGTGCCCGCCGGCGACGGCACCGTGCCCGCCGGGGAGCTCGCCCGGTGCATCGACGCCGTCATGGGCGACGGCGTGGAGGCCCGCGCGATACGCCGCCGCGCGAGGCAGTGGAAGGCGCGCGCGGCCCGGGCGCTCGGCGGCGACGGCACGGCGGCTCGGAACCTGCGGTGGTTCCTGCAGGACGTCGGTGCGTGGCGTTTCGAGAGAGCGAACAAGCACGCCTAAGCTAGAATGTGTTGGGAGGCAGGAAGGGAGTGGGGAGTGAGGAGGCATGCAGCGTAAGCATGTGCTTTCTCAAGTCTAAGGATAGTTTCGGAATTGGTCATAATCTAATTTCTACTGGGTTTTTGTTCTATTACATTTTATCCTACTTGGATTAAGGCTACTTACATAGATATATGGATGGATGATATGTATTGGATAGTACTAATGAAGTGTGCACGATGAATTGATGATGATGCTCTTCTCTGTTTCAGTTTTAATTTCCTACTGGCTACTGATTTATAAAACTAATGTGTCTAAATTCTTGAGTTTCAAACATCCATACAGAGTTTAGATACTACGGTGGAAACGAATGTTGTCCTATTGTGCATGACAGCGTGTGCCTAGCCCGTCTGGAGAGCCGGGGATGGGGAAGAGAAAGAAGCCAGCGAAATTAAGAGAAAAAAGAAGAAACGACTATTTGATACATGTTTAAGAAACCACAGTTATGTAGCACATCGTCATGCAATTGTGTAAATATGAAAAAGCATGGTTTCACAATACACAGATAACTCATGTATTTGTTTGAACTATCCCCTATACATAGTTTTTTGAACTCTAAACATGACCAAACACAAGAGCTAGTGAAAGGCCAACGAAAACTTCGGCTAGAAGTTGAGTTCCAAATGCTACAAAAATACCATATATCTTTGTCCTTTCTCTTAGTCGTGGTTTTGAAGAGAGTATTTTTTTACCACGCCACTCAGATTCAGGAGAGGACATTAGCAGTGGGCGACCTCATCCTACGAAGAGTTCATATGCAAGCACGTCGCAACAAGCTGTCTACCCAGTGGAAGGGCCCCTTCAAGGTGGTCTCAGTTTCTTGTCCGGGATCGGTTAAGTTGGCCATGGAGGATGAGCGGGAACTCTCCAATTCATTGAATATAGAGCAACTCCACAAGTCTTACCCGTAAAAATTGTAAGTCTTCTGTATTTCTTTAGATTAGCTAGCTGGTAAGTCCTATTTACCCCCAAACTGGCCGGGGGCTACTATCTGTATAGTCCTTGTGTTCAGTTTTTAAGCAAGCCCTATGGTTGTTTTTCCCGCACCAAGTTTTGTCGCGGCGCTGTGGTCTAACCCAAAGAGGTTGCAAGTGTACAGGCTTGAGTGGTAAGAAGAAAGCGATAACTAGGTACACGTTCCCTGACAACATCACGGCAATGAGTTTAACTTAGTCATTTTTGTCTTGGCTTTCTGGTAAGCGTTGTTTGACCCACTACTAGGGAACAAGCTTTCTCAAGCGGTTCAAAAAAAAGGATCAAACTTCTACAAGCGGTTTAATGCCTCAAAACAGTCTCAAGCCAGAAAATGACCTCTAGAAGCGGTTGGGGGCACGATCCGCTTCTAAAGACATAAAATCCTAAGCGGTTTGTGTCCCCAACCGCTGCTATACCTCTACAAGCGGTTGGGAACACGAACCGCTTAGGATGCTTGGCTTTACAAGCGGTTTAATAGCTCCAACCGCTTCTAGAGACCCATTTTTCGAATAGATAAAAGGAAAGTGCCCCCCATTCTGTCAGATAACACGCGTGGGTGGGCTGGCTAGCTGGGTGAGGTGTGAGTCAAGAGGTCCTGGGTTTAAATCCCACCTTCCCCAATATTTATTTGCCAAGCGGTTCAGAGAGAACCGCTTGTGATGCTCCGCGAGACAAGTCAACAAACATGTGTAACTTTTTTAAAAAATAAAAGGTGTTCGGTTAGCTAGGCCGGCCATGTTTGACGCTCCGGGTTGTTTATGAACTGTTCCATTCCTATTTAATCGCTGCTCGCATTGAGAGTGGTGTGGTTTTTGAGAGCAGGACAAAACCAAAAGTGACCAAAAGTGCCCGGGAGCTTGGCTAGGTTGTGATCGCAGGAGCGTGACCGGCCAGACCAATCGTCCTAAAGGAGCTAAGCCAGCGCTAATGAGTAAACGAAAGTTTCGTCGTCACTTCCTTGTTGAAGGCTTCGCTATAGTTCCCTCTGTGTTGTCGCCGGTTGTATGTGGTTTAACTCTTTTGTTGTTGCCGTCTTGTCTCGGCTTGCTTGTGGCGTGAGGTGATGTAGCAAGGCTGGTGGTTGTAGATTCTTTCGCCCGGCGGTTGTAGGTTTTCTTTCTTCAGGGTCTTCGTGCCTTGCTGTTGCTTGTCCTTGAGGGCGAGGTGTTCGGGCTTAGCCCGTGGTGGTAGCTATATGCTGCAGTTGTGCCCTGGTGCTATGCGCCGTGGTTTTTTCTTTTTCCTGTATTTTACTCCTTTGAATGAATTGGCAAGCTCCAATTTTTCAAAAAAAAAAGCTTCATACAGCCAGAAGCAAATTTGTCCAGCAAAATAAAACAGGAAAAGATAGCTGGAGGGCCCGCAATGCCCTCACTCTTGTTCCGAAACGTGGATCTCCCCAGCGTCGCCGCCTTCCTATTCTTCTTCGACAGGGCAGCACGGGAGGGAGGATCCATCATCACGACTTGGGCCACATGCGCCGCAGCTGCCTGCACACGCCCGCGCGCCTGGTTCACGTCCCCCACAATCCCGGCCACGGTGGCCAGCGGGTCGAAGGACCAAAGCATCGGCCACACGAGTCATTCCGAGGGTGTATTGCGCGGCCGTAGCCTCCACCAGATCCCTCAGAACCACCCCAAGTGGCTGTCGGCTCAAGGACAAGTAGCAGTAGGTAGGGCGGAGCATAGCGGCTAGGATGTTGAGAGAGCGGTGGAGTTTCTTCGAGTCTGCTACGCTCTCTTTCTCTGCCTGATTTGCCTTCGCCTCGGCATCCTAGACCTTGGCATTTTCCCGCGCCAGCTCCTCTTGCAGTGCCGCCGCCTCCTGGAGTGTTGGGCCGCTTAGCGAGCAGTGCCAACTGCCAACAGTGTAAGCGGCCAGCTGGCTGCTGGCCTCACGCAGTTGGGCGTCCAGCGCGGGCATTGGCGTGAAGGTTCCAGCTCGAGGCTTTTGCCGGTGGTGGTGTGATCAGGCTCTCCATAGCTCCCCCTTGTGGGCGTGGGGGTTCTACGACCGGAGCAGCGGAAAAGGCTGGTCCTGCGCACAGCGGAAAAGGCGTGTCAGGGAGAAGAAACGAAAAAGAACGAGAAGGAAAAGTTCTGGAGGAGGAAGAACTTACGGGATGGGAGGCACCCTGTAGTTGAAGGATCAGACGGGCAATCTCAGCCCGCCGGATCTCGCGGTAGTCGACGTGATGATTGTATGACTGGCGGTGGGCAGGGGCAGATCCAGGATTTTGAGTTGGGGGGTGCACACTTACTGATTGCGGCTGGCGGTGGAGGCGCCAAGGCGGAGCAGGCCGGGGCGGGGTGGCGCCGAGGCGGTCAGGCAGAGCAGGCCGGGGCGGCGCCGTGGCGGGGCGGCCCGTGCGGTGGAGGCGACGGACTGGGGTGGAGGCGGCGACGGGAGAGCTAGGGTTGGCAGAATGGGGAATTTGGGGGATTTTCCCTCAAATTTTACTGAGATGGGCCGGAGGGGGGCAGGTGGCTAGTTGGAAATGTTATTGGGTCATTTTAGTGGGCTGCTCAAGGTGAAAAGGCTAGAATACCTTATGAAATAGTCTTTTTCTTTTAATATAAGACCTAATAGGCATATATAGGGTTAAAATTTTTAAAAAAATTGAGGGGGTGCCCGGGCACCCCCCTGGATCCGCCCTTGGCTGTGGGTGGTGCGGTTGGCGCCGCCATGACTGTTAGCACGGAGGCAGTGGAGCAGCAGGTGGTAACCGGTGTTTTCACCGTCCTCGCGGGTACCGGCGCAGCGACGAAAGGAGGCTGCCCTCCCATCACACGTGACGGCGTAGCAGGACGAGGGATTGCAGACTCGGTGGGGGCGCCGGCTGGAGCTAAGGTTGGCGCCGGATCGGTGCGAGACCTGTTGGGATACAGAGCGTCACTCCGCGACTGCCCTCTTCCCGACAGCACGGTCTGCGGCAGTAGGTTGGTATCGGATCACCAGTAGCCCACGGGGCGGCGCCACCGCCAGGCCCGTACCATGCTTGGACGGGAGGGTTCGGATGAGAGCGAGACGCGCCTGCGAAGCCATAGTGCACAACGAGGTAGCATAGGCAGGGAACGCCAAGCTGCTTGGCACCTAAGGGAGAAGCATTCCTAGCCACTCCCGGAGGGTGTCCCCGCTCAGGTTTCAAGCTCCTATCAACGAGAAGAGGAAAGTTCAAGATAAAAGATAGTGGCGAGCACTACACAGATCAAGGTTCAAGACTTACGTCCACGATCCGGACGGAGTTGGGGGTGAGGTGGACCTACTGGATGCTGTAGAAGTGAAGGATGACGAGGAAGAAGTTGGAGTATGGAGGGACCAATCCCGCCATCGTCACCCATATGAAAGTCACGATCTCGCCGACACGAGGTGCTGGCACGACGATGCCAGGTTGGACAGAAAGGTTGCCTTCAAGGGTGACGCGAACGAGTCTCCGCACCTTGTCATTATCGGCGGTGGAGGCTGGGAGCGGTGCTGCCATCCTAGAGGTGCGGCGGTGCAGTGGATTTCTATGGCTAGGCTTGGGAGGCAAGGAGTGCAAAAGCATGGTGGTGAAGGTAGCAAGGTTGCAAGCGAGAAGGCCCAAGTCACGGCGGCATCGGTGCATGTTTGTAGGAGAAGCAGAGGTAAACCTGGTAATGGTTTGGTTTTAAAGCCCCTACGGCGTGTAGAGGGCACGTCCAAGATCATCGGACGACATGAGATCATCGCATACTACTCTCTGTACACACATTACTCTGCCGAGACTTGTTCATCTCGCCGGGTTCCACCTTGTAATCCTCTTTGATATAAAGAAAGGCTGGACGTAGGGCTATTATCTCTCCCGAGAGGCCTGAACCAGGATAAAAACCATCGTCTCCCTGTTCGTTGTCGTTGATCTTGTTCGGCGTGTCTCCTATCTCCCTTTCTCAAGAACCTTAATCGACTTGAGATCGATATCTCAACCGTCGACAGGAGCCATCATCTAGAGCGGTGGAGAAGAGACTACTGAGGTGGGTGGCGAGGTTGTCCACTGAGCCAGGTGAGGAGACATGTCCGAGCTTACGAGCTAGGACAGCCTGGGCCCTCCGAATGGAGGGGACCGCCGAGGCGCCGGGAACTGGAGACGGTGCACGTGAGGCAGCGAGGTGCGAGCTCCGACGAGCACCCTGAGCAGGGGAAGGACGACGGCACGGACCACTCACCCTAGGAGGACGAGGGGTGAAACGAAGCAGGGGTGTCGGAGTCAGGGACGAAATGAAACCCTGTAGAGTGCCCATGGCGGAGGCAAGGGGCAGCGAAGCGATCGCTGCCTCAAAAAGCATTGGATTAAAACTGGCCGGGTGAGCCGGCCCAGCACTGGAGCTGTGGGAGGATCAGGGTTCAAGATAAAAGATAGCGGCAAGCACTACACAGATCAAGGTTCAAGACTTACGTCAAGGATCAGGACAGAGTTGGGGGTGAGGTGGACCTACTGGATGTTGTAGAAGTGAAGGACGGCGAGGAAGAAGTCGGAGTATGGAGGGACCAAGCCCGCCATCGTCACCCATATGAAAGTCACGATCTCGCCGACACGAGGTGCTGGCACGACGATGCCAGGTTGGACAGAAAGGTTGCCTTCAAGGGTGACGCGAACGAGTCTCCGCACCTTGTCATGCATTATCGGCGGTGAAGGCTGGGAGCGGTGCCGCCATCCTAGAGGTGCGGCGGTGCAGTGGATTTCTGTGGCTAGGCTTGGGAGGCATGGAGTGCGAAAGCTTGGTGGCGAAGGTGGCAAGGTTGCAAGTGAGAAGGCCCAAGTCACGGCGGCATCGGTGCATATTTGTAGGTGAAGCAGAGGCGGTTCGGATATCCAGTGGGGATGCGACGGTCCAGTCTCCTAGGAGAGCAACGGGCGAATCAGTTTCGGGCAGAAGGGTAATAATGGCGCCCGCCCACGATCTCCATGCCACCCTTGACCTCCACGCGCGGCAGCAGTTCCCGAGGAGTCGCGGAGAGGAGCTGGAGAGGGCTTGTGCCGCTTTGCTTTGGGAGTGGTGGGATGCCCACTGGGTCACAACGGTTTTAAAAGGTGGAGGCGTTTCGGGCTTTGCATCAAAGAAGGCCAGTGTCCTAGGGTGTTCCCGGGGGTTAATGTCAGTGTGTACGACACCAGGGTGCCCTCTACGCCACTGCCAGGTGGGCCCCATGGAAGGATTAACAAGGAAAGCGAGCAGAATTTAAGTTACCCAACTTGAGGAGGCATGAGTGTGTAGGCCCCACTACTAGGTAGCCGCCCAGCGAGCAAGCAAGCGGCACGGGCCCCCGGCGCCCGGCGACCAGGACACGTGGTGGCCCGACGAGCAGGCAGGCGACCAGGCCCCCGGCGCCGAGCGACTAGGATGCATGGCGACCCGACAAGCAAGCGTGTGAGCTCCTATGCAGGCGGAACGGAGGGAAAATGGGCCCCACTGTCAGAGGTACAGGACAAAGCTGGGAGAAAGCTTCCTTGCTAAGGATTTCTTCAGAATCACCATCTCCAGGTCATTTAATGCAACAGAACAGGTCTGGCGGGGTGCGTGGGATGTCTGACGGCATGATTGCCCCTGTGTCAAAACCCAACAATTGCTACACCACTTTTTCATTCGTTACCAATCGTGCTAAGACATAATGGACCAAGCCACAAATGCCTATCCCTACCTACGAATCGAGAACACAAATAAGTATATGATAGATACAATCTCAAATTAGTGATTACCTATTCAACCCACGAGGTCCCTTTCATTCAATATAGTAGCCGAAAAATATTATCAATAAGAAACCACTAGAACTTGATTTTTCATACGGGCGGATATATTTTTTTGTGGATACACTATTCGTTTATTTTATACAAATAACGGCATCATATTACATAGAGACATAATGTACTTTTCTAGCGCATTTATCGTTGAAAGAAATGTCGACGCTAGCACGTGTGCTGCAGTAATGTTCGGATGTCGCAGGCCTTAGGTTGATTGCTGTGGACGTGATACGCGGGCCACGGTTTTCCATCGTGGAGTACTCCTCTCTCTCTATAGATCCGATCGATTCGTCGTTATAGGATCGAGCCAAGACATGAATAATATTTTGAAGAGAGTATGAAGGGTGTTGAGTATACTCTAAGGTTGGGTACTTTGGTCAGAGGCACATTGTCATGCTCCTATGGTATGCCGTATGCATACTGCAAGAAAAAAAGGGCACAAGCTGAAAAACGGTGCTATCGTTCTGGTTTCATAGCATATGTATGTACTAGCATTATACATATCATGCATAGATAAACAAGTGGACGACTCGCACAATGGTATCTTTTCATGTATTTGTTGACGGCTTCTAAACAAATAACAGGCCATGTTTTTGTATGTTACAGGTCCTCTTTGATTTGTAGTTCTGTTTGATTTTTGTTGTAGTTAAGAAAATTGATGACCTTTAAAAAAGTATGAAAAGACTACAACAATTCTTAAAAAATATTTTTGTGATCTTTGAAAAATCTTACAAAACCTCAAAAAAAATTATTTCAGCTATGGTGCTACCAGCTTGTGTCGTCATACCCCCTCCTGTCACAAATAACTGCCGATTTAGACATCGACACTCTCCAAAATACGCCTTTTACCATTGATTACTACCATAATTAATTTTTAAAATCCACTGCAACTATAATACTATAAAAGTACTCTTCAACACAAATCTACACATATAGTTTTCATGCACTCAATCTATATAGTTCTAGATATATTCAAAGTTAAAGTTTTAAACTTTACCTTGCACAAAACAACAAATATTTGTGACCAGAGGGAGTAGCTAATAAGGTTTACAGATAGTTAGAGCATCCCCAGCAGGGGAGCTAAACTCCCCTGCATCAACGCCCTAATTAGAGCAAGCAAGTTGCATCATGGCCCGCAGTCTCTTGCCATTTGAAAAAATTCTCCCGCGCAGCAGGGGAGCTAATGTCGGCCGAGTCTTTCCCAGTGTCTCATGGGGATGCTCTTAGCAAAGTACCCTTTTATACATTGGTAGAGTTGTCTTCTTCATAGGTAGAAGTTTGAAATGTCGGATTGGTTACTCCCACGTAGAGATGGAACTTTAACTCGAAGCTCACAAACAACTCAAGCTCAGTTCAGTTCCAAACTCAGCTTACTCGTAAACAAGCCCGAGCCAAGCTTCATCTCCGGCTCGTGATATTATGCGAGTCCAAGCTAAACCAATCTTGGCTCGTTCGTGGCTCGTTTATAGCTCATTGATTCCTAGTCCTAGCCCAGAACTACCATCTAACGCAAACTCTCTCGCTCCTTAATCCCCATCCCCTACCCAATCCACCCATGCATTGAGCATCCTAGCCCTAGTCCTATCCATCTCACTCTCTACCGAATCAGCGCAAATCCCAGTCCCTTCCCACCTCCTTCAGATCTGACTGTAGTCTCGCCCTTCCTCCTGGTCAGCACAACTCCACCACCACTCCTCTGGCCGAAGTTGCTCCACCACTACTCTAGCATCGTGCCATCCCCTTTAGATTTGATCGTGTTCCTGATCCTCCTCCCAGCCGGCGAAGCTCCATCAACCCTCTAGCCAACACTGCTTCACCACTCCTCAAACATGGGCACCGCCATCCCCTTGAGATCCAGTCATCGCCACGCACCTCCTCCTTGCCAACACCTCAAACCCTCCCCTCCCTTCCTCTTAGGCTCTCAGTAGTGTCAGTGCCCGCCTCTCTCCCGGTCGGTTGCCTCGACCCTGTTCGACACCGATGCTACCATCGCCTCGTTGGCCTCTCCTCTCGCCCGAGTAGCCCACATCACTAGCCCCTAGCCGCACCCCTCCTCCTAGACGATGTCGTTCTCTCTTCCTCTTGGTTCGCAAGCCTATGCAAATGAGCCTAAGCTAAGCTAGTTTTTTCAGCTCGGTTGGTTGAATGAATTTGAGCCGAGCCCATTCTGCAGCTCGTTTGATTTAACGAACCTGAGCAATGCCTACCTGACTCGCTTGAACTCAGCTCGTTTCCATCCTCACTCGCATGTTGGCTAGGAGGCATGAGAAAAGGTGGATTTTCCTTTACGTATAACGTGTCATGAAGTGGCATAAGAAGAGTGGTATCTCTAGATTTGTGAGTATATTTGAAGTACCAATATAGATGATAACTCCATGAAGGTGGCAAATCCTGAATTATTCCGCTTGAGAATCAGTGGATATCCAGAAGTATTCTTTCTTCACAGTATTATTCCTTTCTACTTGATTTCAAGAGAAACATGCTTTTTCAGCAAATGAGCAGCTGTTCTGTACACACACTGCTTGCCATATATTGCTTCTCACTATGTTAGATCCTATCAAGGCTATGTATGCAATTCTGCTTTCCACAAAACAGTAATGTTTTTTGTTTCAGGGTTGATAGCCAGTCCATGCCTCTAGACACATCGAAGGCAAAGAGGAAGCTATTCTAGGCCACTGACCAAAAAAACAACTACGAAGTTTAATCAAATCTGCGCCAGTGGAGGTTCGATGAGGCATCTACTGACCGTTGCAGTTCCTTTACTGATCCAGCTCCTTGTATCACATTTCAGTTCCTTTACTATATCGCGTAGAAGTATGTTGTAATACTCTAGATGGCGACGCCATCACTATGAACAAAGTACGTGTAAGATCAAGCCTTCCATGAGCTGAATGATTTTGGTAATTGATGGCAACTAGGCCGTACAGCTGAATCACGCCAAGATTAAGGACATTTGTTTCTTAGTTCTTTTGATTTCTTGCGTGTGTGTAGCTTAGGGACAACATGCCTGCCGATCGTCGTATCTCTGGCTACAGGGTCCCACTGAGCACATTTTCAATCTCTTATCCTCGTTTCGTCTTCGAGAGAGTTCGGGATAGGTCCAGAAGACTCTAGGGGTAGCCAGCTGTCCGGAGTTTCGTAGCCGCCAAGTCTCAAAGCCAGATATTTCCTATGGGCGTGAAACTTCCCGTCTAAGCGTTATAATATTTCCGCCAAGTACACAAGTCGACAAACATAGCACAAGACGCTAGGCGAGAGAGAGAGAGAGAGAGAGAGATGTTCGGGAGTGCCGGAAAGTGGTTTCTATAGAATTTAGGATCTATCCATTTAGAAATAGGTGGTGAAACTTAGTTAGTTGGATAGCTCTTTCTCTTAGCTTTCCGAAATGTCCAAGATCATAAAAAACGGAGTTCGGGAGTAAAAGATATGAATTTTTTGGTGTGTGACTACTGGAGCTGGTCGGTACTGGTAATGTCGGACCGGGTCCGACCACCACCGAACTGGGTCCGACGGATCGATCTGAATCACGGGAAATGAGATCTGAGCCATCCATCCTTAGGGTTTCGCCTTGTGCCTATAAATAGGAGCCTCTAGCTCGGGGGAAACTTGAGAGAGAGAGCCACTTTTAGCAGCTACCCCTTGCCCTAGCCACCCTAGAGAGCTCCTCCCATGGTTCCACCTCCACCTAGGGTTCCATGTGCTTGAGAGATTGAAGGAGAGAGAGAGGGAGAAGAAGAGGAAGAGGAAGAAGAAGGTGCCCCCCTACTTCCTCTCATCCATCCCCAAGTCTTGCCCCTTCTCCCATGGTGTCCTTGCCCTATTTCCATGGTGGGAGAGAAGGGGTAGTGGTGAGAGACGGTCTCCGATCTTGTGCTCTCGGGACTTCACCGCCGGAGAGATCGTCGTCACGCCACGGGCTTCATCAACCGAACAACCACGCCAACCGAAACCGCGTGTGGAAGAACTCGCCTTGTGTAAAGGTTTGGGGCTCGCCTACCATGTGTTGGTGAAGAGCTACCAGTGGATTGAAGGCTAGGGACGAGAGAGTCCCGACTTCTCTGTGTGAGAAGTTTCCTCAACGGAGACGTAGGTGTTCATGTGTTGAACACCGAACTTCGGTAAACAACTCGGTTTGCGTCTCCTCGTCTCTTGCATTATCTTAATTGTGCATTGCTTGTGTGAGCCATTGAGCCACCTTTTTCTATTAATTAATTATGCCATAGCTTCCGCATCTAGATAATAGGATTTCATCGGTAGCTTGGGTAAATACCGGACTAATCAATCTCACAAACAAAGTTAAAATTTGAATTAGGAGTCCGATTCCCCCCCCCCCCCTCGGCCTAGGTTTCCTACAGTACGGTTATGTATATTAAGCACCATCAAAAAAATAGTATTGTACATTATATTGTGCACGCCATCTATGTTTGATTCACTGATTTATATGCGGGTTAGCTAACGCATGAATGCGCGTTGCTACCGCTAGTAGAGACATAATGTACTTTTCTAGCGCATTTATCGATGAAAGAAATGTCGACGCTAGCACTTGTGCTGCAGTAATGTTCGGATGTCGCAGGCCTTAGGTTGATTGCTGCGGACGTGGTACGCGGGCCACGGTTTTCCATCGTTGGAGTACTCCTCTTTCTCTCTATAGATCCGATCGACTTGTCGTTATAGGATCTTGTTTCACCTAACATTAGACAAGTCATAGTTTTTTTTATAGGTGTTTGGTTTGTACCACAACTATGACTTGTCATATTTTTTTATCCACATGTCTCACTTGTCATAAACTCAGTTTTTTAACTAACTTTGACACGAGTGTGACGGTAAATTTTGCCGCCACATATTGTGTGTCTTACCATACTCATCCAAGGTTAGATTTGACAATGTCATGTGACCGATTTGCTTATTTTTGTCTGGTCAAGCATGCTACCTGTCAAAAATTTAAAAGGAAATCTGCAATGACGAGGAAGACATCATCACTTATATATATCAAACAATTTAATTATACCACAAGGAAGACCATAATTTGTCGTTGGGATATTTTTGGAATAGTTGTCAACTTGTAATCGACGTTCAGGAGCGACGTCAATCAATCGAGAAGAGCGTTATGGTTCAATGCCTGTTTACTCAAAATCAATCGAGAAGAGCGATATACATTGGTAGAGTTGTCTTCTTCATAGGTAGAAGTTTAAAATGTCGGATTGGTTACTCCCACGTAGAGATGGAACTTTAGCTCAAGCTCACAAGCAACTCGAGTTCAGTTCAGTTCAGTTCCAAACTCGGCTTACTCGAAAACAAGCCTGAGCCGAGCTTCATCTCCGGCTCATGATATTATGCGATTCCAAGCTAAACCAATCTTGGCTCGTTCGTGGCTCGTTTATAGCTCATTGATTCCTAGTCCTAGCCCAGAACTACCATCTAACGCTAACTCTCTCGCTCCTTAATCCCCATCCCCCCTACCCAATCCACCCGTGCGTTGAGCATCCAAGCCCTAGTCCTATCCATCTCACTCTCTACCGAATCAGCGCGAATACCAGTCCCCTCCCTCCTCCTTCAGATCTGACTGTAGTCTCGCCCTTCCTCCTGGTCAGCACAACTCCGCCACCACTCCTCTGGCCGAAGTTGCTCCACCGCTACTCTAGCACCGTGCCATCCCCTTTAGATTCGATCGTGTTCCTGATCCTCCTCCTAGCCGACGAAGCTCCATCAACCCTCTAGCCAACATTGCTTCGCCACTCCTCAAACATGGGCACCGCCAACCCGTTAGATCCAATCATTGCCAAGCACCTCCTCCTTGCCAACACCTCAAACCCTCCCCTCCTCTTAGGCTCTCAGTGGTGTCAACACCCGCCTCTCTCTCGGTCGGTTGCCTCGACCCTGTTCGACACCGACGCTATCGCCGCCTCGTTGGCCTCTCCTCTCGCCCGAAGTAGCCCACATCACTAGCCCCTAGCAGCACCCCTCCTCCAAGACGATGTCACTCTCTCGTCCTCTTGGCTCGCAAGCCTATGCAAATGAGCCCGAGCTAAGCTGGTTTTTCAGCTCGGTTGGTTGAACGAATTTGAGCTGAGCCCATTCTGCAGCTCGTCTGATTTAATGAACCTGAGCAATGCCTACCTGACTCGCTTGAACTCAGCTAGGCATGAGAAAAGGTGGATTTTCCTTTACGTATGACGTGTCATGAAGTGGCTTAAGAAGAGTGGTATCTCTAGACTTCCGATCGAATTGGACAACATGCAAGACCGCTTGGCAACAAGACCAACATTGACTACTTCCATGGCCACCATGCGTATCTTTTATTTCTTTGTGAGTATATTTGAAGTACAAATATAGATGGTAACTCCATGAAGGTGGCAAATCCTGAATTATTCCGCTTGAGAATCAGTGGATATCCAGAAGTATTCTTTCTTCACAGTATTATTCCTTTCTACTTGATTTCAAGAGAAACATGCTTCGAAACCAACAACATAAGTGTGAACAATTTCCAGGAGGGAAACTAAAAGTTTTGATTCCTAATTTTAGATAATTGGTCAATATTCTACTTCTAAAATCAGCTTGGACAGAATAAAATATGCACCAATTAAATCATGAGATCTGGTCTACCGTAGACGAAGATCGCTTTGCTTAGTATGACTCGGAGAGTTATTCGATGTGGAAGCTATACAAGCAACATTATGGAAAAGGATAAAGCCGATGATGTCTAAGATTAAGTGGTGAGAAGCCTTTAAAAGGTATGATTCCAATATACAAATATAGTCCAAGTATGGAACATGTTCCAAGGTTTTGAAACCGAATGGACCTTCAAAAATCGGCAAAAGATACAAGGTAAAAATGACAAATTTGCATTAAGCCAATTCACAAGACAAATAATATTTCCATGATCGATGGAAAGATATGAGATAAGGGTTTCACAAAGTCGATCTCTAGGCCGATTGGTTGGTTTTGAATTGGGCTATAGAATTGAGCCGATCTTAAGCAAGTTCTTTTTTTATAGGGGAAAACCATAGGGTAAAATCCCTATGGTTTAAAGAATATATTAATGTACACTATGTACAATGTCTTTAAAAGTACATTTTAAGCCATGATTATCGTTTCGACTCAGTCATTCTACCATAATGTAGAATGATATTATTTCTGACATTAGATTTCCAGCTACTGAACGAAGGAGAAATTGTTCTGAACAAGAAATTATTCCTGATCTTGAAGAGTTCCCAACAAGAAATGATGATGATTAGTAGCTTAAAATCATTAGCCATGGAGATATGTAAGATTTGATCTATATAAGGTGTGTTATCCTAATTGATACCAATATCATTCCAACACCTCTCACTAAAAGAGCAATTGAAGAAAAGATGATCTCTATCTTCTACACATCCAGCTGTGCAAAGCTTACAATGATTGTCATTCAGGTGAATGAAAATTTTCTGTTGTAGTAAATCTTTAGTGTTCAGTCTATCTATGACGAGGGGCCAAAAAAAACTTTAATCTTGAGCTGACTATCAGTTTTCTAGATTAACTTGCATATCGGGATATCTTCAAGTGGTCTGAAACTATGATCATAGAATTGCCGAGAGGAATAACTTCTATTTCCCATGAATATTTATTCATCTGTTATGTCCATCTGATTGGTGTGAAAGGTGAAGTTGTTCAAGCTCAAACTCAGTTTGGCTTCAGCTCGTATCAAATTCAAACCAAGCTCGATAGTAGGCTCAAACTTAGAATCGATGAAAGCTCAGTTCAACTCGAGATCAGCTTGGTTTGCTTAAAATATCACCAAACACCTTATTTTTCATATTTTTTTCATCGAATAAAAGGCTTAGTTTGACATGAAAAATCATCAAACCATATCGCACTAACTCCATGTTTTGCGTCATGGGTGATATTGGGTACAGGCGGACGGGCCTATGACCAATATCCATATTAACAGGGGTTGTTAGCCTATCATGTGAGCTACGTAATCGAGCATTGGAGACCAAACTGAGCTAGTTGAGGTCGGCTCGAATTCAAGCTAGATACGGGCTCAAATCAATCTCGAGTGACTTGATGAGCTTAAGTTTTTGGTCTAACCCTACTTTTGATATGGCTCAGTGGAATGTCCCTTCTTCCAATTATAGATCGGCTTGGGATTACCCTATGCTGCACTTCTGGCATCATGATAAGGATAATCGGGACAAGAGACCAAGTGTAAATCAAAGAGTATTGGTAAAGGATAAGTTATTTTGAGCTGATAAGATCAAAGAAAGCATGAAAGATGAGGGTAAAACTTTGCCTGACAATATGGAAGGTAATATCAGGCAATCATTTCAACCAAAGCCAAGGTGGTGTCACAAAGGGCTCTCCAAGACTACGAGATGGATGTTACAAAGATTGATAGTTTAGTAGAAGCGTCAAACTGACGGGTAACATCAAATAGATGAGATGGTCAATGAAGGTCATCCTACCGGTGAAAACATAAAATAAGCATGGCACAAGCAAATGTCTGAAGGGCACTAGCAAGATGCTATCTAATATAAAAGATTTGACAAGAATATTAAAAGCCAATAGTTAAGAATTTTGTAACACAATCTCATATTCTAAAATTGGAGGGCATGTGTTAATATTCAATTTTGGATAATTGATCGATATTCTAGAATCTTCCATAATTGACACAACACGATGAAATATGGACCAAATCAGGTATAAAAGAAGAGTCCGAGAGTTGGCATGAAGCATACATGGAAGGTCGAGTTTGAGTCGGTTTGTCCAAAATATATTAGGAAATAACATATTATAATAGGGAGATGTTGAGTTGTTTATATTGAATACAAAGAGTCCTACCTGACTATATTAAAAGCCGATATAAATCTTAAACCTCCTGCTCACCACCTCCACCATCGGTCCCAAGGCCAACCTACCTCCTCCCCACCACCGGCGCAGCCAGCAACATGGGAGAAGAGAAGATATTTCCAAGTCAGAGGGATGGGAGAGGAAGGGAGAGGTGGAAGGGAGAATGGTAGAGGAAAAGGTAGAAGGGAGAAGATAGGGACAAGACCCATCACTATTGCATGCCTCGAGCGAAACCATCAGATAGAGAGAGGCGGGGAGGGACCCAGTGGTGATTTTTGGAGGGCGAGTCACGAGCGAAGAAAAGGAGAACGGTTGGTTTGGATGCAAATAGGAAGGAGGTGATTGCTGATATACATTTTGATAACGCTGAAAGCAAGTGCAGGAGGAAATTCATCATTTCGGCCATACTATAATCGATGTCGTGCACTAAGGCAGAAGCAGCGTAGGAGTGGCCCTCTTCCTTTTTGGTTTAAATTAAAATTGAAATCTATAACTTGAAATTTCTTGTTTTTGTATAAGTCATACGCAATATTTTGTAGTTATTTTTTTCTGAATTTTTAGTGGTTCTTAAGATCCAAAAGTATTTTTCAACCTCTCCAAACATCTTCAAAGGCTCTCAACTTCTCATATTTGCGTCCATTTAGGCTGATTCAAAGGCCCGACTGACTAATGATTTTTTCATGACTTTTAGTAGTACTTCGAAAGATCCTAAAACTATTTTTAAATATTTTGGTCAATTCATGTAAAAAGGTTAATAGAAATCAGGGGGAAAAAAGAAAAATGGACGGGAGTAGGAAGAGTGGCACGCACGAAAAAATTAGTGTTTGGTATCAAATATCGAAGGGCGCACGAATTGAGTTTCAAATACCAAAATTCACGGCCCGGGGCAAATATCGTGGATAAAAAACGTCTTCATCAGCTATGTGTGAATTTTTCACTGCTCGCATGTGCTTTACCTGTGTTTTCCGTGCTCGCTCCCAGCGGACGAGCCTGGACTCGGGGAAGAAGAGGGGAGAAGGGAGCAACCCGTCTTATATCCCCTACATCATATGGTCGAGCCGCCACGGCAATCTATTCCTACGTCACGCTCTCGCTAGCCACCATGTTCGTCTTTCTTTTCTTTTCTTTTTTTTTTTGCCGAATTTCTTCTCTGGTCAATTGGACTGGCCATTGGAGCAAGAAAATGGAAGAGAGAGACGAGCAGTATAGGGAGGGGAGCTCTGATGCAAGCTTGTAAGGTTTGTGGTGTGAGAGAGAGAAGCTTCCCTGATTTGGGCAATTGGCCGTCCTCGATGAGAAATGGACGTGGGAGAGAGGAACGCGGGAGAGATTTTTTTTAGGGAAGTGAGATGACTCGAAAATCTCTTGTGGGATTGTACCCCTAGACTATTTTCACGCACACTGCAACATTCCTTATGACAAAGGTACATAGACCATGTTTGTTTCAGATTAAAGTTGAGTTTTACTGTAGCAAATTTATAACCCCTTAAAAGCTTCTCTGGTCAATTGGACTGGCCATTGGAGCAAGAAAATGGAAGAGAGAGACGAGCAGTATAGGGAGGGGAGCTCTGATGCAAGCTTGTAAGGTTTGTGGTGTGAGAGAGAGAAGCTTCCCTGATTTGGGCAATTGGCCGTCCTCGATGAGGAATGGACGTGCGAGAGAGGAATGCGGTGAGAGATTTTTTTAGGGAAGTGAGATGACTCGAAAATCCCCCGTGGGATTGTACCCCTAGACTATTTTCACGCACACTCCAACATTTCTTATGACAAAGGTACAAGGACCATGCTTGTTTCAGATTAAAGTTGAGTTGAGTTTTACTGTAGCAAATTTATAACCCCTTAAAAGACATTTTAAAAATTCAAAAAATATGAAAAAATTATTTTACGAACTATAAAAAGAACTATTTGAAACCCCAAAAAAATTACTACAAAATATTACACCATTTGGCTTATACAAAAATAACAAATTTTCATTCAATTCAATTTAATTTAATTTAATCTGAAACAAACAAGGCCAAAATCCATTCTCTAACTCTGAAACAAAATTTCATGCAGCCTTCCTCTTTTCAATATCGAATAGCATCACCCTTCGCCCAAGGTTGGAAACGACCTCCACGTTGGGGCGCGCGCTCACCTGCGTGGCTGCGTCGTTGCATCGCTTCAACATCCAGGCAAGCCGTAGCCTCCTACAACCTCCTCTTTACCAAGGGGCATCGCCACCAGCCACCTATTATCATGGAAGCGTATCCTCTGTCGTAGGACAGTGACACGCTCACTGACAAGTAGGTCCATAGTGGGTGGGTCCCACATATCAGTGGCAGCAATTTTTCACTGCCATACGACAGAGGATCCGCGTCCCTCTTATCTTATAGGCCTTCCTCGGTGGCCTCAACGGCTACTGTTGGCCATGAAGGTCCTGCCGTCGACCTTCACAGGCGTTGCTTCTCGACCATGGAGGGCCTCACCAATGACCTCCTCAAGTAACTGCTCATCGGTCGTGGAGGCCCTCCCAATAGCCTCCTTAGTATTAACCACACCCGCTACTTGTAGAGGTGGCTACCAAAGTAGAAGTTGTGGCGACAATGAGAGGAGCATAGATCCAGCGTCAATGTTGCCTAGCAAGTCCAACATGAAGTGCAAATCCGGTCATCGTCATGATCGCCGACCTCCAAAGCATCACCGTGCACACTGGTCAAAGGAGCACCATCTACTATCAAGCTCGCTATAGGAGCACCATCTACTATCAAGCTCGCTATCTACCCACCATTAGAGCATGGACAATAGTGCCACTGTCAACCAGCCTGCATCACACAGTGTACAGACGTCCCGTTACACACGCACCGACCTCCAAAGCATCACCGTGCACACTGGTCAAAGGAGCACCATCTACTATCAAGCTCGCTATTTACCCACCATTAGAGCATGGACAATAGTGCCACTGTCATACGGCCTGCATCATGCAGTGTACAGACGTCACGTTAAACGCGCACGGGCAGCAGGAAATTCAAACGCGTGCAGGCTGCACATGAGCATGGGCTGCCATGCAATTACCATAGCTACAGTATTTTTTAGGGAAGTGCTGGGATGCTCTTATTAGCTTGTGGAGAGGGAGAGCACCGCAGAGAGAGTTGGGGAGTGGTATTTTGATGGACCATTGGAGGAAGAGGGAGGACTATCATGGAGAGGGAGGGAGGGAGGTGGCATAGAACTCACCGGCATGAGGAAGAGTAGGAGCCATGAAAGCCACATTTGCTAGTGCCATGAAAGCCCCATAGTTAGGGTAGGAGGAAGAGGAGGCGCCACATTTGCCATAGTTATTAGGGAGGTTAATTCGAACTTTCTCCTCATTGGAAATGCATTTCAGTTTTTTTTTTTAAAAAAAAAGAAAGGTCTTCTGTACGTTTTCCTATCAGGAAATGCATTTATGTCCAGAAAAGAAGTATTAAACTACAATAAAATATTCTGAGAGAAGCACTACATATGATATGGATTCAAATAAAATATTTCCATGTTTTTATTTTTGAAGCAACATTTTTAGCTACAGGCAAAACCCTTTAGTACGAGCTGTTTTATTAAAACCATAAACGTGCAAAACTTAAAGTTCGAGTACAAGGTAGAATTTTAAATTTTGGGATCTCACAACAGGGAAATACAAGCTTTTAAAACCATTAAAATTATTCTCAGTAAGGTGTTGACGGTTGAGTGAAATACAGATGGCCTTTACCGGTGGACAATATCCAAGAATTCCTACAAGGAGCTATACAAGATATCTAATTCAACTGACCCCTATTGGCTGTTCCCCTCCCCGTTTTCCTAAGGGATATTGTTTGTTTGTCATTTTAATGCGGCTATAACGTCAGCTACAAAATCAACAAAAAGATATTAATTTGTTTTAATATTTCTGAGGTAAAAAGAAGGAAATCTTGACTGATCTGGCTGAATGATGTCAAACGACGATGATGCTAGGGTCCTCCTGGATGCCATGGGAGAATCAGAAAGTAGGGGCTCATAAACTGAGTTCTTATTCTTGACTGGTGTTGTTGAAACGGAAATTACCGTATTATCCTGGTCTGATCTCAGCTGAGATTCCAGATTTACCAACGTATACTTCGGCCCACGCGATCTCTCAGCCTTCTGAAGAATGTTAATAGCACTAGATCTGTATGTATATCTGAAATATTTCAGAGCTAATACAGGACCCATGCCAACTCCAGTGATCAGCTGAAAGATTGATATTATACAATCGTAAGGAATGCATATGGTTCTATACACTGCCAAGCAAAAGATTCAGTAGACTTACTAGTAGTGTTATCCAGTATGATGGTTGTCTGCAAAGGCGGAACATGATAGTGTACATACCAGCAGATGGTATACTGCTGATAATTAAATTTATGATGTAGAAGGCAGAAAAGTTTCCCCATATTGCCAGAAATTGCACAAATGTGAAAGAACTGTGAAATGAAAATACTGGTCAAGAGATGTTAATAATTAATAAGTATACAATGTTTCAAGTTTTCGTTTTCATACTTCATCTCCAGTGTCACAACAAATGCCTGCAACCAAATACTTCCTGAGAGAGCAACCATTGACAGCTCCTCCATCTCACTTTTCTCATTGGCATAGGCATGAATAGTGATCAAGAATACAATAATTGCCTGAAACCGCTCAAGAGAAGATTAGACACGCTCTTCGTCCACATAAAAATGGCTAAAGTACATGTAATTAATGCACTACCAAAATTTGTGATCCAAGCCAGTTTCAAAATCATGATGACTTTATTTTAAATGTCCATTAAACATTTTCAAAATCTCAGGATTCCGAATCAGGTCGATTCAGTTTCGCCCGTAGCCATCACCACAGGAGGACCGGACGGCTCTGATACCAATTGTTGTGGATTCTCTCTATCGAAGGTTCGCGTCCCTGGACGCTGCCCTGACCGAGAGGGTTGTGGCGGTGCCGCTCGGCTCCGCCGGGTAGTTGCCAGTTTTCGACTGGCGGCGCCTAAACTCTGGTTGGAGGCAACATAACGTGCCTGTTGCGGCTCCGTTTTCTTCTTTATATAATAAAAGAGTCCCACACGTACAAGGATGGAAATAGATGAAAAATAGGAAATAACTAAGACCGACTAAGACACAGACTCCTACTAATAATAGAAAAGTAAAATAAGAAACTCCTATTTAGGGTCAGCGCCCTCTCCTAAGGCAGGAATTGGATCCAAACCGGGCTGGAACCTCTTCTTCTTGCGATAGTAAACCCGATCCATAACAGATGGCGTCAACTAAACATATTTATGCATGAGAAGAATTTTTATAATTCAACATAAATATATCCAACTTCATTTCACCAGAACGAGATCAATTAATACTCGGTTTTGCTGTTAATTTTATGTTTAACTAATATTAAGAGCATTATCCACTCACAAAAGGTTAATGGACTTAAACTGAGAAACTGGTGGGGGCAAAGTAGAAAACCAGTAAAATACAACTGGTCCATATTTTGAAATGAATGTGAAATGACTTCTATACGAAGCAGAAAACTTTGGGGCTAATATATAATATTTCCCATAAAAAATTGACAGTGACCAAATACAGATTCAATCAATAAGTAACACAAAAACAGAGTGTCCAGTTATTATTTATAATAGAATAACATTTCAACTTTCTAGTTAAAATTCTCAGTTCTAATAAAAATGCAGAGATGTCTCATAATATTTGCAATTACAATTTGTAGGCTAACATAAAAGTATGGTTCAATATCAAAATGTTCTTACATGATATAACGATCGACCAAACCAACCAGCAAAAGTACTTGGATTTAAAAGCCTGCAAAAGATGTACAAATAAATTGAAACCTAATTCTAAAGAGTTCAGATATATTTTACTAAGAGATGATAAGTTACAAACAGAACATATAAACATGTCAACTTCTAGAAACAGATAGAAAGAGCTTTAGTTTACCTTCCAGCCTGGCAGTAACGTAAAATCTCTGGGTTTTGCATCACTGTCTTCTCAGATAAATCCTTGTCCAGGACAGTAGTTAAAACAGGAATGCTTGTATAGAAGACATTATAAGCCATCAAACTAACCGAGTTGAATAGACTAGTTCCAGCAATACTAGAAAGAAAAGAAAAACTGCACACATAGAATATGAGAACATTGAGAAGGGCAGCATTTATCCAGTATGGTTTTGATGGCAAAAAATAAAGATTATTGCATGAGAACAAAAAGACGACAAAGTACTGAAATCTTGTGACTTACAGTATCTGTATAAAGCAAATTAACAATGACTTGTAGAAAGAATACTGTGAAAGAAAGGCAGTACGGTTGTATGAGTATCGCCCATGTACAAGAATCAGTCTTTTCAAGAATCTAAACTCTGCCAAGAAGGAAAACAAAGGTATAAGAACTACCAGAAAGGCCAATAATTCTTCAGCATACCAATTGGTCAACGATGAAATCAAACTATCCGAAAATGCAGAGCAGAACTGAGAAACATATAGGTACACAAATACAAAGATAGCAACTCAACACATTGACAAACTGACCTTTTTCATTGTACAGAAAGAAAATCCTTATGAGAGGAGTATTTTATGAAACTTTCATTAATATCAAAACCAAGATGAGAATGCAAAGTTTCTTCGAGCAGGAAAGATAAGAGCTTACTGCCAATGCTATAGTCAGCAGCTCTTGCTGCTTGAAGGCCTTCTCTACCACTAATCCCTACACCAATGTCAGCCTGTTGTATCATCCTGACATCATTCCCACCATCACCAATTGCCAACGTTCGATAATCACATGACTTTAGAAGCTTCACAAGCTATCCAAAAAAGCGTCAAGATAAATATTAACACTAGAAGGGAAAAAAATATAGAAGATTGCTGGTGCATATAAAAAATTGCGGGTAGAGAGTGTGATGTATATCAAAAGACAATACCATATTGTTCATAAAAAATTCTCATAAATGATCAGTGAAAAACAAGGTGGTGATTGCGTGTTTGAAACCATCCATTCTCCATCCTAAAAAGAATGACATCTAGATTCTCCTATTTATGCTTACTACTTACTAGCCAAGCCAGTGCTTTTCATAAGTAAATATTAAATATAAAACTAGTTTGCACTGTGTTATATTCTATATGTTTGGCTCGACTGCATTATGTTCACATCCTTAGCTTTGAGTTCACACGAATCTCAATTGCTTTGTACATCGAACCTTCGACTCGAGTATGCAAGCTGTGCTTCTGCACCCTATGGTAAGATTCAAGATACAGGTATGTAATACACGGAGATCAAAAAAGTTAAAAAATATGGTGATTTGATATATCCTGAGTTGACAGAAAGCTTCTTAAAACACACTAAAATAAGAAATCAAGCAAATAAATAGAAAATATCTTCATGATGAATGGAGATTTTTATTTTTAAAAAAATCTTCATGATTACTGTATTGTACGTATGGAGTTATAACGTCTATTGACTATTAATAAAAAAAGGTAATAGAGATGATATACTTGGCTCAAGCAAAAAAAGAAGAAACTAGTGGCAAAGAATTCACCTGTGCTTTCTGTGAGGGTGTAACACGGCAGCAAATTGCTGTTTTCGAAAGAACTGCTAGTTCAGTGAAAGCTTCTTTATAGCACGTTAGAATAATTTCAAGAGCCCAACCATCCACAACAAAAGCTAACTCCTGCTCCAAGCATTGTCGTCAGTGGATTAAACACTAAGATAAATGGTACGTGTTGTGAAGGGTAGTAGTGTACTAATTGTGCATCCATCTCTACAGTAAAATTATCAACCTGCAATCTAACTAACCTTAGGTTCAGAAGAAGTTATGCGCATAGTAAGTAGAACTCTTTCCAAGCTTCTAGCAACTTCATCTTCAGTTCTCCCATTGATATACAAGAGTTGCCCCTTGGGCTCTACAGATATGCAATAAAAGTCACAAACCAAAAATTGTCACACGAAATGATATTAGATGGCCCTGGACAAAAGAGGGCGATAAAGCCAAGGCGACCACACTCCAAGGGCAAGGAGATAGATAGCCTTAAGACAAATGAAATGGATATATAGCTCTCCATATATAGAGGCGGATGACCCTGATAGACTCAAATATCTAATAAACCGTAATTTTAAGATTTTTAACTCAACTACGTAATCTGATAACAGATTGCACCATGTGCTAAGTACCGGCAGGTAGTGTTCACCCAGGCAGTAGATGCCCATGGGCCGATGTTCTTGACAATAACTCTTGAGTGAAAAGTGTTCGCAAAAACATCAAGCCAGTGAAAATTGTCTAGCAAGGAAAAAGCTACCTGAAGAAATGAAGTTGCACAAAAGAGCTATTTGAATAGCAGTACTTTGTTTATCACCAGTTAACATCCAGAAGTTGATTCCTGACTGCCTCAGTATTTCAATAGTTTCTGGTACACCATCCTACAGAAAGATCCAAGCATAAGGCATGATGAGAAAAATACCAAAAAAACAAAAAAAAAATTAGATTGTTTCGTGTGAAGAAGTCAGATCAAAGATCACCTGGAGGCGATCCTCTATTGCACTGACACCTAGAATCTCCAGGCTGTGTTCCAGTTTCTGGCAAACCTCAGCAACTTTCCACTGAGCAAAAAAAGCATTGATGTTTTAGCTTCCATGCCATATATTGGATACAAGCAATAAACATGATAACTACCTCCCTATCAATTAATGCACTGTTGGCTTCCTTAAATAATCGAGACCATTCTAGGTACTCCTCATATTCCAGCTCACGCCATCCCAAGCAGAGCGTGCGTAATCCCAGCTGAGCATATTTATCAACTGCATCAACAAATGTCTTGATCTGCTGTCCTGAAAAATAAATAAATAAATCACTCTGAAAATCAACAAAAGCCAAGTCAGCGATTTAGTTGTGTTAACAAAGCTATGTGTAATTGGTGTCAAGTTTTTACAAAGGCCAAGAGTCAAGACAGAATGGTTTAACAAATTCACCAATTCATTCTTAGGCTGAGTTGTAAATTAAATCGCAGAATGTTACCAATATTATAATTTTTATTACGGTGCATCACAAACTTATGAGAAATTATATATCTATATCATCTTGCTGATTACCAGAATAAGCACAGGGGATTATTGCCTCATCTGCACCCTTCGACAAAAGGAAAATATTTCCACTTTGACAATCAGAAACAACAACAGACATTCTTTTCCGATCAGAGGTAAACTCTAGAATGTCAAGTATCTCGTATTGAACCACCCGTCTGTTGAAGTGTATTTCTGTGTAAATACGCAACATATGTTTAAAAGATAACTATAACGACAGGAAATGATCAATTATAAGCCTCAGGAATTCTTGATGGGATGTACAGAAACAAACCAGCTTTGTTTCCGTTTTTGCTAACAAGCACCATATGCAAATTCGAGGCCGCATTTACAAGAGCATCCTCATCTTGGGACTGTGCTTTATATAAAATTGCTCCACTAGGACTGAAGTTCCAAAAAAAAGGAAAATGTAAGGTAAATGGAATGAAGTTGTCAAGCCTAACTATCACAAGGGTGGAGATATAACCTTTTTATAGGCATAACCGTATTACAGAGTGCCATGACTGTCAAAAACTTAATGACATGAGGCGAATTATTGGCAACAGCATTCAGCAGTTCAACATCTACATAGAGAAAATAGTATATCAGTACAAATAGTGTCAAACTTGCAACAAAATTGTATAGTGATGCAAGATAAATATTTTTTGAAATTCAACATTAAATGGTTACTACTACTAGAAGATGGAAGTGGTTAACCATGAGCAAAAAAAATTAGAAGAATCCTGCAACAGAGTTGATGTTAGAGGTAGTCAATTTTATAAAAACTAATCTATATGACATGATGACATGAATATCGCTTTGAAGAGGATGGACGCAATGAACAAAGTGCAAAAGAAAAATTAATTTATAACGCAAGCTAGTGAAAAGATTTACGAGGTAGCTAAGAACAACCGCTCTAAATAATTAGTGGTCAGAACAAATAAAAATTACTATTCACAAGACCTCGAGTATAATGTTCAGCTCACAAATGAAAATAACTAAACTGACGATTATTTAAACATATGATATTAATGGTACCCTAGGTCCATTAGATTTCTACTGTAAAAAATAATAAATAGATAATAAATAATTTACTCAAGATCATGCATGACCTCTAAGCGCATCTCCACTTTCGTTCCCATAAAATGCACCCCCAATACAGCACCTTCTGAAGATCATCTTGTTTTCAGTAAGAGTCCCAGTTTTATCTGTCAAAATATACTCAACTTGTCCCAAGTCTTCACTAATTGCTGTGCTGAAAGTATTTATGAGATAATTATTAATTAGATTTAGAAAACAAGAAAGAGGAACTGCCCTACTTGTCAAGATAATTGCAAATGTCTGCTTACTTTGCTGCATGTGCAGGTGTATCTGTTTCTTGATCATACATTTCCTCATCCCAGTCTATGAACTTTGCATATAAACTTTTAACAAAGTCCAAAGAAACCTACAAGACACACACATAGCTTCCCTTAAAAATTTCACTTAAATAAAGTATCTGCAATTCGGCATTACAAACATTTTAGGTAAAACAAGTGAAAATGTTATCTAACCCAATAGAGTTCCCAGCCTACATTGCTTGTGCTAAAATAAACAAGGAATTCATTGGTTCCTGAACTGAAATTCACAGTGATATCAAAAAGGAATTGAAACACAAACTCCCCAAAACAGTTTGTGAGGAAAACCAAAAAGTTTTATTCCAGTTAGTTAATTCACACCTATGTCCGACTTGGTTCGACTGCCAAACTCTATACAATAGAATTCAGGGATTCGTCTAATATATATAACTTTATCATAAAAAGAAGCAAACTATCTACTGAGCAAATTTTGGTCAGCCAACTCAACCCAATCTCATACTGCCAGCACAATAGTTCTCAACAAACCTTAATCCTATCGTATACCCCCGTTTCTCTCTCTTCTCTCCCTCCCCCATTCAGCTGACACATTCTTCTCAATGTGAGGTTCTGCCTTCCCACACTGCGCCACCGCCTCCCTCACCCTCCCAATGACACACCACCTCCCCTCTCCTCCCTCCCTCCCGCACCACCTCCTCTCTTTCCTCCCTCAGCGAGGCAGCAATGTGCCGCAACCTACTCTTTCCCTGTCCTCTCTCCTGAAACGCTGCTCCTCCGTTCTGCAACAGCGGCCCCCTCCTTCCTGGTGCTGCAAGCTCGCCTCCCTCTTCCATCGCGACCTCCCTCATAGCCGCCATTGAACACGGAAAGAGGTGACACACGTCAAGTTGAGTCTAACACAAATCGACATGGAAAAAAAAATGTCCACACGAGTCCAGCCGTCCAGGTAACACGGGTGATTATGCCCTAATGGCAAACATGGAGATGATTGTATTGTATCACTCCTATGTATAAACATACCCTCGGATAATGTGTCATTAGTTCTATGAATAATTATCACTGACATTAACAAATCATTAATGTGATGTTATTATAAATGAACCTTGGTCTCATATTAAGTGGGACAATAATGATTCTTAGACCAACATGTACTGATTGATGGTAAAGTTTTGCATGCCATAGTTATAGAGATATCAAATCAATAATGTGGACATATTCTAGTCGCTAGATAACATGATGTTGGATAGACTCCCCGAGACAGTGCTAAGGTTATTATCTTTCATGTCACGCGGCATCTGTTGCTCTCGATTGATATACCTATGATCCTTAGACATGAGGTATTGAATCCAAAAATGTGTAGCAATATACTTTGGGGCTATCAACGGCTACAGTGTATCTAGGTAATGACAAAAGTATCTTCCGTGCATGGTATGAAACAAGTCATCAGGTGTGAGCGATCAACATGGAATTTGTCCCTTCTTGTTAGATTGGAAAGTCTATGGCCATGCCAATGTAATTAAAAAAATTAATCAAGAGTGGTTAAAGATTTAACCAATGTGATTAAAGAATTAACCACAAATAGTTGCTAGCACACTAGAGCACGGCATTCCTTCCCCGAACATGTGGATACTGTTGATAGACAACGAGACGATCAGCGAGATGGATTACGTCCACTATGTCAGTATGTGTGCTATTGTTGTGATGGTGATCAGCAAGTGTTTGGGTCAGCGTGTATGATGTCGTCACGTATTATGTTGGATGGGCTACCCCAACTCTTCTTCCACTGCGGCATGTACTCCTGGGGTGATCATGCCAGAAAATATTGAATTTGTGCTACACAGCTGTCCCGTTGTAGCAACTGTAGGATTTCAAAGTTCAAACCCTATAAGCCTATACATCCTAGCATAAATGGACAGACCAATTATCTTCATATCCAGGTAGTTAACCTCATTAATAGTGTGTGCAAGGCTATGCACCATCTAGTCATCTACTAGTATCTTTACAAGAATAATAATGGCATTCGCATTGATTTTATTTATTGGGGTTTTTGTTGGCAGTTACTGTCACGAACTATTTTCTCTGTCTGGTCTTGGTTGTGAAATTTAAAGTCAATATTTCCAATTTTACTGGTTCCTAACTGGAATAAGTTTCCAATTAAGTTCAAAAATTTTGTAAGTCAAATTTGAAGTGTCAAGGGACTTCATTTTTCTGTGAATCTCATCTGTACAACAATTTTGTCACTTGATTCAGTGCAATAAAATTTCTCACAGTACCACCATAATTGCATTTATGTCTCTTAGTGACTGCATGATATATTGTATGGTGAAAGGTTCCAGAAACAAGTTCCCTGGAGTAATTTTTATGTGTGGCAAGACACGGTCTAGGAGTTTCTTAACCGGTTTCTGAAACCATAAATATACATACATATGTTCTGCAACTACAGGAGGTGATCTTTCACCTTGAAAAGGAAAAAAAACAAATAGTTTTTGCGCTATTACAAGTTTCAAATGGGATCCCCAATTTGAACTGAGCTAATGATGAATATTACCAAGAATATCATAATTTGACATTAAAATAGTTGGCTAATCACAGAGAGATTTAAATGGTTACATGATTATGATTATATCTGCATTATATGAATTGGAAAGGACATACCTTTATTGAAATGGGAATCATAATGGAGCACAAAAGCTCAAACCGCAGAGGAATAACTAGAATCTGATACCATGGTTCATTATCATCATACTTGACGTACCATTGCTAAAAAGGGATGCAAAGAACTGTCAGATGATAACATTGACAAAACATGGAATTGTACTTGGCATATCATTGCTAAAAATGATACGGAGAACTGTCAAATACTCAGATGATCAGGTTAACAAAACATTAAAGGCTCACCTTAGTCATTAGATAGTGTATGGGGGTGGGCTAATGAGATTGTGCTCACTTGGTTATTAGTTAAGTCACATTTTTTAATTGCCATTTGGAAGTTCAATGTTTGGTATTTCCATTCCAACTTTGTACATCAAGGTTATTCAAAGATAACTTTACTATTCAAAGCAGCTTGGCCTAGGCTAGCTGAATTGAAAAGCTGAACACTTTAGCTTTTTTGTCCAGCTTTTTTAATCATGGAGCCACCTCTATAAGCTCTTAAAAATAGCATAAACAAAACAGACCAGTTATGAGAAGCAGATTCAAGAACCTCTCAAAGTTCAGCTTAACGTTTAGCTCCGCCAGTTTATTTATTTAGCTCAGCCACTCTAGAGTCTAGAAATGCTCTAAATCCAATGGACGATAGCAATTGAGTACAAATAAACTTGGCCATGGGGACAGATGGTGTTTAGTTTGACGACATGCACTAGACTCAGTTTTTTTCCCTAATTTTCCATACTGTATTGTTTCCACAAAAGCTGTGGCAAGCTACACTTATATAACATTAGTTAGTTGCCGCATAGTTAGGCATGAATCAAACAAGCCAGTCCAATCCAGCTACTTAGGCCCTGTTTGTTTGAGCTTCTAACCAACTTTTAGCCTAGCCAGAAGTTCAAACAAACAGCCATCTTTTGGAACCCCCTTACAAGAAGCTAAAAGCCATCAAAAGTCCAAATTGTACTGTAATCAGAGAAGCAAGTTTTTTATGGATTTTCCCAGAAGCAACTTTTAGAGAAGCTGCAGCTCAAACAAACAGGGCTTTAGGCTACCAAACAAGCCAAGTCCAATCAAGAACATAGAAACCATCAATGCAATAATGCTAAAGCAGCCTATAAATTATTACACAATCATATCAACAGGCTAGTCTCATCAATAATTTGGTTGATAATCCCCACGAAGAATATGCATATTCTACAAGAATTACCAAAACTTCACTAATTTATTAATCCTTAGATCTTGAATAAAACATATAAAGGTGCTTCTTAAACTTATACAATTGGACATTACTTTCTTTGTTAAGAAGTTTGTGATGAGGATATTTACATAACTGTACAAAAATTGTCCCTAGGATGTAACACGTGTAGGCACCAGAAAGAAGGGACCTGAGATTGAATACAACCATGAGATAAGTTACAAAAAATGTACCTTGCGAGCTTCGGTATCCTTCCAAACATTGCCTGCAGATCCAAGCACAATGACAACTGCCAGTTGAAATAAGAATATCGCACCAGTAAGCTTATCAATCATGGCATCCATAGCAGTAAGCTTGGGCTCTGGGACACCCCTACTCATTCCCAATTTAGTCTCATTGCCTGAAAAGCTTACATTAATAAATAATCAGTCCCTTTATAAACTCACAATAAGTTTAAGATCAAGATAAGATAAACATGGTTTGACATTTGTTTCATTTGTAGAGAAACTTGTATTAAAATAACGAATTGCGCATCATCGTTCAACTACCAAGATTTGATGAATATAAGAAATGTTCTGTAAAAATGGGATTCAATCACATTTTGTCCTATAGCCTATTCTGAAAATGACTTGTGTCTTGAGAACAATCTTAAATTGTTCATTGAAAATAAACTTTAGGAATTTCCATAACAAAATACACACGATCATCTTTCATTAATCATCAGTCAAGAGTTGTGGAGCATGCAATGAGCGCAAATAAACTATTGAGCTGATTGCAAGTTATGTCAAACAAAATCCAAATCAGTTATTTATAGATGAAAATTACTCAATCATTATATCTGTATCAATTAGTCCTAAATGCAAAACTCAAATTTAACCAAGCATAGGAGGAGGCTCTATTTCTCCACGTAAAAGCAAAATTTTGGAGGACAGGTGCCACATATGAATATCCTGTGGATGTATTTTATATAAAGCATTCAGTCATAATATGGAATGCTATATCAACATGCTGGTCTCTCCACAAAAAAGGCTGGATGAACGAATATTAACATACAAAATAGGGGCAAGCGGTTTACATGAACTCCAACTCAACTTATCTTATCTTCCCATCTTTTGAAGATGGGAAGATAATATAAGTTAAGGCGAAAAGAATGGCACCTTAAACATGATTATTTCAAACATACCTGTATAAACTGCCACTCCACAAGCCCATTCTGTATTTCTCAAGTAGCATGATTGTAGCAATGTGTTATTGATAGTCAATGGACAAATGTCATTATCAATAAATGGAGGAAATAGCCTGATGTTTGCATCAAATCTTCGTATGTCTTTGTCTGGGACTGGGCACTCAATGACACCCTGTTTAGTAAATGCATGCAAGCAATGATTAGTAAAATAAAATCAGCACAACATAAACATGAATCTAAAATGGCTAAAACCTTTATTTTGTGCAACTGTTCACAATCCAGTCCCATGCATGTTGGTGGGATTACTCTTGTCTTCAAGTCAATCTCCCCATCAAGAGCAGCAGTCTAAAGAGATAATCAAAACACAAGAATGTTAGACTAATGAGCACTGAATCTATTATGAATTCCACTAGCAAAAAAAAGATTGAAATATAAATTGGTATTACGCAAGGAATAAAATTTGTCAAAGTAAAACTAATGAACCTAAAAAATTAGCTGCCAAAACTTGTAGAAAGGACCAACGCTGATCATCAAGTCAAAGATTTATAGTAATGCTGCGATTAATGTGGGGTTAGTTGGGTCACACTGCCCCAGAATGCAAAATTTATGTCGCACTTGGACCAAAACAAATGATGTGCAAATTTATCCTAACCAAGCATTGGCTGAACATAAAATGGAGAATCTTCAAAGTGTTGTATACTTGGACACAAACTAGAAATAACTACAAGTTTGTTCTATCAATATAGTGATACATAGGATAAAACATAAATTGGAATCTGTTTTGAATTACACGAAAAAAATTTATTCAAAGGTTGAGTCCTACATAACCCAATATGGATTTATTATATTAAATTCCAAATAAAAAAAAATAAAATCTATCAATTCACAATGATGATAATGGGGAAGAACTTGCAAGACACCTTGTAATAGTGGAATCCATAAGTCAACAATAATCATAAATACCTCAAGGATTACAATTTTTAATGGACAACTTGAAATGATTTATTCAGCCAAGGGAATGATATTTAGTATTATTTAGTTCACATTGGAATTTCAAGATGGGCATATGAATGACATGCATACCAATATGAATATACAAAGGAATTAACTATACGAGAAGAAAATGCATTTCAAGTTACTATAAGTCCACAAACTGAATGCAGTTAGAGATAAGTCATCCAACAAAGGTGAGGATCGTATTAAATAATTTTGGATTTATGGTTCACCTCCACATGGCAAATGCCTTGTTGTTCAGAAGTTCCAATTAAAACAAGGTCACATGGCACTTCTTCATTCTCTCGAATCCATACTATGTTACCAACACGGATATCTTGTGCTTGAATCTACATAACAAATTGGAGAGCATCACATTCACAGGTCTACAAGTTTCACAAATGAAAAAAATCTTTTATATCCAAATATTAAAAGAGAAAGTAGATTCACGAAAGTATACACCTATAATTTACATATATAATCTTGAACAGTATGCATCAAAAGCAGTGTTGGGCATGCAAGAATAATTGACATCTCAATAGGCTATTGATCATACATAGCACCATAGCAGGTAATAAGGTGATGTAGCTGTGCTATCATTTTCCTTGAGAGAGGGAACACAATGGATAGCTTATGTGATTGTTAGGTGGACTGGACCTTGAGACCTTGTTAGTTGTGACCTAGTTCCACGGTGGATATGTCAAGTGGAAAAGTGGTGCAAAGGGGGCAATGGCATGACATGACAGAGATGAATGAACGACAGAGAGAAAGACAGTAGCAATCAATCGACATAATTTTTTTCTGCTTAATACAAATAATCATGAAGTTCCATAGGAGACCCTAATAAGGAGGAATCGACCAACTACTAGATAAACTCATAAACAAATACAGACGTAACTACATATCTCAAAAATCTTTTTTATCTAATGGAACCTGCTCTGACGCTACTGCCCCATTTGTGCAACACTCTCATGGCATGGAACAATCATAAGCCGTGACATACATAACCAACGAATTGCAACTTTTCCCATGTAGATGAGCAAATTAGTATGCCAAATATGAGTTGTCCATATGGATTAATTAACCAATTAACATTTTTTCATATCTAACTTAAATTTCAGATACCGCTAATTAGATTTCTAACAATTTTGCGTAATTTCACTTTATGCTTTATGTCATATTCAAAGACAAACTCCAACAAAAGATCTGCACTTATAATAAAGGATGTCATGGACACATACATGCTTTCGGGCACCATCTATTACAACCCACACTTCCTTTCCATTTGCTTGCTTATCTGAAATATACCTATTGTAGTCATCCCACGCCTCTTTAGTTGCTGAAACTGCAAAAATAAATATAAGAGGGCCCCATGTGCTAGCGGGATTTACAGGTGTAATAAGTGACCATAGTTGGAGGCATGCTATCAACAAGAAATATTGATTCATGAAACGCCTGAAACACCAGATTAAGAAATTAGTTTCTACAGTCAACAAAATTTAATCAGCGGTTTTCCACTGTTATATATATTAAATGCAACTACCACTACAAACCTGAATTGCTCCAATAGATTTTTCGGTAGAAAGTTCAGTAAGGTGTATTTTGTGTTAGAAATCCGGTTATTGCAATAGTCATTCCGGTAAGACTCATCATTTATGTAGACAAAACGCTTCATTGATGAAAAATAAACATAGGCCCTATGGTAATTTGTTCCCTTTGATGGTCCACGTGAGATCCAGAGAGGAGGCCTGCAAAAATCTAAAGTGCATCAACTTAAGAATCAACAACAATGTATGTAAAGTCCTTATGGTTCACTATAATTCAAGATATAAGAGGAAAATGACGTTTTCCCATACAATGATAAACATAGCTTAGTCTCCAATGGAACCTCTACCACATCCGTGTGCAAAATCCTGAAAAGAATACTTGTACTAATGCGGAACCTATGTTGGTGTACAAAGACACCGTCACACCAAGTCTCTTTATTGAAAGGCTTAATCTGTCACCATAAATACAAAAATCACACAGTGTGCAACGGCCACGCAATAAACGAATCACTACCCTATTAAAACCGCCCTAGGTGGTAGACCGACATATACATGTCCAACATCTGTCGGCAACTTGATAGTAACAAACCACAAACACTGATATTAGCATTAACCAGCAACTACAGTGGCACCGAGCATCCAAATGTTCCCGTGCACACGTGCAACTGGGGGGAAATTATCATGAATGCACAGTCATCCTCCTCCTCTCAGGCAATATCGGCCCAAGCAAGAGCAAGTACGTGGTGAGTGGTAAACATCATCCAAGCCTTTTCATTTCGGACTGAAGCCAGCTTCCACTAACATAAACATGCTTCCAAGAGCAGATCGCAAATCGAGATCCGGCCCCCAGTGCCGGAATCTCCTCGTCCGAGCTCCAGCAACAGAAGAGAAACCCCCACCGCATTCTCCCTACCAGGTAATAACCGAACGCCGCCTCGCCTGCGGGTGGCGGCGCCCGGGCAAGACGGCGGCGGGCAGGAGATGGCGAGGGTGAGTATGCCGCAACGGAGAATTGGGGAACGCCGGATAGGATCGTCCATCGCAGATTCGCAGCTTCCGATCGCTCGCGGCCGATCAAAAAAGTCACGGATCGATCGAGGGCTAAGGGAGGGCGGGGGAGATGCTTGCCTCGGGGAGCCGGATCTCGGGCGGGCCGAGCGCGGCGGCCGGCCGGCCGGGGGCGAAGACGGTGGACAGAATGGGGAGCAGCAGGCGGTGGAGGGAGTTCGTCGGACGGCAGCTCCGGTCGGACGGATCGACCGGGTTCGTCAAGCCAGAGCCAGGTCTCGGGCGTGTCGCGGGCTCGCGGCACGGGCAACGTGTTGTCGTGCTCCCAGTGAGTCTGAGAGACGCAGACAGGACCGGGGCACCGTCCACAACCATAGGAATAAAGCAATCAAATTATTTATATTTTAAACGAAGATAATAAAATGTACTACCTCCGTTTTTTGTTTGACGTCTTTGACTTTTCGACACGTTTTTCACCATTCGTCTTATTTAAATTATTTTTGTAAATATCATTTATTTTGTTGTGATTTGTTTTATCAATGGAGGTCTTTGCACTAAATTTTTTAATAAGACGAATGGTCAAAAACATGTCAAAAAGTCAAAGGCGTCAAAAAAACGGAGGGAGCACACAGATAAGTCAAATAAATTAGATAAGCTAAGAATAACGTAGCTAAAACACACCTTCCTATCCCTAAATTCAGTTGAAATAAGCACATCACCATTCATCAACGCATTTCCAGTTTTATTTCCAGTTCTATGTTCTTGCCGGTCACCATTCCCACCAGCCGCAAATTGATTGCAAGAAGTACAAGCAAGGCATTTTTTGACACTGGTTTCAACCGAATCAACCTTCACTACCATCTCAACTTGACAAACGACACCATATTGGTAGAACCACGACAAATCAACCGTCTTTTCCTACTCCCAGTTTTGTCCAAGACTATAATCCAACATTGATTTCCATAAACACAAATTGCACGGCGAAACTACGCAACCATCGCCATTCCCTAACGAAGCATCTTGTCAAACGAAGCAAATACGTTGCTCGAAATGGGATGTGGCCAAGCGATAAGACATCGGGTTTTTGTCAATTTACTAAAATTCGGCAAAAGAAAAGCAATTGAGAGAAGCAGAATTCTGCATGAGAAAATCCTTGCAAATGCTGGATTGCTCATCAGCGGAGGACGATCACCGGCGATTGGATCGGCCCTCTCATCAACAACACATGTCGTCCTCCCCATGGTCACCTCGTCGTCCTTGGACCAACTATTGGCGGTCGCTAAACTCTAATTTTTTTCGCCAACTATTCGGTAAAAATGGGGATTGTACTAGATTTTATGCAGCATTTTACCCTAACTAATAAAGTTACACAAGTTTTGATGAATATTTGAGTGTGGTGATTTATTCGAGCGGAAAAATCAAGAAAATGTGGGACCAGTCGACCCCTCCTTGTCAAGGCTGAGCCACCTCCTTTCACTTGCATGCAAACAAGTACATATGGAGCCATTTGAAGCATTGGATTAGTGTCAGTTGCAATCAAGGGCAAGATCGAAACATCTTGACCCACAAGTATGATCATCCGACGTGCAACCTACTAGAGAGAGCATCCTGGCCATCCAAGGAGTCAACACGGTGCATCAAAGGGCTAGGGGGCCATGTAGGCCAGCCGACCTCCCCCTACATGCAACCGCCTTGGAACAACGAGCAACCAAATCCAGGGATGATCTAAGCCACAAGATGCAGCGTCGGTGGATCCAACAAGGCCAACCAACCTACCCAACATGCAACCGACCTCTCTCTTGGCCTATAAGTAGCCCTAGGTCTCCTAGGCACTATAAATATGGGTGTTTTGGCTGAATCAACACACAACACCAAGGAGCTCATTTTTCCCTCACTTTTCATTTTAGAGTTAGGTTAGTGTAGTTGGGACTTAGAGTTGAGTTGAGCTTGTCTCGAGGTACCATAGAAGTCTTCGACAGTACTGGTACGGCTCTTGTATCTTTCCTTCTTTGTACGACTTATATAATTTCAATATAATCTTTTATTATTTACATTGAATCCATCATTTATATTTCCATATTAATTCATCATATCATTGTTGCCGAAGTGTTTGCGGGGTATCTTGTTTGATAGGTTACGTGAGACGGTCTTCACTAATGGATGCCGTTTCTCCAAGTACCTAAGGGAAATATTAGTGTTAGTTGTGAGCGTGGTGCTCAGAGTTAGGGCTAACTTGATCAACGCCCAACCTAAAGGTTTGTATTGTAGGTACTAGGTGGTGATAGTGCATGTCTATCTCTCGAAATCCACCACATTTGGGTTGGCTTCGTAGAGCCACATGGGAATGACCATAACCATTGGAATTCTTAAGTGATAGAGGGTGGTGGTGGGTTCGCCAGCTTCTAAGTAAACAAAGTTGAACAAGTAATTCTATCTTCTGCCAGAATGACATTGGTTTAGGACCTTTTTGCTCAACCTTAGTAATAGAGACTGATTTACCCTAAGAACATAATCTCATCTCGTTGTCCTTCTAACTCAGTAAACCACTCTTTATCTTTTGAGTCTTTGGTGTTTGTCACTATTTATCACTCCTATCTTTTATTTATCCTCGCTATATTTTTAGCTGGTACTTTAATTAGTACGAAACCTATTCGTTATTCACGATAGTCTTAACCTTGCTTCCTCGTGGAAATCGATACTCTAAAAGACTCCTGGGTGAAAGTTATATCGGTATCCTTACGCTTGCGGATTAATCTCTGTTAGGCTAAGAACCGCCAACAAGCTTACTGGCGCTGTTGTCAGGCAAGCAAGCGCATAAAGATATCGTGAATAAACTAGTGTTCCAACTAAATTAAGCTACCACTAATTTTAGTGGGCTTACATTGCTCTGTTTTGATTGTAGTGCATGATCGAATTCGACCTTCCGACTAATTTTCAAAATAATCCAAAGGGACCCATACAGAGAGTTCAACTAAGTATTATACCATTATCTCCTAGACCCTCTATGGTTCCGATCAACCCTCGCCCTTTTGCCCCATCCACGTCATATCCACAGCCCAAAATGCTCGAGAAGACTATCCTTGAATTCTCAGCTCCCTCCATCACCAATGTTCCTACAGCACCAACTACCAATGTGGGAGGCGGAAACTTTCGGCTAAAGCCGGCATTGATAGATTCAAAATTAGAAGCCTTTTCCTCTGTTATTCAAAACTAGTTGAGTTTTAACAAAATGCTAGAAACCCAAATAGCTCAACTCGATGCATCTTTACGTAACTCACAGGACAACCGGAAGTACACCCAAAGGAAAATGTCAACACGGTGTCCACAAGATCGGGTAAGTCCACCCGAGACCCGCTATATCCTAAATATGCAGGAAAGCAGAAGGAGGTTACCTCCGAGGCTTATGAGAGGATCATCATGAAGAAGAGGTTGAAGAAACTCCTCAAATACAGACCACTAGAGAAGATTCAGGGAGCAAGAAGGCTCCTCATGAATATTATGACTTGACGATCTTGTCATTCCCCATCGTCGGTGGAAGCCAATAGTCGATGAGAAGTTTGGCGAAAATTGTTGAGGTAATTGAGAAGCTATATGTCAATAAACTACTTGACGCTTTGAAGGTACTTACATACGCTAAGTATTTGAATGACATCCTCAACAACAAACATCCAGTGCCAGCCACAAGATCATCAAACTGACTGAGGAATGCAGCGCCGTTATCTTAAACTCACTCCTGGAGAAAAAGAAAGATCTGAGATGCAATCTGCTGCTCTATTGGCGCATACCAGTTCATACATGCCTCTATGTGACTTGGGGGTGAGTGTCAGCATGATGGTTAAGGTAATATTCTATAAGCTGAGTTACACTACCTTGTCCCCTACTGCCATGTCTCTACAACTGGCGAATCAATTGATCTGATATCCAGTCAGGGTTGCAAAGGATATTCTAGAGAAAATCTAGAATTTCTTCGTAACCGGTAGACTTCATCGTACTAGATATGGAGATCAATGTTGTCGTTGGCCCGAGCCAGACAACAAATTTTTTCGGGGCTATACCGCGAAGAAAGGAAATAAGCTTCGCCAAGCAGCTCAGGGAAGCTAAGCAATCAAAAAGTGGCAATCCTGAGAAATTGTACCTTGTTCTTTATTATTGCAGGCCCCCTATTTATAGTGGGGGGCCATTTTCACTTGGTACAATATTGCCCTTCCTTGGGATAAAAAGTGAGGGTAGGGAGGTCTTTACTAAGGAAAGACCTATTTGCCCTTGACCTGCTCTCTTTAGTGGGGGCTCCGAAGGAAATGAACCTTCGGAGCTGGAGCTAAGACCCGTCTACCCCTACTTTTCCATCTAAGGCGGGGTTACAGGAGTAATTACAGGGGGACCCGGTTGTAACGGCCGGCCAACATATCTCTCTGCCACGTAATGCTGGTTGTTATGGCCAGCTGTCGTATCTTCCTGACGCGCGATATGATTCCTGCCGACTGTTGCAGGCCGTACTTGTTGTCCACTAATCTTCTTGGCTCCCACGCAACCACCCTCGCTTCGCGATCAGGACTTAGGTGTTTCTGGCTCTTGGCGGAGTAGTTCCCGTCTGCCTTTGCTTCACCCTAGGGGGAGGACGAGGCTCCCTTCGGGTGTTCGCCTCCCTCAGTCCGCCATTGCTTCGCATGAGAGCGAGGCTCCTTCGGGTGTTCACCTCCCTCGGTCTGCCATTCCTTTGCATCAAGGGGGAAAGGCTCCCTTCGGATCCGCACCTTCTCTATTCTTACAAGCTGGTTCGCCTCTTCCTCTGATTCGTAGGGGATCGGCGTCCCATACCACAACAGGAGCCCCTCATGGTCATGGGTCTTCTCCGCCATGCCTTTGGCCATGCAGACCACTCCCTTCAACGTCTGCAACACACTACATCACAACTAACACTTAGCAAAAATGCGTCAGGTTCTCATGTACCTGGGTTTTCAGAGCGGAACGATAATTGTGCGTGACGGTTGCCCCTCCTAGACAATTTGAAACGTCAGGGCGTTGGCTATTGAACGAGCGCCCTCTGACACAGGAGCATTTTTTCGCACGCGTGTTTGCACACCCGCCGTCTGTAATCCATTGTAATATGCCATGCTTTTAATATTCCTTACCTTTTTAATGAAATAGTCCTTTTTAATTGTGCTATTTTTTATTGTTCTTTTTCATGATCCGAACCATTTCGATTCGTCTCCTCCCCGTCCTCCTTCTTCGTGCTTTATCTCGCACTTTTAGCCTTTTGGTACTCGAGACGAGGCTTAGCTAAGGGCTAATCGTTTAGGACGAATTTTGTTTTGCTTCGAGGCACGAGGAGCAGGAGCAGCCGTAGTTTTCTACTTTTTTTGTAAAATTAAAACAATTTTTTCTGAACAGTCTTACACTAGACGGCCATACTAATACTGTCGAGAGATGTTAACAATTAAATGACATACTCTCGACGGCTTCAAAGACGCCGTCGGGAGATGTCTCCCGGGTATGAGCGGGCCATTTCGTTGCATGGGGCCCACATATCATATATCTCGACGGTTTGCTTGTGGCCATCAAGAGTATGGTGTATAGACGAAAACGTCATCTGTTGCACTTAGCTCGAAGGCCTAAGCTAAGGCCGTTGAGAGATGTTGCCTCGACGGCTAGACCGCCGAGAATAGGAACCTCTTTCCATAGAACACACTCGACGGCTTCTCCCGATGGCCGGCCGTCGAGACATGTGTTTCCCAACGGCTTCTGTGTGTCGTCAATGGTTTCAGCACTCGACACTAAGGTCGATTTCTGTAGTGATGGCACCATTTGAGATGCTCTAATTCTTAAACGGTGGCACTAAATCCTATGGAAAACTTACTATAGCTAGATTTGGAAGTCATGGAAGCAATCCAAGAATAATCACCTCAATCCAATGTTTGATCAGATAGAACTAAAAATCACAAACTCTGCAGCACAAAAAATGCAGACAGCAAAAAGAGGACTGACGAAAAATTTCATAGCTAAGGATCTATGAAATTTTTTATCACAGGTAGCTCTGAAAGTTATGAATGCGATCCAATCAGAATACACACAAAAGCATGTTGGATTATTTTCCACAGAAATAACAAGGAAGGATGTGTAGAAAGAAGGAATCGACGAACTAAGAAAAAAAAAAGGGGAAAAACTTGGTCTCGGTGATCTCTATACCTCATATTTCTCCTATCATCTTGCAATTCATAAAGAAGAGGGAATTCTATAAAAAGAACTTGATCTCGGTGATCGCTTTATCTAATATTTCTCATATCATCTTGCAACTCATCAAGAAGAAGGATTTTTGTAAGCCATGTTCTTTTCCGCTTAAATTAAATTAAAAGGTACCACCGGAAATTTATCATTTTTAAACAAGCCAAACATCGTAGTGAAAAAATATTTTCTTACATTTTTTTAAAACTTTTACACGAAAATAGCCAACCATATGGAAATTAAGCAAAAATAGGTGCCAGTCGTCCTCTAGATGGACAACCGTCCGTTGGTTGTCCTCTGGATGGGCGATCAGATGATGCTCAGAAGGTGTTGCGGTACGAACGGGAGCGGTCGCCCGTTCAACTTGCGACAGGGGCACGGTCACCCGTTGGTTGAATGGGCGACACATTGGCAGGGCGTACGTATGGCGAAAAAAATGGTGTCAAATCAAAGCATGGGCTTGTACTACACCCCTTGGATCTTGCTTTGTTGCCGCTGAGAACAGGGTTCACAAAACCGCCCGGGCACTCCGAGCCGTGTGAAGCGCGGAGCCGGCTTACCGCAGCTTAACCGCGGTTAGCCGAGGGTTTTCGCCGGTTTTGCATGCGAATGGAAAACCCTAATTTCCCAAATTTCGACACGGCTAACCACAATTAATTCTGGCTAACCGTGGTTTGTATAAAAAGTGCTGGGAAAAAAAAGGAAAAATTATAAATTTTGTCATGACCTGTGCTATATAATTAGAATTATTTAAGGGACATACATGAAATGATATATAGAAACATAATCAAGACGAATAATCATATTGTCAATTAAATTAAAAGACAATCATGCTCATGCTCATACATTCATATCATGCTTTCATAGATTTATAGTTCATAAACTAATAAAATAACAAGTTCACAAGTTGTCCATTATTCCATTCACAAGTTCACAAATCACAAATCATAAGTCACAAGAGTTCACAACCGTATGCATAAAATAACAATTTCATCAATCGCATTTGATTCGCATGATAAGTTGATGATTTATGAGCGCCCTAGCAGTCCTGCTCCTGCATCACAATTAACAATGTGTAATATGCATTATGCAATGACCAATGAAAGTAGGTACATAGCAGAAGACATGAAGTGTCAAATGGTAAGTCCACACATTACCGTTATTTCGATATGTGAAGTGTCAAATGGTAAGTCCACTACCAGTGATATATGTTGCTCGGAGTATGGATCTTCATTTGAAATAATTATGACCCCTTCAGTTGCCCTCAAAATGGCCCTGAACTTATCCCAACCTTGTCCTGTCATCCAGCTATTTGCTTGCCAGCATACATATAACATGTCATATTGGTTAGGCTCTTCACTTTTGTACAAATACCTTAATGGTTGGGGTGGTCATAGGGGTAAACTGTGACTCCTAAGGGGTAAGCTGTGGAAGGGTATCCGTATGCTCCTAGGGGGGGTAAACTCCATATTGCCCCTGTGGCTGAGTGGCGTCACTGCTTGAGTTAGAGTTGTACTCATGTGGGCCATGACCATACTTTTTTCCCTTGCCCCTATCGATGCTAGACTTAGGAGGCATTCTCTGCGAGCTTGATTCATATGATTCATGACCACCATGGCTAAACTGAGCAGGCGAGGTAGCAACAGGCTGGGATGAAGTTCTTTGAAAGTTGCCACCGCCAGCATCACCACCGTCACCACCATCAGCACCATCATCATCGTTGTCATCATCAGAGCTTGACGAACTCAAGTTAGATTCATGGTATGGAGGGCTCCGCGGGGCTAGTTCCTTGGAGGATTCATCACTGTCCATCTCCTCTTCTTCGTCCAGCACTTGTCCCTTATATTTTTTTGGGTCACGTTGTTTTGGTGGATTTTCTGATTCCTCTTACCCACATGTGTTTCTTCAACATGTTTGGCTACCCACCCCGCGATTGTTGACACCCTAGTCTTCTTTCTCATATCACCCATGTCCGTGAGATCAGTCACGGCACAATTAGGGCCTGGGACCTCAGCATCACTTAAGTCCTCATCTAATTCGGGATCAGCATTTGACCTGTAAGTGTACAAAGAGCAAACACTGATGACTGATGAGTGATAACTTAAGAATACTTACCTTCCTAGAAAAAAAAGAATAGTTATATTCTTATCATCCAGTTCGTATCCACTCAACGATTGGGTTCGTATCATCTGTGAGTGAAAGCTCCGTGAACAGAGAGAGTGGATCCATGTCTCGTGATTCGCCTTATATTCCTTATCTTTCTACTCTTAAACGGAGGTTGTAGTGGACGTGCACCAGGTCGTGGAGCTTTTGATATGACAACCTGTTGCGTATCTTCGAGTGGATGAAAGCAAAGGTACTCCAATTACGCTCGCATCCACTAAATGAGCAAACTTGCGACACCACACACTTTACAAGTTTCTGTAGATTTGGTGTATCTGAGCCCATCATGTTCTACCACATCGTTGCCATGAGAAATATCATTGCATATGATACGAGATCATTCAACTTGTACGACATCATTGCATATGAAATTTCGATTACCTTTATTTTGATCATTGGAAAGAGCCATCCTTCTGGCAACCTCTCCTGCGAAAGAGCCAGAGCGTGTCCTCCACTCCTCAATCTCATTGAGTGCTGCAGCCGCGGTATTTTCATCAGCAATCTTTTCAAAAGTTTCTCGGACATGGGGCAACATATTTATTTGCCATCCATCAGTATAGTTCATCATAGGGTTAAGAACACAAGCTGTTGTAAATCAGTAAACAATGTAATTTAGGATTTTAAACCAATTAAAATATTAAATACTCAGATATATCTGTTTCAATAAGCATGCCTTCACTAAGGGTGGAAAAACTTCTCTCGACGAAACGAATGACTCTCGTGAAATCTTCTTCACACAAGTTTTTCGCGAGACGTTGGCACGTCATGATATCTGAGTATGACATCACAGATAGTAGGGTTATTATCTTAGTCTGCAAACCGGAGAAAGCTATAGATGGGAGCAACCGTATGTATTGCCTTGTTCATGTGATCCCATCGTGCTAAGTTACTCAAGTATCCATGGTAGCAAATTCCTTCTTCGGATTTAGCATATGGGCTTGACAGAAATTCATCAGAAGCCATTCACTTCATGAATTCTTCTCTGCACTTAGCAAAGCTCTGAAGAAACATATAGTTTGTACCAAAACGAGTTGCACACCACTTGTCCAACTCACCGCCGATGTGTTTCTTCATCATTGCATGCAATTTATTTGAGTTGCACAACCATCTGCACACTCTCCTTGCACTCTCAATGACAACATAGTGCTCTAGGAACTCATCTATGTCCTTCAGCAACAAATTTATGATGTGAGCCATACAAGGTTGCCACACTATGTTGGGAAACTGCTGACAGATCAATCTACAGGCCTTCTTGTAGTTCGAACCATTATCGGTGATGATTTGCACGATATTTTCATGCCAAACTGAATTGATCACTGACTTAAATTCCTGCATGACAAGTTGATGACCATTTAATTTCCTGCAATACATTAATTTATCACACGACGTAATAGGAAAATAGGTGTATGTATAACTGCATTAATTTATTTGCATCTTGGGTTTCCCAGTCATATCGACAGACTTGTAAAAAAAAACACGCGTCCATTGAAATATAGCATGAGGTTCATGATAGCCAGGTCTGTTGGTTCAGTTCAAAAACCATACATTATGGATGGATCGAACTCAGTCCAATCACGACCCCATTGCATCATCTCACGCTCTATGTCGCGTTTGTTGTCCTCCAAATACCTTCCATAAATATCACGTCCTCTTGGTGAACTCACACCCTCACCTGCATGATAAATTAACAATAGGTTAATTGTATTCATGAAAAAGTAGTAAGTAGTAACTATTAAGTAGTGATGTAATCATGTTCACTAACCAAGCCTATGCGTCTCCTTAATAGCTGCAATAAAGTAAGGGCTATCCGCATTTCTTTCTGGAATGCCGGCTGCATGAAATCACGATGACCACTTTTTCCAAGCTTCTTCCTGAGGGTTTTGTTTGGCTTTGTCCAAACACCCTCATCAATCCGTGGTTGCACGGTTCTGCGCGTGTTCGGCTGCAACTTTGAGCCTGATCAACTCAGCATTTTCTTTAACAAATTTTCATTCACACCCGTAGACCCACTGCCACCACCATGCTCATAATAATCACCAGCACGTGTCCTGAATTTTGCCTCTGCCTGTGATGCGGCCATGGCATGCCGCATCTGCTGTTCTTCATCAGTACCCCCCACCATCTCATCCCGCCAGTCCCACTCACCTAAGCCTTCTGCGGCCCTTTGTCCTCTAAAATCCTCTTTCATCTTATCTTCCTTTGTCTTTCTAAACCTATCAACATCCCGCTGAAAGTACACCTTGACATCGGGCGGGACTGCTTTACAAGACGCCACACCTTTTTCACTTTGGCACGCCAAGTGATACTTGAATCTTGCTGCACCACCTCCATTTTTCTCTGTTCTACAATACTTGCACCTAAATCCATTCCCTAACTTATCGCCATGCTCCCAAACATGGTCGTGGTCGCTTCGCCATTCCCTAATACATGCAAAATAAATTATTGCATAATAACAAAATTGTAAACTACAAGTCTACACGTAAGTGAGTAACTAACTAACCTAACTGCTGACCTTATTAACTAACCTAACTACTGAGTACCGACTTTATTAACTAACCTAAGTAAAGTACCTAACTACTGAACTGACCTTATTAACTAATTAATCTACTAAGTACGAACGTAACTCACTAACCTAACTACCCTAACGGCCTAACTATCCTAACATGCTAACCTAACCTAACTACCCTAACCAGCAAAGCCCTAAGCCCCTAGGCCCTAAGCTCCTAAGCTAGCCCTAAGCCCCCCTAACTACACGCGGCCAGGGCAGTGGCCACGCATAGGCCACACCCAAAATTCACAAAACGGCTAGCTGCGCTTACCTTGAATAAAGCCGCCCCGAAAATCCGGCGAGCCAACGCGGATATGCGGTTAATCTGCTCCTCGGCGGCTGTGGCACCCCTGGTCACCTCCCTGGCGCACGGCTGTTTCGGTTGGAACTGTGATTAACAGCCCAAATCGTGCGGCTAACCGCTCTGCTCAAACGATTCCTCTCAGATGCGTCTCGGCTCCGGCGTTCTCCGTGGGCGGTAGACGGCGGATCTAGCCGGGGGAGTAGTGGAGGTGGAGGGGAAGGAGGAGAGAAGGAGACAGCTGGCTGGCGGAGCGGGGAAAGGGAGGAGCTGTTTGTGGATGGAGTCACGGGCAGGGAAATTAGGAAATCGGGCATGGGCAGCACTGCAGCAGTAGCACACGAGCATCACTGTGCAAGCATCTTCCCTGATTTCCTCAAAAGACAACATGTCCATTTGAGATTTGTTTGACATTAGTTTCAACTTTTTAACACATACAATCACATGAAATAATGAGATATATTTAGAATTTTCAAATTTTGTTTAAACCAAAATGCTTAGAATAACGAATACTATGTTTACAAATTTTATAGTAATTTTCACTTCAAATTTCAATTTGATGAATTTTGGCGGGTTTATCTAGACGGTTTTGCAAACCGTCCTTAGCCGAAGCTCGGTTAGCTGGCAGCTAACCGCGGTTAGCTAGTGGTTTTGTGAACCCTGGCTGAGAACACACGCACCATGCATGGCTAGCTGCAGGCTCAGAGCTCAGGGGCAGCACTGCCAGGGCTAGCTAGCTAACGGGGCAGTATGTGCCAAAGCTTCTGTCGACGGTTGAGATATCGATCTCAAGTCAACTCAGGTTCTTGAGAAGGAGAGATAGGAGACACGCCGAACAACACGAACAACGATCAACGACGAACAAGGAGACAAGGGTTTTTATCCTGGTTCAGGCCTCTCAGGAGAGATAATAGCCCTACGTCCAGCCTTTCTTTATATCAAAGAGAATTACAATGCAGAACTCGACGAGATTAGCAGGTCTCGGCGAGGCTATGGGTGTACAAGATGTATTATGCGACAATGCGATGATCAGGCGCTGGATCAAATGCCAGATGCCCCCTAAACGTCATAGGGGTTCGGTTTATATAGTGTTGAATAACCGATCTACCGAGGGATAATCGGGCCGGGCTAACTACAAATACGTAACGAACTCGTATACATGCCAAATACATCCTGAGGTAGATAAGGTATACTCCAATTCTTAGGGATCATGACTCCTATTCCAATCCGAAAAACCATGTTCGGGTCTTCACGTTGCCGTACAGAACTCTTACTCGAGTCGGACTCGAACACGAAGTCTAGGCCGTTACGCACCGTGCCGACCAGGAAGCTGTTCGGCAGGATGCATAGGGGCCTGATAGAACCTCCCAGGGAGCTAGGCCCTAGTAAACTGTTCGATTGGGCCGTCAGGGAGTGGATCATGGCAATGGGCCGTGAGTTTATCTCCGACAGCTTCGATTTTACGGCCTACCAATGTGTTGTCCATTGAACGTCGCTCGTTTGAATGGGAGACTGCTCCCATCGGTCGCCCATCCAGACGACGATTGGCGTCTATTTTTGCTTTACCTCCGTATGGCCGGCTATTTTTGCGTTAAAGATTTATATAAAATATAAAATTATATTTTTTTCCATCGTAGCATTTCGTAATCATTTTTGTGATGTTTTAAATGGTTCTTTTTTATAGTTTCTACAATAATTGCTTTGTAATTTTTAGACTCTCCAAGGTCTCCTTCAAAAGGTTACAAAATTTTCAGTATAAACTTTCAGTTGAAGAGAACAAGGTTGCCACCGAGAAAGTATGAATTGATTGAATTCTCCCGGTCTGCCACAGAAATCTTCTTTCACGCGCACCTCTCTCCATATCAATCCCTTTCCTGCTCTCTAGCTATTCCCCATCTTTGCTCTCCCGACGGGCTCATCCAGCGCGCTTGGCGGCAAGATCTAAGGACATGATGCGGGTATTCGACGGATTCGGACAAGAAGGCACCCAAGACACTGCAAAAAAACATGTCATCTAAACTGATTCATTTATACTAGTTTATTCAAAATGGACAAAATAAGGTACACTAGCGTCATTTTTTTAAGAACACATGATAAAAAATTATACGTGCTAGTGCTAATTACTAACTGACACATATTACAAATTATATTTGTGCTGGCAGTCAATCAACAAAAATATATTTATGTTGGTATATACAGCAAACCGACACATCTAATTTACGTACTTATGTGCCGGTGGTAATTAGTATCATACACACATCTAATTTACGTACTTATGTGCCGGTGGTAATTAGTATCATACATATAAATATTTTAAATCAATAAATATGCATATTTTCTCTCAAGTCAATACAAGAGGTGTTTCGCTTTGTATTCGTATGTGTCAATTCGTAGTCGAAAGTGGCACACAAAAATTTTCATCCCCTAGACGTTTTGCGGGAATTTTTTCCTTACACATGACTCTATGTGTCGGGGATAAAATCACGGCCTATTGCCATGGCCCACTCCCTGACGGTCCAATCGAACAGCCTACCAGGGTCTAGCTCCCTGGGAGGTTCTATCAGGCCCATATGCATCCTGTCGAACAGCTTCCTGATCGGCACGATGCGTAACGGCTTAGGCTTCGTGTTCGAGTCCGACTCGAGCAAGAGTTCTGCACGGCTACGTGAATTCTCGGACGTGGTTTCCCGGATTGGAATAGGAGTCGTGATCCCCAAGAATTGGAGTATACCTTATCTACATCGGGATGTATTTAGCATGTATACGAGTTCGTTACGTATTCGTAGTTAGCCCGGCCCGATTATCTCTCGGTAGGTCGGTTGTTCAACACTATATAAACCGAGCCCCTATGGCGTTTAGGGGGGCATCTGGCATCTGAACCAGCGCCTGATCATCGCATTGTCGTATAATACATCTTGTACACCCATAATCTCGCCGAGACCTGTTCGTCTCGTCGAGCTTCCTCTTGTAATTCTCTTTAATATAAAGAAAGGCTGGACGTAGGGCTATTATCTCTTTGAGAGGCCTGAACCAGGATAAAAACTCTGTGTCTCCCTGTTCGTCGTTGATTGCTGTTCGTGTTGTTCGGCGTGTCTCCTATCTCCCCTTCTCAAGAACCTGAGTTGACTTGAGATCGATATCTCAACCGTTGACACTGTGTATGTTGGCTGGAAACGTTAGCCCAATGACGGGTGAAAACATTAAGCCGGCATTTTGACAAAATGTGGATCTTCTTAATATCGTCCTTGCAGGTTGGTTTATCTTTCTTATTTCCCTTCTTTACCAGTTATTCTTTTAGTTCCTCTGTTTGTTAAACATTATTATCCCTTGAGATTCACATATTTCTGATGGTCTTTTATTTTCATATAGGCCATGATTATTATTGCTTGGAATGGTGGCACACGAAGCGATATATTTGATGTTGGGGAACTTAAGCAGGTTTTGAGCATATCTATAACTGCTGCAGTTCTGAAGTTGGATCAAGGTATTTGGTCAAGATCCTACTGACTCCCTTTCTCTGCTCACAAACTTGGCATAGTGCAATCTAAATTATTCGGTAAAAATGTCGATACCATCTTCTACCTATACACATGCCGTGGAGCAGTTGTGTTTTTTCTTGTTTCCAAACTGCTGTAAGGCAGTTTTTGCATTTCTTTGATGTATGCTAGGGTGGATGGACTATCACCCAAATTTGGTGTATGCTTATTTCTGGTTATGCCATGTAGAGTAAACATGTTTCTTGTGTCAAGATATGCACACTTGCAGAATAAGTTTGTCAACTCAGGACATGCAGAATAATTGCAACTCGTAAAGATTTTGGCCATGGCATGCTTAATACTTTTCTTCTTTGGTTCTTGGCTAAAAACCGTTTTACACATTTCTTGTCATTGAATGGTTCATTGAGGCTCTAGTTCCTACTTTTGGGCCACCATTAGAGGCTGATCCGGTACTTGTTTGACAGTGTTTTTCTTATGCCACTCTGGATCTTGCCATGTTTCCTGACTACCCCATATATGCATCAGATTTTTTGCAGGAGAGCTACTGTTCTTTCTATCTCAGGGATTTTCACATTTCTGGTACGTACGTCATAAAACGTGTAATCCTAGTTTTCTCTTTGCCTTTGACATTCCTTGGAGTTGATCCAGGAATAAATTATTGCTTTTGTCTCATGATCTGTCAACCAGAAAGCATTTAGGTCTTACACTGGGTGCTTTGTCACTTTGCCATCCCCCTTCAATTCCCCAAGCATCAACCTTCCATGACATTGCAGAGTTCTCAGGTAGTCACTTGGCTCCTCATTGCCTATGGTAATATGGTTATTTCAGTTATATGATAGTTATTAGAAACAATTATGGCTGTTGCAATCACTTAGCCATTCACTTACAATACTATTAAGTTACCATCTATGCTAAAACCATCATCATGATTTTATTTAGTTTATAATTTAGCAAATTTCAATAGTTTATTGTATTTTGCTTGTGCCATGGGACGATGGAATTCTAAAAGCTTGGAACTGATACATTATTAGGAAAACTAGAGGTGGTGTGATAGAAATATCTTTGAACATTGCAACAGTTGCTTGCAGTGAGACATAAGTCACATCATATTCTATGCATGCTAGAATGACTGCTGCAAATCATGTATTTTTCATGTATACTATTTTAGTTAGCTACTTAATGTGTTTAGCACTTAAAGCTCCTTAGATAGGAAGAATAATACTCAGTTGGACTCTGCAAATATACTTTGGTGGAATAATGTGTTCCATTATCTTTTCTTCCTGCAGTTAGAGACTTAATGATTTCAGAAGCAATATTACGTTATTTATTTTCTTATCACTGCAGAATGCCTCGCTGGTATTTATGTGTGAAGTACTTTTCGGAAGACCAATACAGACGTTATGCTAATTTAATTACTAGATATTGTTTTTATAACTGTAGTAATTTTTTGTAATTGGTTATCTAACAATATTATCTTTTACTGTGTTGTGTTGATTGCTTTTCTCCAAACAGTATATACCTCGACTTATATTAATGCTAGGAATTTGGTTGTGCATTAAAGTTTACGATGATATGAATATCTGCGAATTTTCTATGATTTTTTTGTGATTTTTAAATGAATTTTACAGCACCCTGTTTTTTAAAAATATATATATATAATTTTCTCGGCCAAAACCGACGAAATTAATGGTTTTGGCCGACGAAATTACTAGCCAAAGAAAACCAGGCGCTGCTATTTTTTGCTGACGTAGCAAATAATTTCGTCGACCAAAACAGTCGAAATTACGTGCCACGTCAGTCGAACCTGCCAGCTTGCGATTTTTTTTTTTGCTGACGTGGATGGTAATCTCGTCGGCCCGGACCGACGAAATTACACGCCACGTCAGCGTTTCGTCTCCCTCGCGGCCCATCGGTTTTTTAATTTCGTCGGCCACCGAAACCGACGAAAATACCGTAATTTTGTCGGCAACAGATGAAAAGGCATTTAATTTCGTCTAGCACATTTCGTCGGCTCAATTTCATCGGCAAACCGACGAAATTACGTTAATTTCGTCGGTTTGCCCTTAATTTCGTCGGTTTTTGGCCGACGAAATTACTGCGCTTTCCTGTAGTGGTGGCCCCATTGAAGATGCTCTTAGCTGCTAGGAAAAATTGCTCAAATAATCAACAGTAAAAATGTAATTAATATAATAATCCACTTGGGAAAGAAATTACAAAAATGATAGCGGGACCCGCCACCGGGCATGGCGGCCGACACGCCGCATGCATGGCGGCAGCGGAGCTGCCGCCACGGGGTGTGGCTGAGGCGGGAGCAGCTGCGGCCGCCACCGAGTGAGGCGGGAGCAGCTGCGGCTGCCACCCGGCGTGGCCGCGGCAGGCTGCCGCCACCCCGCGTGGCCGCAGGTGCGCGGTCATGCGCACGTTATTGCATGTGAATATATATGCATTTGTATATGCATGTGAATATATATATAATATATCCGCATGTGAATATATACATTTTAAAATTCAAAATTGTATTTGAATATATGCATTTAAAATTCAAATGCATGTGAATATATGCATTTGAATATATATGCATGTGAATATATATAATATATATGCATGTGAATATATACATTTTAAAATTCAAAATTGTATCAAATTTTACAAAATTGCACATTTAAAATTTTATCAAGTTTTAATAATTGTTTGTAGGGCAAACTAAAGTTTCTAAAGTTGGAAGCTATGAGATAAATAAAAACATAAAATACATGTAAAGTGAATTAGAGATTGATTTGAAGCTACACTTATATGATCTATATTAACAACCGAAGCAAAAATACAAACTTATCTTGAAGACGTATGGAATCCATATCAACCGATGACATGTAAAATGAATTTATAGAACCATGCCATGTCAGTCGCTCATATTTAGGAAAGGAGAAGAAATCTCGATGTCGTCTTCAGAGGGTCATAGCTATAAATAATCCCGACCATGATGATGTTCTTCACCCCTCACACAACACAAACATTAAACGAAAGTAGCAGAGTTCAAACCATACAATACAAGCATGAAAACCTTATAGTTGTTTCTTATAGTCGTGTGCCTTAGGGGAATTGAAAAGTACGTAACATGTGGGTGCCAGCTAGTTAGCCGCGTTGTCTCCGGCATGCACTGTACAAGCGTTCCGTACGGACGTGCAACTCTAGTGTACGCTTTGTCATTTCGAGACGATTTTCAAAATCTGTAATCCTTGCGTGGAGAACCATCATGTATGCATCTGCTGCCATTGGAAAAGGATCATCCATCCACGATGCCATACGACAATCATTTATCTATTTTGCACATGATAGAAAGTTAGGTTACATCGTAAAATAAATTCATTCTATATGAAGGTAAGTAAACTCACTGCGTATAGAGGACATCGGTAGAATCTCCGTCCGGTCCAACTAGAGATAGGCCTATCAAATGTCTGCACCACTGCATCAATTCCACAAGCACACTTGGGCCAGTCCAGAAGATAGTGATGACTGGGCCGCAGCTTGATCGACTCCGTGCGGTAGTTCTGTTTCATTTTGATGGGAAGGTCCTCCGATGAGTAATGGCTGTGGCCTCCTAGGCCGGACGATTCTCACCAACTTGACCAAATCCATACGTTGGTGGACCTTTGTTCGGCCATCACTACGATGGTGGCAGACAGTATCACATGGGCATGTCGTGCATAGACGCGTTAGTGGCAAGTGCGAAGTAAATAGTAGTAAATGCAATGTCACTATTTGTTCTAAAAAATAATCTCTTGTCATAAAAAAGTGTTTGTGATTTGCATGGCCGCCAGACCTCGGTCGCGAAAATAATCTCTTGTCCTAAAAAAGGTCATCGCAATGATAGTGCATATTGGCAGGCCGCGCACGCCTCGTAGCACATTATTATAGGAGTCATCTATATATTTGTTGTCATCACCGTGAATCTGCAATACGAGATTTCTTAAATTTACGATCGAACGAAATGGAAACTAACATTGTAAATAAATCTACGTACTAACCGGGCGCCATCAGTGTCATGTACTAGTGCCCATTTCTCCGCCGGTTTTTGCGCTATCCACTGAGCGAATGTAATATTACGGCGAGAGCTCACTTGCTGGCCCCTTACTATTTGAACACCCCTGATGTGCTTTACTCTTCAATGACCATCTTCCTGGTATGTTCGTTATTATCATTGAAAAGCGCGTTGAATTTGCGTAGTTGGTTTTGCATACACATTGACTTGAACTTTTTCACTAGGGGCTTGTTCTTGAATGCAGTGTATAGGTTCGCCCCCAGGTGACGCATGCACCATCGAGAACGAACGTCTGGCCACATTGCTGTATCATCGTTGGACAATAGATCTACAGCATGTAGGATCCCTTGATGGCAGTCAGAAATGACACACACTCTAGGACGATCCATGGCAACGTGAATCTTTAGTAGAGATAGGAATCACAACCAGCTGTCGTTGTTCTCGCTCTCCACAAAGGCAAATGCGAGAGCCAATATCTGGTTATTCCCGTCAACTGCAAGTGCAGTTAGTAGAGTACCATAGTACCTATCGGTGAGGAATGTCCCATCCACATATATGACAGGACGACAGTGCCGGAAGGCCTCTATGCACTGGCCGAAAGACCAAAACAGGCACATTAAGTAGAAGTGGTTCGGGGCGACACTTCCATTGAGGAGGTATACTGGCTCATGTGCAGAAACATAGCATGTCCCAGGATTGCTCTCCTGTATCTTGCGCAGGAGACGGGGAGCCCAGTTGTATGATTCCTTATAATCCCCGAACAACATTTTAAGTGCTTTTTGCTTGGCTCGCCATGCTTGGTGGTATGTAATTGACATGCCAGTGCGGTTCTGCACCTCGGCCATCATGGAGCATAGTTTCATGGAGATATCAGCTTGAATAGCAGTTAGCAACATCTGCGCTATGAACTTCGAATCCACATTACTGCTAATGTTACGTACCAACTCCTCCGTACAAGTGTGCGGCTCGTACCTACTGATTATGAAGTGGTGCTCATGTTTTGGACGATGCGCCCGAACATGGAATGAGCACTGCGGCTTCTTTACGCATTTCACCTCGTACACGGCGGGTCTGGATCGTGCCACAGAGTGCTCGCGCCGTGTGGTGACACCAAAGTTGCTGACAAAGTGTATTACCTTATCCTTCGTACTAAACTCTTGACCCACTGTTATGTCACTGTGCATATACCCCTATTTGGAAATATTGGAGTGATCACCGATCACCCAATTCGAAGCATCCAGAGCGCGATAATACGCTATGGTAGGCATCGGGTCGTTTTCTTCTTCGACATTATTTTCACCCTCTTCATTGAAATTTTTCTCTATAGTCTGTGCATCTATCTCTCCCTCCTCCATTGAGATATCCGGCTCCGTGTCCATGGCTAATGCCTCGACACCGGTCATGATACTACCAATTGGGTCCTCCGCATACCCTTCCAGCACAGTTTCATGTGCACTCTCTTTTACGGTGTTGCTAGGCCCGGCCTCCGATTGTCTTGCCTCAGGCAGCACGTACATGCCTAATTGGTACCCCTCTTCTACTGCCTTATTAACATAGTACGTCTAAGAAACCTTACTTCTCAGTGGCCACAGGTTGTATACGTACATCAAACTATTTGGAGCCTGACATGGCCTAACACCGTTTATAACAAGTTTGTATTTCTGACGATTTATACGGAGCTTTCGAGCTATAACCCTCGCCAACATTGGCAGCTCCATTGGTAATGTTACTGTGGTCTGCAAATGGCTGCATGTGTGCATGCTTACAAAATTTCCTTGCATTGGCGCGGGTGAATCTCCGTAAAAAATATTCAGTGCTGTCTCCATTTACGTCTGTAACATGCACGTGTTCATTCATATTAATATTAAACATATGTTTGTTTATATTTAAGTATTATTTCAAACATTACATAAAATGTTAGCGTGTTTAATACATAATATGTGTAAATAAGTGCTGAACATAGAATATAGCAACTCGACTAATACTCTAAACACCCTAATTATTAACTATAATGTCACCAAAATACGTACAATTATATTACTAATTTGCATGCTAATTATAGATTAATTTCCCTATTATGTTTAATTAGCTAACAAAGTAATTACTGTATGAAAAATATAGTTACTCTTTTTAACTACGCACACTACCGTTAATTTGTCGCTAATTATATATAAATTTGTGCAGTACGTGTAATTAAAATTTAAACATTTCTATATTACATGCTATAAAAAATTCACTAATTTCCATTATATTTGTAGACCGTTTTCTCTCCTTACCTAACTAATTAATCACTAATTCTAATTTAAGTTAAGCTAACACAACATGTTTATGTTAACTATAAAAGTAATGCATACCTGACAGTTAAAAGATCGATCTGTTCAAACTTCCTGAAAGAATTAAAACATGCGTAAATTAGACAAAATATACGAAATTAAGTGGTCAAGTACTAAAGTTGCACTGTATGTGCTTCTTACCTCGGTAAATCTGGTGCATGCGCTGCTGCTCTACTGTGCTAGTGCGTGGTACAGTGCGGTGCAAAATTAAGAAAAAAATGAGAAGCAAGAGCTAGGTGCTGGTGCTTAGTTTAATTAATTAATTAGGTGCTGGTGCTTAGTTTAATTAGCATTAACAACATACTATGCCAACATCAGTATAGTCAGATAGCCCTCACATATCAAGATTAGCATACTGTGTATAATATATATATACAATTTTAACTGCTAATATGCCAAGATTAGCATACAATACTACTAGCAAGATTAGCATAGAATACTATTATGGCAAAATTAACTGTTGCATATACGTACCGCAATAACACTAATTATTAGCAAGTAGTTCAAATTTAAAATCCAAAATATTCCCTCACGCTGAAAGCGAAAAATATCAGCGAAGTGACACTCTTGGTGAATCCTGAACTGAAGTATCAGCGAATAATATACCTGAACTGAAAGAACTGAAATCAAAGAACTGAAAGCGAACTGAATGAGTGTGAAGCCTGCGTGAAGAACGAGTGTGTGAAGGACATGACGCGATATATATATACTCAACTTTGTGATCACTGTGACTTCTAAACGGTATTAATTAGCGTAAATCGTGTAATTACTGTTTGATTAATTCAAAAGCTAGCACTGTTTTGTCGGTTGGGTAATATTTTATTCAAAAGTTCGCACTGTTTTGTCGGTAGGGGAATATTTTATTATTTTATATGCACTGTTTAATTTATCGGTCGGGAGGGTAATTAGGCATTGGTGGGGCCGCAGCCTTTTGCGCCAGCCACACCGGGTGGCGGCAGCTCTGCTGCTGTCACGCCCGGTGGCGGCAGCGCTGCGTGCGCCATACCGGGTGGCGGCAGCCGTGCGGAGTGGCGGGACCCGGTGCCATTCCGGATATTTTTTTAACTAGTGGATTATTTTATTAATTTTTAATTTAACTGTTGATTATTTCGGTAATTTTTCCTAGCTGCCATGTCCTCTGCGGCCCCTGAAGGTCGCGCCTATGAAAACTGCTTGGTTGTGCGCGTTTTGTTGTAAAACGCTGACGGAAAACGAAGCGACACCGGATATGGCCACCAGCAGCAGCAGACCAGGCGAGAGGTGGAGCCTCGCCGGCGCCACTGCGCTCATCACCGGCGGCAGCAAGGGCATCGGGTAATCCACCAAACCAGCAGATAGCTAAGTAACACATAGATCTGCTATAAACATCCCATTTCCGTATGCACGCACGCACGCACACGCAGGCGCGCCACCGTGGAGGAGCTGGCGAGCTTCGGCGCGGCGGTGCACACCTGCGCCAGGAGCGAGGCCGAGCTGGGCGCCTGCGTCGCGGAGTGGAAGGCCAGGGGCTTCGCCACCGCCGTCACCGCCTCCGTCTGCGATGTGTCGCTCGCCGCCGACCGGGAGGCGCTCGCCGGCAGGGTCGCTGCGCTGTTCGACGGCAAGCTCAGCATTCTCGTGAGCACGCAGACCCGGCCCCGTGCGGATGCGCATGCAACACATGCGATCGACCTGTGTGCACGTAGGTAGACGTGAAGCTGGGTGATGTGCAGGTGAACAACGCCGGGATGTCGTTCCTGAAGCCGGCGCTGGAGGTGACGGCGGAGGAGTTCTCGCGGCTGCTGGCCACCAACTTCGAGTCGTGCTTCCACCTGAGCCAGCTCGCGCACCCGCTCCTCAAGGCCTCCGGGAGGGGCAGCACGCGTCAACATCTCCTCCATCAGTTCCTTCTTTGGGTTTCCCTCCTCGGCCATCTACGGAACAACCAAAGGTGCGTGGGGTTGTTCTCTTTACGATATGTTATTATTATTAAAATAGTTGATTTTATGCCCCAAAGTTTAGAATATTTGATGATTTATCCTATCTGAATCCACGGATGGTAAACATTGGGGGGCAATCATCAAATCCCCCAATCCGATTTGCTTATTATTTTATTTTCTTAAATACCAAATTATGAGAGATCCTAAAGTGGTCAGGAGATTATGATTGCTCTTTTAATTTTACATACCTCAACTATAAAAATAGGGACGATGAGATCGAGACCTCTGACCTCCGAGCCACATGTTCTCGAGTGACTCGGAGGGCAAAACCCATCCAACAACAATGGTGGTGTGCCCTAGCTAAGCACAACCCCTTCTCTCCTCCATCCCCTTCTCTCCTTCTCTATGCCCCTTGTGGTGGTAGCTAGATTTGACGCGTCGGCCTGGGTCCTTTTCCTCGGTGGCAGTGGCCGGAGGTTGGATCCAGCCACCATGGGCGCCGACTACGTCGGGCCCCAAATCCAGGACTTACAAATCGGATGCGGTGGAGGCACAAAGGCTTCGTCAGCACATCATTCGAACCCTGCTCTACCATGTCGGGGCGGCACATTGCTCGTGGCGGAGGGAAAATTCGGCATCCACGCTTTCTTTATTGAACTCCATGGTTTAGGCCTCCAGTTCTAACATGGTGGAGACCGTAGCAGCAAGCCATGCACGACCGGATTTGTCATGGCGAAGGTGGCTCCGTTGAGGTGTCCATTTGGTTGTGTGACTCACTCAATGCAACTAGTGGGTCTTGGGTGCCCCAAGAGAAAGCGCTATCGGGCTTCTCCGCTAGGGTCGACAATGGTGACGCCTTTAGGCATCGTTCCTCCTAAAGGCATTGTCATTGTGAACACTACACCTCGAGTTGTAGCACTATGGGCGGTGACGATTGATAGTACACTCTCATGTTGTTGAGTTTTGTCGTCGAAGTAGGGATGACGTGGCTTAGGGCGCTATTGTGGTGGATCCAAAGAGAGTTGGGGCCGTCGGTTGCATTTTTGGGTTGGCCCATTAGGGTTGGCTCTAAGTGTGGTACTTTTGCGCCGGGTTGGCAACTGGTTTGGCTCAAGGCTGAGCGGGTAAATGTGGGTGTTGAGGTGCTTATGCACCATGTTACTTTTTTACTTTTCCTTGTATTTACTTTTCTTGAATGAATTGACGAATCTCATGTCCATTTGTTAAAAAAAAGGAAGAAATAACACCGAAATTCTTCTAATACTGGTTTTGCTATTTATAATTTGAACAAGTCTATTTATTAACAAACTAAAGATGTTGAAAAAGTGCACCGAACCCCAAAACTACAAAAGATCATTTAAAACTTAAATGAATATATCCATTTTGTTTTGAAGAAATTAATTTTATTTTATTTATGATTTGATTTGAAGAAAATTAATTTAATTTAATTTATGTTTTGTTTTATATTTTAGGTAGTCCATTTATTTTTTGAAATTTGAGTGTTTATAATATATTTATTTAAATTAAAAAATAGCTAAAGCACTTTTAGAAAGGATATTGTAGAATTTGTCTGTCTTTAAAATTTAACTTTTTAGAATTTGCCACCCTAGCCCATCGGGTCTCACAAGGCATGAGATATACAAATTGACTTTAAACACACAATCCTCCCTTTTGAAATCGCATTAGGTATTTAGGTGTTATTTGCCTTTATTTTATAGTTTGAGACATGTAAAATGTATTATTTTATAGTTTGGTAGTTTAAATAGAGTTCCTCCGTGGTTCACACACGTAATATGTGAATAAGAAGATGCAAAGAGCAAACAAATAAGTTGTAAAGAACAACTCACTTGTTAGTTTGCACCAATTGAACTCGAAGCTTCTAAGTCACTTTGATAAATAAAATTGTGAAAATTAGAGAATTTCTTATTTCCTATAGAGTCTTAGCGGAATCTTTGATGTACCACCAAGAATTATGAACTTTATTATTTGCCATCATCGTATGAACTTTATACGCTACATGTCATTCCTATCATTATGCCGTCTCTTTACTATTTTGGCTCGTCTAGGAAATTCACTCTTGCCCCTCTTCCACTTCTTTCTCTTCTTCCTCCCGCCTTTTCTTAATACTCCCAACTAGCTACACCCCATCCAGATCCTTTACCTTAGCCGTCAGCCACTGTGAGATGGGTCCAGATTCACCTATAGTGATCGTAACTGCATGCATGTGCAGTTACGAGAGAGGATCTTAATTAAGCTACACCCTGCTCTCCACTGTGACTCCCTAGTACCACCCTAACAAGCTACGTGGTAATATTGTCCATTTATATATTTTCTCTCTAAATGTGTGGAGAACAAACAAAGTTCAGGTGACGATGACCAATCATGACTTTGAAATTCTATACGGTAGATCGTGGAAAATAAGGAATTGTTTCAAAAAATTTCTGCCAAACACTGCAAATGATTTCTAGCATCCATGCGTTCTAACCTTTTAATAATTAGATTTTCCTTCGATAACTTGGTTGCATCCATTTTTGTTAGATATTAAAACTACATTTTATTTGCAACATATTCAAACGGGCTTATACTTATTTGGTCAAAAAGCTAATTTGATTTTTTAGTCTTTTTTTTCTATCATGAAGCTACCTCAAAATTTTTTTGATAATAACATAAACGAAGTGTATTACGTTCGAGTAGCAAGTATGAAAACCTCTCGAAGTTCAGTTAATATTTTAGCTTTAGCTTAGCTAGATCTGATCAAACCTCGAGACGGGCTGGGTTTGGAGAAGCCTAATCCCGCAGTACCAAGCCCAAGCCCACCGGCCCGGTGAACCGGGGCTTATATTTGGGCTCGAGCCTAGTCTAAAACCCAATCCGAAGCCCAAAAATTCGGCCCAGCCATAGCTGATTGCTCAATTTTATCAGGCTCGGTATAGGCTCAGCTCGACTGTCGGGCTTCAAATCGAAACCCGAGCCAGTCCGGTGTTCTGGTCCGGTCGGGTCGGGTTTTCTCGGGCGGGGCTAGGTCGGGCTTGCCGTGCCGGACTGCCCATAAATAGGTCTAAGCTCAGGTAGGTTATTCACTCAGCTCCGCCACTCCAAATATTTTTGCTGTGTTCTTTTGTGAGATTCAACGTTCATCTGTTTTCAGAATCTCGCGAATCAAGGAGGACTTAACAAAAGAAAATACATATATAGTAGAGAAACTTCGTTTATATATGATTTTTCATCTGATTATATAAATACTTACAAATTTATTGTTAGTCAATTTTAAAATATTTTGGGTGCACACGTTTATAAATAGGACGGCACTACATAAATATTTTTAACTATAGTGAGTGGGTATATACATGTATCGATTGTTCATGTTAAATAGGATGAAACTTTATTATTTTTTTTACCGCTTATACACGGCATGCATGACTGACTTGGATGCAGGAGCCTTGAATCAACTCACTAGAAATCTGGCCACTGAATGGGCAAGTGACGGGATCCGTGTAAACTGTATTGCGCCGGGCTATATCACCACTCCGCTTCTCCATGATGTAAGTGAATAAATAAACTTACGGTACGTTTTGCTCAAACGCATGCGTCTGTGTTTAAATAAAATTGTCGTCATTGTCTTTTGCATCTCTGGTCGCTGCTGCAAGTTAGGCTCTAGGACGGGGGTGGGGTTCAGGCCATGATCAAGTCGAGAAAATCTAGGGAGACGTCTCAACAGCAGAAACGAATTTGGGGTGGGATGTCAGTGTTGGCAGTGTTGTTGAAGCCAGCGAGGTAGTTGAAGGTGGTAGACTGGCGGTGATGCGTGGATCAGTGCCTACGATTAGAGTTTGAGTGAGCTGGTACTAGTGTGACTGAGGTACATAGGATGGAATGTGTAGCGGCGAGACAACAAGGATGCTGCCGGCCGTGGGTAGATGGCTGGAGAGGGAGGTGAAGGAGGCAGAAGGAGAAGGGAAGAAGAAAGGCGTGGAGAAGGATTGGGTGTCGCCAGCGTAAAGTCGGCCCCTTAAACAAATGCTATGAAATTGTACTGCGCGAGCTTCTTCAATTGCATAAAGTCACAAGTACCTCTAATCTCAGGTTAACATAAGTCAATAATGCGCAAAAAGGAACTGATGGACCCTTGACATGCCACATGTTGTGCCAAGTGGCCTAGGCACCCAATAGCGATTCACTTGCAAGTTGCAAATACAGCTTAAAAAATATGAAATTATAAAATAAAGTGAAACATAATTGAATATGCCTCAACAATTTGATTTTTTTTAAAAGATATAAACTATACAACATTCAAATGAAAAAACATCTCTGTAACTTTCAAACAAATTAAAATCATTTCAATAGTATTTAAACCTAAAATTTGCATGAGGCACACCTGAAAATGTTCGTATGAGAAACATGAGAATCGACGATTTGAATTTTAGAAACTTAATTGTAATCACGAAACTTTCAAACTGAAAATATTAAAGTTCGTAAGTACGGAAGCTGGAAAGAAATATATGGTGGCTCGAGGTGTTCTCAGGCTTGGGTAATTATCTGCTTTGAGGCTTTGAGCTAAACAAAGACGATAGTGAGGACGATCAAGGCAGGAACTGGCAGTGCAAGGGTAGGGTGTATTGTCTCATATTCTCATATAGAGAGAGTACAGACAGTGTATAGATAAGAAAAAAAAACATATATCTCCGATTGACGTACGTCGCTAGCTGCTTAATTTGCTCCTCTCTGCCGGACGTTTTGCAAATGGCTGAACTGAACTTTTCAGCTTCCGGGCGTGGACGAGCACCTAGAGGCGGAGGTCCCGCGGGTGCCGCTGCGCCGCATCGGCGAGCCGGACGAGGTCTCGCCGGTGGTGGCGTTCCTCTGTATGCCGGCCGCGTCCTACATCACCGGCCAGGTCATATGCGCCGACGGCGGCCGTACCCTGTCTTAGCAACGCTTGCTTACAATGTCAGTTATGTTCAGCTCATCGATCAGTTTGATCCTGAGCATGCAGTGATGTCATCTCCAATTGTGCATCTTGAATGGGAAATCTATCTACCTTTATACTACTATCCACACCTGCTCTTTCATATTCATCCGCATTTCTCTCTTTTATATTTTATTCCCTCCTCTTCGCCATTCATTCATATTTATATCTCTTATATTTTATTATCCGTTCACATTCATTCACATTTTCTTGTATGTACTATTATTTTTTATTTTAATGCTATGACATGATTCAAATTGGGTTTTGAATGTTTAACATAATTTTCCGCTGGAAAAGATCTTAGGGTTAATTTTGTTTTATTTTTATGAGTGGGATATGTGCTCCGCCAAAGTTGGGTATCTTTTTATGTATGACTTTTTAGAACTATTGCAGTGATCCATTTCTCGATCACACAGCTATAACACACTTTTGAGCTACTCTAGAGTTGCCTTTAACCTTGACATTTGTCGGCCCCTCTTCTTCTGGTGCTTAATCACCGAATCCAAGCGGGCTAGCCTGATGGCATCGCTGAACTTTTTCATTGCCATTCTGTTGAGCACATAGCAACAAGCCTTGTAGTCCACTACGGTCGCGTCAGGGGTTAACTGATACCTCACCTGAAACAAAAGAAAAACATGATCATATACAGGTAAGCATAAAATTATAAACACAAAAACATTAGTAAAATATGAAATTTAGCATGGTACCAGTAAATCGTCGATGACGACATCGACGACAGTATCTCCCTCCCCGTCTCGCACGAGGTAGTATTCGCTCCAACTTAGCGCGGGGTGTTTGCTGCCACGGCTCTGGCCCACTCGCCTGGGGTAGAGCTGCTTGAGGAGCACCCCTAGCTGCTTTCTCGGCTCCAGCAGGCCCTTGTTGAGGCAAACCAAGCCACTACACGTAGAATTCAAAATAAGTGTGTAGACAGTTTTTTGTTAGCAATTGAAAACACGAATTAAGAATAGGTGGTTAGCACATATACCTCTCCCCGGGGTTAACCTTTATCTCTATCCTCTAAGCTGGATCTGCAGGGGATTTTGACATTTTATGTTGCCCCCGACGTCTCTTAGAGCTCGAGCACTTGGCTCTAAAGGATGAGGGCGCCGGCTCCCACTCGTCATACCCATCCTCGTCGCTCTCCAACTGGGCACTATAAAATATTGTCCTTCGGTCCTCATCCTCTCCTTCAGCCTCATCCTCCCACTTCTCATCGCTCTCCCCCAAGTCTAACTCCTCCTCGTAGTCCTCCGGCACACCCGCCGAGTTGCTGACACCTCTTCTGTCGTCAGCTCCCCCCTCATCCTCCTCTGTCCTCCCCCTCCCCTCCTCTGTCCTCCCCCTCCCTGTCCTCCCTACTCCTCCACATCCTCCTCCGTGGACCCAACCTGCGAGTTGGAGGCCAACTCTTCGTTAGTGGACCCCACCTGCTGGTTGGTGGCCGCCACCTCATTAGTCGACCCAACCTGTTGGTCGGTGGCCGCGACCTCGTTCGATGTGCTGTGTTGTGCACTCCTCCTGCCCCATCTTCCAAATAGCTTTTACACAAATAGCTTCCCGCTAACTTGTTCAAAGGTCCTGTCATCTTGCACAAAATAAGTGGATATGAAAGTAAATGACTGATAAATATAAAAGTAAATAAATGTATATGTGGTAGAAACCTATAAAATTGAATGGCTCAACATCTTCGGCTTCATCTTCCTCTTCCACCTCCTCTTCGGTTTCCTCTTCCTCTTCCACTTCCCCTTCCCCTACCTCTTCCTATACCTCTTCCTCTTGTACTTGCTCTTCCTCTTTTTTTTCTTCTACTTCCTCTAATGGTTGTTTTATCACATCAGAAATATCGACGTGCAACTTTCCTGATAACTCTCGCTTTTGAAATGGCTCCACGTCTTGGTGAGTCTCGTAGTGTTATTCCGTGAAGTCGGGAATCCACCAACTGGATAACACTTATGGACAATCCATAATTTTTTATAATCCGGGCAGGTGTATGGCAGATAGAACACCAGCTCGACTTGTTCGGGGAGAATGAACATGTCGGTCTTATGATACAACTTCTTATAATTTATTTCAACTAGTCTTAGTTCGCGAGTACACCGCACCCCACTTTTAGAATGAACCATCTGCACCGAAACAGTACAAGCGAGAGATCGTTGTTGTCTTAATAAGAAATTTCCACAATATACTCCATGATTCCATAATACTCTATTATGTATGTACCACCGTCGGCTGTGACATAAGTCACGACATCGCTATTCACTGTGTTTGCATTTGGTCGAGCAGACTCAGCCGCTTCGGACCGATATATATTGATATCGATGGCAATCATATCATGCATGGATCTTAATTCTACAACTGCATCCCCGTGACATTTGTCGGAGATCATTATGCACGCTGAAATGTCTTTGACATTGCACAAGCATGCATGATAATATTTATTAAAACTTACGTATTAATGGAATTGTGTTGTATATGGAAAAGAAACTTAGTAATGAAACCATATTAGAAAGTTTGGATGGTCATTTCCACGCCCTCGTCGTTTTAGTTTGTTAATTTGTTTGTCGACAATTCACCTGGTCTTCCCCATTCTTCTCAAATAAATTGACTATAAGATCAGGTGTTTCATTCAGTTATTTATAGAATTAGGATGTCTATATACTTAATTGATATTTATTGACTTACTCTATGTATATCTTCATTTCATCCATGTTTTCATACATGTACAACAATTTTTTCCGCTTCATCCAAGTCACGTGTTGTGCTTTTGCCAACGTCGCGTTCAGCTTGGTCGTGGAACACTATAAGGTTAGAAGTACTTATACGATGTGCCTTCTTATACCTCGGTTGTACGACATGAACCTTGTTTCTTCTCGCAAAGTACTTGTCCGTGAATTACACGATATCCTAAATCAGCTAAGCTTCGGTTATACCTCCTTCAACTCGTGCTTTGTTCTTCACCTTTGCATTAAGGTTTTTCATCATCCGTTCAACACGACATATACACCTGAATTGCGCCGGCCCCCAACTTTTGCTTCATATGGAAAATGCACTTATAGATGTTGCATGCAATTGAAAAACCTAGTAAAATAAATATTCTTGAGCTTTGTGAAAATAAAACAATCTCCTTCTCCAATTCCTTTATCCTTGGTGCGGGTATCTGTTTTGCATACAACTCTTGATAGAAGAAGCTCAGCTCTGACAATGTTCTCCAAAAGTTCTGACCCTTATAGCTATCATGTGTCAAGACTGCTTTGTTACATAGGTCGCTCAACTCTTTTAACAGTGGTTGCATGAACAAGTCTAAATTTTTTTAGAAGACTTATGCACATATATGATAACAAAAAGGAACATATACTTTTCTTTCAGACAGAGTTGAGGCGGCAAATACCGACCAACACGAGTACGGGTGCGAGGTCATATTGAATGGCGTGAACCCGTCGGTACAGAGCCCGATGCCAACATTTCTAGGATCTGCTGCAAACCTAGGGTGTAGCTGGTCAAAATGCATCCAGAATTGTGCATCTGAGTGATGAATCATTACGCCCTCCTTTCCAGGTTTGCTCTCTTTGGTTTGTAAGGTCGTTGAAGCAATTGGCGGAGAATTTGTATTTAGTCTTCACCGCCATTAGACGCGACATCGCCGATAACACGATCACATCGGTATGCTCATGCAGCGACTTCTTGACAGAATCAGTAAGCTTATCAAATTGCCGGACAAGTGGCTCGAACTCTTCCTCGGGGGAGAGATCATAAGCCCTACCCACATCATCTTTGAACTCGTCCAATTTGTCATCCTCGACTTCGTCGTAGCCCTCCCCAAAATTCACAGGGCTACACACCGGTGTCGTACGCTTCCTCTCACCATGATACACCAACTCAAAAGTATTTTGGTTTGAAGCCGTGCTTACAGAGGTGCTCGCTAATATCTCTTTTGGACCTCTTCTTGGTGTTCGAGCACGCAGTGTAGGGACAACGCACGAGCGCTGAGAGAATATTCTCCACATATTCTTCCGGGAAATATCTTCGCAGCATCTTCGGTCGCCAGCCCACGCCTGGGCCCACCGGTCAGAACCAGCTTCGCCACCAGGTTACCGACGCCGCAGCCTCCAGCTGCCTCGGATTCCTCGCCATGGCTAAGCTTCTCGAGTGCACCACCTCATGTGACCGCCAAGTCATCGAACCCGGTCGCCTGCACGCCTCCGGACGCACCAGCCTCCAGCTGTCCCCGCGAAGCGTCAGCCACGTACCCGCCGATACCTGCACCACTGAGATGAACACACACGAAACCAACACACCTTACCTCACCTGCAAGGTTAGTCCATCACAAAATTACCAACACAATAATTCCTTCATGACATCACAATTAGGAAGCCCTAACACACCACGTGTCAGCTTAAATTCCACCGGACCACATCCGATCAAAACTATTATCTAGCACAAGCTAAGCACAATGGTCCAGTTCCAATTCCACAGCAAATTCCACAAATGCACCATTTAACATTCTTCAAAACACTTCAAATTCCATCTTGTCACATATATTCATCATCAAACAGGGGTACCCTCCACATGGGTCTCAACAGGTGCCCATCACCTTCGACCAATCGGACCACCCGGATCGGATCGCCTTCCCTGGGAGGTATCCTCTGGTGCTGGATCCGGTCATGCGAGGAAGTAAACTAAAAAGGGTCCTGGTCGACGGCGGGAGCGGGATTAACGTCCTCTTCGTCAAGACCCTGGACCAGATGAATATTCCACGTTCCGAGCTACGGCAGGGATCATCTCCGTTCCACGGGGTAATGCCCGGGACGTCCGCGATACCGCTCGGACAGATCTCTTTGCCCGTCACGTTTGAGACTAAATAACTATCGGACCGAGAGTCTGAGCTTCGAAGTGGCTGATTTCGAGACGGCATATCATGCCATCTTGGGAAGGCTGGGGATTGCCAAATTCATGGCGGTTCCCAACTACACTTATCTCGTCTTAAAGATGCCAGGTCCCAATGGTGTAATCACCCTCCCTGGTGACATTAAACAGTCCTTACTCTGCGACAGCGAAAGCTGTGAGATGGCGCAGGCACTGGACTCATCTGCTGAGATGGAGAAGATCCGGCTGGAGGCCGCATCCCTTCAAGAGGAGGGGGACGTCCCCGCCAAGAAATAGGCCAAAACATCCATCCAAGCAGCTGAAGAGACTAAGAAGATTCTGCTGGACCCGTCTGATCCAGCCAAAATGGCCGTGATTGGGACAGGGCTCGATAGCAAATAGGAAGACGCGCTCGTCACTTTCCTCCGAGCCAACCAGGATGTGTTAGCATGGAAGCCTTCGGACATGCTTGGTGTTCCGAGGGAGGTGATCGAGCACTCTCTCCACGTAGACGAAAAGGCGAAGCCCGTTAAGCAACGCCTGCGAAGATTTGCTCCAGATTGGAAAGATGCCATACGGAACGAAATCACCAAATTGTTGGCAGCACGCTTCATCAAGGAGGTGTATCACCCCGAGTGGCTCGCCAATCAGGTTCTGGTGCAGAAGAAAAACAAGACATGGCGGATGTCTGTCGACTACACTGACCTCAACAAAGCGTGTCCCAAGGATCCTTTTGGGCTTCCCCGCATTGACCAAGTGGTGGATTCCACCTCGGGTGCGACCTCTTGAGCTTTCTGGACGCCTACTCGGGCTATCATCAGATTAGTCTGAAGCAGGAGGATTGCATCAAGACGTCGTTTATTACGCCTTTTGGTGTTTTTTGCTATATCACAATGCCATTCGGGTTGAAAAACGCTGTTGCAACTTATCAGCGCACCATTCAGCGGTGTTTTCACACTCAGCTCGGACGCAACGTGGAGGCATATGTCGATGACGTCGTCGTAAAAATAAAATCCAGATGGGATCTCATAACAGATCTGACCGAGACGTTCGAGAGCCTAAGGGCATTTCGGATGAAACTAAATTTTGAGAAGTGCGTTTTTGGGGTTCCGTCTGGTAAACTACTCGGATTCATCATCTCCCATCGGGGGATTGAGGCCAATCCGGAGAAGGTCAATGCCATCATCAAGATGAAGCACCCGACCAATCAAAAGGATATGCAGAAGCTCACTGGATGCATCGTGGCACTCAGCCAATTCGTTTCCCGACTTGGGGAGCGAGCCATGCCTTTCTTTAAGCTCTTACGCCGACAAGACGATTTTCAGTGGACAGCGAAAGCGCAGGAAACCTTCGAAGATCTAAAGAGGTTCCTCACTACACCTCTGGTGTTGGTCCCTCCCATGCCCCAGGAGCCCCTCTTACTCTACATCGGCGCCATGACTCAAGTCATCAGCAGCGCTTTGGTGGTTGAGCGGGATGAGGAGGGCTCCCTCCAGAATGTACAGCGTCCGGTCTACTTCGTAAGCGAGGTATTAGACGAATTTAAAACAAGGTACCCACAAGCTCAAAAGCTTTTGTATGCTGTGTTACTCACATCTCGGAAGCTTAACCATTATTTTCAAGAGCACGAAATTTCGGTGGTCACTACTTTCCCGCTTGGAGACATACTTCATAACCGGGAAGCCACTGGGAGGATTGCAAAATGGGCAGTTGAGCTTGGAGCCTTTGAAATAAAGTTCAGACCTCGATTAGCTATCAAATCTCAAGCATTAGCCGATTTCGTCGCGGAGTGGACAGAGGCCCAAACCCCAGCAGCAAAGGAGAATCTCGAGTACTAGACGATATACTTTGATGGTTCCCTCATGCTCAGCGGCGCGGGGGGCTAGGATTTTGCTCATATCGCCGACTGGAAAGAAGCTACGCTACGTCCTCCAGATATTGTTTCCCGTCAGCAACAACGCCGCCGAGTACGAGGCACTCATCCACGGGCTACGCGTCGTTATATCGCTTGGCATCAAACGGTTAATGGTGCGCGAGGATTTCCAACTCGTGGTCAACCAAGTTCAAAAGGAGTGGTCTTGTATTGGCGACAGCATGGCGGCTTACCGTCAGGAGGTGCGGAAACTAGAAGACAAGTTCGAAGGGCTAGAGCTCACGCACGTGCTCCGCCGTGACAACGAAGCAGCAGACGAGCTAGCGCGGATGGGATCCACTCGGGCGCAAGTCCCGACTGGTGTTTTCGTCCAAGAACTGCGCGCGCCGTCTATCAAATTACCATCTGCACCGGAAGAAGATCAAGAGAAGCAGCCAGAACCCGATGCAGAAGTATTGTCAATTAATCCCGGGTGGACTCAGCCTTACTTTGATTATCTTCTTCGTGATGAGCTGCCTGAGGATCGAAGCCTAACCGAGTGCATTACACGCCAAAGCAAAAGGTACAAGGTAGTCGGGGATGAGCTTTTCAGAAAAAGCAGTTCCGGGGTACTAAGGCGTTGCATATCTGGGCAAGAAGACAGAGATCGACTCAATGACATCCACTCGGGAGAATGTGGGCATCACGCGGCGGCCAACACTCAGGTAGGGAAAGCCTATCGACAAGGATTCTTCTGGCCGACTGTCGTCACTGATGCGGAAGAAATAGTACGCAGGTGTGACGGGTGTCAATTCTTTGCACGGCAGATTCACATGCCGGCTCAGGACCTACAAACAATCCCAATCTCGTGGCCTTTCGCCGTCTGGAATCTCGACATGGTGGGGCCCCTCAAGCGGGCGCAAGGAGGATTTACCCATCTCTTCGTCGCGATCGACAACTTTACCAAGTGGATTGAAACCAAGCCGGTTGCTGTCATCACGGCTGCCAAAGCACGCGAGTTCTTCCGAGACATCGTTGTGCGTTTTGGCGTACCCAATCGCATCATCACTGACAACGGCGTTCAGTTCAAAAGCAGCGAATTTTAAGATTGGGGCGAGGAGCTGGGCATCAAGATCTGCTATGCCTCGGTGGCCCACCCAAGGAGCAACAGGCAGGTTGAGCGTGCCAACGGATTGAGCCAGAGTCTTCGATCGCTTAAAGCCGTACGCTACGCGCTGGGTCAAGGAGTTGCCTTCGGTGCTCTGGGGGCTTAGAACAACCCCTAGTCGGGCCACCGGGCAAACACCCTTTTTCCTAGTTTATGGCTCAGAGGCAGTCCTCCCGACTGAATTGAAGTTTCGGTCCCCCCGGGTCACCGGTTACGACGATAATCAGTCGGATGAAGCGAGATGTGAAGACCTCGATCGGCTCGAGGAAGCCAGGGAAGCAGCAATGATCCAGTCGGAAAAGTACCAACAGGGCCTGCGTCGCAACCATCAGCGCAACGTACGGGCCATTCGTTCTCCAAGGGAGATCTGCTCCTCCGAAGGAATCAAAAGCACGAGAATAAACTCTCCCCACTCTGGGAAGGCCCCTATATGATCGCTGAAGTGACTCGCCCGGGGGCTTACCGGCTACAGCGTGAAGACGGATCCGAAGTGCCTAACACCTGGAACATCGAGCTGCTACGTCGTTTTTACTCTTAAAGTTTTTGTATTCAAGCAGCATGTAATTAGTTCCCTTCTCTTGACTTGCTACTTGGCCGTCAACGGCAAAGCAGCAAGTCGGGGGCTACACCAAATAGTGTGCGGAGTCAACCGCACCCTATCATATCAATAAAAGTTGTTTTCTCTTTACATGTGTTGATCAAATTCAGGTATTATGAAAATTCTTGAGTAATGGTGCGTATATATCCCAATGACAACGTTTAGCTATTCCGTAGTTGCATGGGGAGAAAGCCAAGTGCTAATTCCTATCACTCGGGGGCTGGACCAGTCGACGGATGCGTTTCACGAAAAAGGATAAAGCGTACTATTCGGATAAATCAGATCACCAGTATTGAGGATCGATCAAGTGTTTCAATTACAGATACATCTACAAGTCCAAATGATCTATAATATGGGTAGCAGTCGGGCGGATTTCTTCCAGTAAAGCACAGGCCTTTTTCTCGGTGCACGCAGATCCTTCCTTCACAACCTCAATGTCTAGGCGGGGGAAGTTGGACTTTGCGATCGCGAGGCCTTGGCTGGTGCATGTTATGGCTGCCTCTCGCATGAAGACCTTGATCCGCTTGGGAACATCACCAAGGCGGGCCACAAGGAGCGTCGGGACTATTCCTATTAAAGCACGGCTGCAGAGCTCATGGGCGGTCCTCACTTCTTCATCGAGAACCTGGAATTGCGCCCTGGTCTTCTGCCGATACTCTGCATAACCAATCGGATGAGACGAACCAATCGGACTGCACGAGGCTGAGCCAGGGAGAGTCGGTGGTGGAGAGTTACCTTCTAACTCTTTGGCCGCTAAGACTTTGGCCGCTAAGACTTCATCCTCCAGGGCCTTCTGCCTCGCCTCCAGTGCTACATTCGAAAGCAAGTCTCAAGGATTATCATCCAAGGAGTATTATTTTGGTGAAGGTTTAGGACTATAAGGGATCTATACCTCGGTTGGTGTTGGACTCTTCTACATGGCGGAACCGGAGTTCAGTGACTTCTTGTTGGAGCTCCTCGATCCGGCCACGATATTGCGACTTAACGGCATACAACGCTCGCCAACTGTTTTCTCATACATATGGACTTCTGCCTCGACCTCTCTTTCATGCGCTGCATGGAGATGGGAGCGACATTAGTGGAATTCCCTTATGCAAAGCGAGGATTCAAGGCATGGAAAGGTTTTACCTTGTATATTACGGCTTGAACCGCAGCCATGTTGTCCAATACTTCCCATTCTTCGGCCTCCTGCCCGACGTCGACCTCGTAGCCCTCCATCTCCTTCCTTCATTTCAGTCAGAAAGGTGGAATGTGAGCTTTGACGGAAGGGCGAGAAATCTCCTCGATTTCTGGTTCTGCGCCCCCTGGGGTTGGAGCTGGGATTTTCCCCTTCGCCGGCGAGGAACGGCGAGTAGCAGATGATGGGCCGAAGTCTTGGCGAGGTGCGGCGTGCCGAGCCGGGACCTCCGTTGCTGGCGCCGAGGCTAGCCCCTTGCTGCCACACGAGCTCGGCGGCTCGTCGTCGTCAACTGGTTTTCTAAAAGCATTTGAAGATTATTCAAGACACACATTCTCTGCAAATTGTGAAGGGAAAATAGCGTGAAGGAATACCTCCGTGAAGACATAAAAGACTTAAACCCAAATCGGTCGCCCGAATCACTCGGGCCCGAGCTGGGAGGCTTCTCTGCCCCGACGCGGCCGTTGTGGAGGCGAACTAGGGAGGCGGAGGGCCTTGTGGCTGCCTCGCCTGGGCTGAGGGAGACCTCATTGCCGGGTGGCGGCGGCGGCGCAGAAGCGGGACGTTATCCTCGTCGCCATCCTCATCCGAGTCCCCTGAAGCGACCCCCTTGCCTTTCTTGGCTGGAGGTGCACTAGTCAAACCCTCAGCAGGACGCTTGCGCGGTGCCTCCTTGTGATGTGGAGCTTCTGGGACCGGGTGGGTAGAGAAAAAGGCCTCGCGTCCCTGTGAACATATCAGATTACATTAATTCCGGTATCATCCTAAAAAACCGCGGTTGAGTCGAGAAGTATCTTTTCCTTACCGCTGGTGGTAAATACGTCAGATGGTACGCAGCCGGGCAGTCGGCGCGAACTATTTCCGAGCCTGGAGCAAAGAACTCGGCCACTCAGCTGATGATTTCCTTATGCGAAAGATTTTCACTGGATTCCCGAGTGGAGTCTTGGGTCCCCGAGTACTCGAAGGCAAGATGCACCCTCTCCTTTATGGGCTGGACACGGCGCTGGGTGTAGTTCCAAACCACCCCAATGCCGGTCAACCCAGCAGATTTAGTTCTGTGGAGAAGAACAAGAAGTTCCTGCTCTTGGCCTCCCTCGTCATTGGCGAGAGGAGAAGACCAGGAGGGATGGATTGTGGAGCACTCGCCGGAGAAGAAAGGGAGGGCCGAAGGAGAGTTGGCACAGTAAAACCACTCCGAGTGCCAGCCTCTATTGGAAGTTCTCAAAGGAAGATCGAAGTAATATTTTCGGGCCCCTTCCCGCAATTGGAATCCAGCGCCGCCGCCGGCCTTGGGAGAGTTCTTTTTGGGAAAAGGCTTGAGAAGGTAAAGATATCTGAAAAGGTCGAAATGAGGAGCGATCCCCAAATAGGCCTCGCGGATGTGGACAAAAATCACGATTTGGAAGATAGAATTGGGGTTTAGGTGCGAAACCTCGATCCCATAAAAATGCAGCAGTCCCTGGAAGAAAGGAGAGCAAGGAAGGCCGAAGCCGCGGAGAAAGAAGGATTCGAAGACCACTACCTCATCGGAGCGAGGGGTGGGGCAAGATTCGCCGGCGGCGGCGCGCTAAGACAGAAACTCCTCGGAGGGGAGCACGCCAATGGAGACCAGCTTCTGTAGCCTCCGTTCGGTCGTGATGGACTTCATCCACTCCCTACCACTCTTGGCAGCCTTTGGGGCGGCGGGAGATGGTGGAGCCATTGCGGATCGAAGACGGTGGCGGCGGAGGTTGCGACAGAGAAGAACCCTAGCGGCGCAGTTCGCTGGGAGAGATTAACTGACTGGCGCGAAAAGTGAGCGAGGTGAACCAATGCTGTTCTCCTGTTCCTAACTTATCGCAACGGGCAGCATTCGCATTCTGGGCCGGGCCTTAGTCTAGCGCTGGTTGTGGCCTTTTTCGGGAAGGGCCTGGACAACCACTCGGCTAGCCGAGTGGTTCCCTCCGAGAGGTTCGCATTAAGCGTCGAGCGCTTGTCCGGGAGCAGGCCGTCCTAACTACTCGGATGAAGCAATATCGCGGATACAAGATTAAAGCAAGAAGACATTCAGATTTCCAAAAGTTCTTCATTAAAAGGCTCTTAGGTCTGATTACGTTTTCCGTGGCACAGCACATCGAGCTAGGGCTCGTCGCTGGCTCGCGGGGATACAGAAGAAAGGTAGATCACTCCTCCGACGGCCACTTCACGTCAAGGAAGGAGAAGACGAGAGCGTCCTTCAATGGAATACGCACCGCATAGAGTCGCGGATAGCCGTCGACCAGAACCCTGGTAGCTCTCTGAGCGGTCTACTCCGCATACTCCTCCCGCCACCGCTGCCATCGGGCAGCTATAGCGGCCCTGGCTGCAGCGGCGCGGGCATGGAACCCAGCGGCGGCGGCTTCCCATGGATCCATAATCTTCTTTCGATCTCCCGTTGATCGGAGGCGAAAAGGGAAGAAGAAGAAGTTATTATTGGCATTGGTATTGAAGTATTGAACAATGATTTGAAATTTTGAATGGAATAGACAATTGTATGTCTTAAAATAGCTATCGTTATGTATGCATGGTTTGTTAGTGGTCTTTAGTGGTGTGCGCGTCAGTTTTATTGCGCCCAGGCTCCTAAAATGTTCTGGCTCCGCCACTGCCTAGAACCGAGCCGAGCCTGAGCAGTTCGCGAGCTTCTGGTTCGTTTTCGAGCCCTAGCTGCTGCTGGGGTGTTATGCATCGAAATAAAAGTAGTACAACATATTTTGAGGCCGAGCACATTCATTGCGACACTAGTGGGCTCGAGACGAGATTTCGGGAGTATAACCCTAAGGGTTCTCCCAGTGCAATGATGGCCCAGGAAGCTTATTAAAGCCACCGAGCACTATGTTATGCACAGGAGAACCTCTTAGGATTATGTCGTTGAAAATCTCATCCCGAACCCACCACTGCCACAATGAATTGTGCTCGACCGGCCATTCGTAAGCTATTCATTGGGACGCCTATAGATGGCAGTCCACTGGATAATTCAGAAACATTTATCACATCTCGTTTGAAAACAAAACGAATAATCGTCTGTGTTACATAGGAGTGTGCTGTTTTTGAATGGGTAACATACGGCTAGGTGAAAATTGAAAAAGACTAATGCGGATATATTATTATTACGACTAATATATTACCAAACAAAAAAAACATGTCATAAATAAGAATTAATAATTATCAAACAATAAATAATCAATTAATTACAAAACATTTTTATGTAATATTTTTATAATTTGATTCATTTACCTAAACAACAAATTACTAATCGGTACATAATAATTACATAATTACTAATTACTAAACAATAAATAATCAATAATTTACAAAACATCTATTTATTTATTTATTATTTTCTAATTTACTTGGTGTGTTAGCAACTAAACGTATATTAGTCTCGACTAATCATGCATTACCGTCGACACTACACAACACGTAGAAAAATGGTTTGGGATTCGATTACCTCGTATGTCAATGGTCAACGGTGGGGACGACATCGGATATGAAAAGTGGAGAGGGGAGAGGAGGGTCAGGCGTCAGAGGGAGAGGGTGAGGCGGCGGTTGTGCAGTGCGGAGAGGGAGCGAGTGGTCAGCGGCGATGCGCAGGGGAGAGGCAGTGCGGAGTGGTCAGAGGCAGTGCGCAGGGACAGCGCGGGGCCAAAGCGGTGGCGGGCGGCTTAGGCGACGGAGCAGCGTGGTCGACGCTGCGGCGGCGACTTGGCGCGTGGGACTTAGGCACATTTTGTGCATAAGTCCCCAGAAACCGAAGGTTAAAGCAGCATCAATCTCGACAACCACGAGAAAACCGTCGAGAAGCAAAGTTCACAAATAAGCTCTCGACGATTCTAAGTCAACCATCGAAGAGAGGTCAACCGTCATATCTATCTCGACGGTCAGGATGGTAAAATCATCGATACATATGGGGCCTCTATCGACGGGCAGATAGTAAATTGTCGAGACAGATGGGACGGGTCAGGTCTAGTGCAAGGCCTCTCTCAACGGTAGCATATTAAACTGTCGAGACAGATGGGGGCGCACGGGTCTGATGCATGGCCTCTGTCGACGGCCAGTGCTTGAGCCGTCGAGAGACAACCTCTTTTAACTCGACAACCATTTTCAAGCAAGCTATCGACAGTACACACACACACACACACACACACACACACACTAGACAGTTTCGTTTGACTACACTCGAGACAACTGCACTATCACGACGGTCCGCACAGTAGCCGTCGAGAGAACATCCTTTTTCGAGGGTTTTACCCTCTGTAGCCCTCGACGATCAACCCAACATATTTCAATATTTAAAAATAAAAAAATGAATGTTGACGTTCATATGCATTTCGTGGACTTTTATGCATCAAATAACATCACCGGTGAAAAAATTACAAATTTCCGAGCATCCAATGCGACGACTGCTACATAAGTGGGTGTTTTCCGGTTAAGTTCTATGTTATTGTTGTTTCGTTCGTTACTACACACAATATTTCAAACCAAAATTCCCAATATAAAAGAAATTTCAATTTTTCAATACAGATGTGAAAAAACAAATTCATTAAATGAGTTTTTCTACTTTTCAAATAAATAAACATCCATTATGCTCTAATTTATAAGAAGAAACTAAATATTAAAATGCTACTCTCGACGGCTGACGGTTGGCCGTCGCGACAAACTGACGCCGTCCAATGTACCTGACAGGCGCCGTAGTACACTCAACAATTTATTGGTTAGCCGTCAAGAGTAACAACTATGTGAATTGTATATCGACGGTATCATTTGGGCCGTCGAGAGTAATGATTGTATGTCGACGGTTTTCATATGGACGTCGATACAATTTTCGGCACTCGACAATGTGGACTTAGGACAAGTAATATAAAACTGACATCCTAACCTACACGCGTTTGTAGCTTTGGTTGCGCACTAGATTTGATGCACTCCTTGAATTTGACATTATTTTTTTATTGCTATTATTATCTATGCCAGATTTATGCAATTTTTTTGTTTATTATTGTAACAAAAATAAACTCTTTCTTTTGACTTATACTCTTATTTCTATTTTTTATTACAAATTTCTATTATTGTTTTGTTGTAAATGATACAAACTCTTTTTAAAAATCTAACAATAGGGATGGCAGAAAAAACCCATGGGTATGGGTACCATTGATATTCGACCTGATAGGCATACATATGGATCATAACCTATATCAATAGATTTTTCGGATTTGGGTACCCGAATAATTCAGGTCTAGATACGCTATTAATTTTTATCTATGAGTAAGTTATGGATTACCAGAATTCTGACACGTGGGCCATGGCCCACATGACAGCCGGCGGCACAATTCACTAGCTTAGGCCTTGTACATTTCAGCTTAACGTAGCGTAGCGTAGCGTTTCAGTAAAATTTTGAGAGTCTTTAAAATGCAGTTTAAATATTTAAAAAAAATAAAAATAGTTTTAGAATCTTCAAGAGGAATACTAAAAATTCGAAAAAGATCATTACAAATTACTACACCAAATAGGCTATATGAAAAAAATAAATTTTAGTGAAACGTTACGCTACGCTGCACTAAAACTAAAATGTAGAAGGCCTTACTAGAGTTGGCCAAACGGGCCGGGCCAAACGGGACTAACCGGTCCAGCCCGCACTATTCACCGAACTGGGTCGGCCCGGTTCGGTTAACCGAACCGAACCTGGGCCGAGGCCTCGGCCCGTTGGGCCGGCCCGGTTTGGTTCGTATAGTGACTGGTCGGCCCGGTTCGGTTCGTCACTGTAGCATATTTATTTAATTAAATATATTCATATATATATATATTTTTAATGATATATAGTGTATTTACGTAATTTACAGTGTATATTTGTAAAATATAGTGGTTTTTTCTTAATTTATTTAAATTTTTTAATTAAAATAAACCGACCGAAAAAAACCGGGCCGGCCCGTTGGCCACCTCTGGGCCATGCTCCCCGGTCCCCACACCCGGACCCCTCGCACCCCAAATCCCGGGATTTTAACCCCCACGCCACTCAATTCGCAAGCCTCGTCTCCTACGCCATTACTTTCACGAGCCTGCTCCACCATGCCACCGGGGTTGCGAATTTCTTACCTCAGTGCCATTAAGCTCATTTTTACTCATTTGAATCTCTCCGCGCCGGCCGCCGCATCGAGCTGCCGCCGCCGCATCCCGCTGCCGCGCGCCCTCTCTCTCCCCCTCCCTCGGTCTCTCAGCGCCAGCCGCCGCCGCCGCCGCAGCATCATGCCGCCGCTGATCCTCCCCCTGCCGCGTCCTCCTCTCTCTCCCCCCCTCCGACGGTCTCTCCGCCGCCGAGCCGCCCTGGTTTAGGGAGAATTGCCGATTTGCTCTGAAGTTGGTTAGCCTTTGCTAAATTGCCTAAAGTTGAGAAGCCTTTGATGTTTTGATGTTTTGGCCTGAGTGGTCTAACTGTTAACAAACTTATAAACCAGTCCCCAGATCTCTCCTCTCTCCCTGTTAACAAACTGCGGCAACATCATCTAGGTTACCTGTTACCGTCTGCGTGTCCAGCCGCCCGATGACGTCGAGGCCAAAGTTGCGCTGGTGCGTCTTGATGGCCGCCTCCATTTCAGCGTTGAACGCGTCGGTGAACAGCGACGATGTTGTCGCCTAGGGGAGGTAGCTGAAGAACAGAGAACTGCTGCTCAGGAGTACGGCGCCACAGCCTCACGGCTGCACTCCAGCAACGGCGCCGCCACGTCCCGTGTGGAGAAGAAGGGGAGGGGCAGCCTCGCGCCTAGAGAAGGAGGAGAGGGCGGCACTGCGTGGAGGAGTAGAGGGGCGGCATGTGTGGAGGAGAAGGAGAGGGGCGGCGCGTCGGCCCACCCCAGCCTGCACGCGAAACAGCCTCGTGCCCAGCTCCTTGCGCCTTTTGGTAATCCTAAGGACTGGTTTGTAAATTTTGTTAATAGTTACATCCATTCAGGGCAAAACATCAAAGGCTCTTCAACTTTGGGCAATTTAGCAAGTCTAACCAACTTCGGGCAAATCGGCAATTCTCCCGCCCCCTGCTGCCCCCCTCTATCTATCCTCCCTCTCACCTCCTCACTCTTCCCCTCCCCTTATCTCCCCTTCGGGTATGGGTACCCATCGAGTATCAGGTACTCGTCGGGTTCAGGTATGGGCGTGGGTTTGTACCCGTGGGTGTTTTTGAGTTTGGGCATAGGTGGTATCTTTGAGTTTCGGCTTCAGATACGGTAGAGATGTACCTAGAGATACTCACCCGATTGCCATTCTGCACGAGTTACATCTTGCGCCTATGGGCGGCTATAACTATCCAAGAAGACACTAAAAAGGAAGGAAAACTACCCGGTTGACTGCTGAGCTTCAAGTCCTACAACCTACTGTTGTGTCTCTATGTGGTGGTGTTCTAACCGGTCGATGTGGTGAGGAGGCTTGACGACTTTGTCTTTGGTTTCCTCAAGAAGGATGGTGTCGACAGGCTCTCTTCCTTTGTCCAATGGTGGGGTGCGTTTGGGCTATTGGTTGTCTTTGACAAGCTAAAAATGGTCGCCGTGCAGGGCTTTTGTGCGCCTCACTGTATTCAGAACCCATCAATTGAAGGTGGGCATGTGGGGTAGTGGCCTTGTGGATTTGATTCCGACGGGGACGTTGGCTTGCTTCGTGCAGCACTCTTGTGGTGTTTGTCATTTCGCAGAGGTGGCATATGGTTGCTGCAAAAGAACCCTCGTAAACGTACTTTCTTTGTATCTTGCGGTTTGTAAGGGTGTGCCACGTGATTTGTGTTCATCCCTGTGATTTAATACAATGCCTCTTATAAAAAAATGGTGTGGCCCTCTCCTTTTTTGCGCTGGCCCCCTTTTGAGTTGCCAGGCGGCATCGACTTGATCCCAGCCCAACCTGTCGCTGTTCGTAGTTCCTTGTTGGCAGCGGCCAGCGGCACAATGCAGTCCCAGTCGTTTTTGTCGTCGTGATTTACCGTTAGTCCCAATTCACTTATTTTTTTTCTCTTGGTTGTAGCTCAAATCGATTTTTTCGGAGTTGCCAACCCTCCCACCAGGTTTTGGATTGAATCTGTCGGTCATCATGCAGGTTAGTAGCACATGGCAAATCTCACCTTGTTATTGATGTGTTTTGTGTGCTAGGCTACAATTGTTTTTTGCATGCAATTTAAGCCCCCTTGAAAGAGCTTGGATGTTTTACCTTTGTACAAAATACTGTAGTTGTTATTTGGAGGAAGTTACAATTGAACTTGGTGCGAATACTTGATGAATTTAGTGATGTGCTCATGTTTGAAGAGATATTTTCATGTTTATATTTCGTCCTCAATCTGTATATCCAATCAGCTCTGAGCCTGACTACTCCGACACTGGTGCTCCTATCAGTAATAATATGTGTTGATTAGATAGATGCCACTGCTCAACTGCTTATTTCGAGAATTGCCATACTGAATCAGAAATGTGGAAATTGTCAGCGCTCATGCGTGCAAATTGGATTCTTGCCATTTTCTGGATCTTAAATCACACGGACGTGGCAATAACTTTGGACCATTTTGTTCCTGCCCTTTTTTTCTTCCTCTTCTCTCATTGCCACTGGGTGCTCGAGGAAGCCCTCATCTCCAAGCTCACCCTAACCTCCCAACACTGTTTGCCTCGAGTTCGATGGCCATGGCATTGTGGCAATGCCATTGTGGCAGCGGCTGTGATTGGGCTCACCGCCAAATCCGGTTGTCATCGTGGCCTTCATGTTTGGATTTGGTGACCATAGTGATCCTCCATGGCTACATTCCACCCCACCACCACATCCCCATTGTCTATGCGCTGTGCCCTTCCACCTTTTCCTCCACTTTGGCCGTCCTCACTCGCCACAGCTCTACGCTGTTGTGTGTGTAGAGAGAGAGATAGAGGGAGAGGGAAAGCGAGGGAGCGAGAGCGGGGAGAGGGAGGAGACGTGGGCAAAACGTTCCAAAAATCTTGACTTTCGCCTGATCCATAGTACCCGTTTTTGTAATGTCCAGTGCTAAAAGTCACTTAATGGATAAGACCAAAAACGTGCTTTGAGATCCAGGAGATGACAAAATTCCAACTTTCGCGCATGAGTATTGGCAGTTTTCACATTTCCGATCGAGTAGTGGGCCTAGTGGCAGTTCTCAAAATAGGCAACTCAGCAATTGAGCAGTGGCATCTATCTAAATAACCCTGATAATTTTGCCTGCTGGTTGATTATCCATATCCATAATCAATGTAATAGGGCATCTTCACCAAGCTGCATGTTACTCCTTACCTTGGGTGTGTTCACCATGCTGCTTGTTGCTCTCCTAAGTCTTAACTATATTAGTATGTCTTGAAACTATTGGTTAATAATTTAATATGAAATATATCTATATGAAAGTGCAGAATTTTCTCTGTTTGGTTTTTAAGAACAGTTTGTATTTTTTGATATACTCTGTATCCTCTCAAGGTAAAAGGAGTTTGGTATGTATAAATAACCTCTTACTGTAAGAGCAAATTTTTTTAGGTCCATCATTATTTGTTACAGCTCAAATGGTTTTTGTGATGCTAACTTGCTATGATGTGAACCATTATGTTTTCTACTCTTTGAGAGAAATTAGGTTCAACCTCAGTACTGGTGACAGGAATATCTGATTCCCAAATAAATTCAAGTTGGCATTTTATCTAGCCTAACAGGATTTCTTTTTGTGCAATCCATGCTACAAAGCATCTAGCTTTTTATTGTGTGATATGGGAGTCTGACAGGATTTAAATATCACAGGACCATTTCTCAAGTATAAGTAATTTTTTTACAGTCCTTTTTGATGACATATGGTATCTGGTGAATATTATTTTCTGCTAACTGAGTTGATAAAATTATAAAACAGATCACATGAACTTAGAACCTGTGCCAACCACCAGGTATTCTAATTTTTAGATCTTGGAGGTTGGCATTTACCTTTTCATTTTCTTTAGTATTTGTTATTTTAGGGTAGGTGTTTTAGCTGCCATGCAAGTCTTACAGATCACCTACTATAATATGTTTTGAATTTCAGATATCGTGATGTTCATCTTATTCATAGCTGTTTTTGGTATATTATTGTGAATATTGCAAGGTTTCCCAGTGCTCTTCTTTTGTTTTTATCTGTTAACCTTGCTTCTTCTTAACTAGGTCATAGTCGTTCTGTCTAGGCATGTAGTATAGTTATATGTTTTGGCTGCCACTTTTAAAGGCCAGTATAGTTTTATGTTTTCGCTAGTATAATAACATTTATTTATGTTTTCACTGCCACTTTTCTTACACAATTCACTGTTTTAAAGGCTAGTGACAGGTTCAACATAAATTCTCAGCTTGAGCATCTTCAAGCCAAGTATGTTGGAACAGGGCATGCTGACTTGACCAGATTGTATGTTCCTCCTTTTTCTATTAAAAGAAGTCTCACTTGTCGCTAGCTGGTAAGATATCAACTAATACATTTACTTTTGAGTACAGTGAATGGGCTGTAAATATCCAAAGAGACAGCTATGCATCTTACATTGGACACTATCCAATGTTGGCATATTTTGCCATTGCTGAGAATGAATCAATTGGCAGAGAACGTTATGATTTTATGCAGGTATGTAGAAGTCAACTTGTCATAAATGGTGTATTGAGTTCTAGATTTATGGTTGAAAATTCTGTGTAACTAACTGGCATGGCGAACACTGAGTAAAATTATTAGTAGTATGACTTTTGGATTGCGTTGTATGAGACTTTCATTGGTGGCACACTAGTCTTTCTCTTGTTTACTAAGCAGTGTCAAGGTGTATTTGATGTAGTGTCTGTTGCAGCTTCATGTTTTTCACTATGATCATGTACTATGCAAATTATTTACAATCTATCACATTTGCAAGTTTCTAAAATACTACCAGCTTTCTGTTGACCCAGCATTCTGCCACCGAGCAGGTTTCCTAGCTTTCTATGCTCAATGTCAATATTTACATGGTTAGTTTTTTATAAGATAGTCATGCAAGTAGCTAAGCACTTTGATACATAGTAGTTATAAGAGTTTTTGAAGTAAGTAAATGGTCATCAAAATATTATATGATCTGTCCTTTATCGAATGGCTCGCATCAAGAAACACCATGGAGTATAGCTTAAATTCTGAAACAAGTTGCCTTCAAATTTATGCTAAATTTCTAAGCTGTATTTAAGGCTAGTTCTATTCTACTGTTAAAAAGGCTTCAGTCTTGCAGCCCTGTTGGATTGGTAATTTTTTTAAATGTACCAGGAGATTTCTAGTTGGCTATTTAATTGCTGATGTCATAAGGTTTATCTTCGCACTTTGTATTGTCGTTAAGCTATCTGCTACTCTAATTGTTCTATTTCTATAATGTGGTTTTGGATCTGAGTAGAAATAATAGTGTTAATATCTTAGGTACAAGTGAGAGAAGTACAAACAATTGTTAGCCCTTATTGAGAGAAGTATAGCTATAGCTATTGTAGATTGCAGCCAGCCAAGTGTTGCGATTCTTTATTACTCACAATCGAATATAAAAAGGATTACTAGACTTGTTTCAAAATGCCACCAATCCTTTTCATCATCAGTTTGCTGTCTGATTTGGTTTTCCAGCTCAGATTTAAATGGTGGCTTCTGATATTTGGCCATACCGCAGTGGCTCCATTGCATCTTTGCCTCCCCCCTTTCTATCCTTTGTAACCATCTGGTCATATCAGCGAGGTATGACAACATGAATTCATTGATTTGTTGTTCCGTTGTTTCTGGTGTCGCAGAAAATGCTGCTGCCATGTGGCCTCCCTCCTGAAAGGGACGAAGATTGAGGTGTTGATGCATGTTTCGGGTGTTACCACCGCTGCAGCAGCTTTCCTTCCGTCTGGATTCGCAACTAGTTGCACTGAAGTGTAAGGCCATTATGCTAGATCAGACACCTCAGTACCCTGTGTGATTTTGCCCAAACATTGTAAGCAATGTGTACCCTTTCTACCATGAATTTTCAGCGCGTGTATGCAGTATGCAATGGTTAATTATTTAAGGACGACGGTAATGTTCAGAAGCAAAAATGTCATGTGGCAAGTGGACCTCGGAAACAAAATGGTGATGCTGTCAACGGGTACGGTTTTCACGTTTGATCATACTAGGGCAAAAGACGAAGTCACCTCTAATGATGTACAAGTTTCTGCTGGTGCCAAATGCGAGCATCGATCGCTTCGAAACGAACGTGAATCAAATGTCCGCTGCGGCCAACTATCTATAGGGCCTAGCTAATTCAGCATCCTGCATTCATTTTTACTGAGCAATTAATCAGAAACATGCTTTTTCGTATCTGTAGTGGACTGCGCCGAGTGGCATGCAGCGGTCCGTCGCAGTCACCAACACCCCCGGCTCCTAGGTGTTTGTAAAAGTAGAATTCCATTTCAACGTACTCCCACCATTTTTATATGTTTGTCACTGATTATTCGTTTTATTCAAGTATTTAATACAAACATGTAAAAATATAAATATACTTAAAATTCATTTAATGATAAAACAAGTCACAACAAAATAAATGGTATTTACATTATTTTTTGAATATGACGAATGATCAAACGATATGTTCCAAAGTCAACGGTGACAAACATTTTAACAACAGAGGTAGTAGTTGATTGCATATCATATAGAATTCAATTGGTGATCCCTATGCTAATTCCAACAATCACGATAGCGCTAGAATCAATTTCTAAAGCCCATCATTTGAATCTGCTATAAAATTTTCGTAAAATTAACCAAAACTTGTTGGAGATGAATTGAATCCATACAAGTTGCTAAAGAAAATCAAGTTGCAAGACTTGATCTATATGTCATATGTGCGTCCTACAACTTTGTATACGGTAATCTTATAAAAGTTATAAATTTAAACTTTAGAACTCGTGTCCGCATCATAAAATTTGTATAATATTAATTGAAATTTTTTGGAGATGATTTATCGTACATACAAGTTATTTTGTGCAAATTAATAGACCCATGTGCACGAGCGGGACTCACAGTCATTGAATTCCACGCGACACCAATTATAAAAATTGCAATCGTCATAAATAAGGCTTAAACCCAGCTAGAGTTGGAATCCAAACAAGGTGATATGGTTTATGATTATTTATTAGAGACGAATACCTCGACTTTTAGAAGTCGTTTTCCAAAAACTGCAAAATTATTTAGCAAATACAAGTCGAACCAAACATTCATTCATGGGCAACTTCTTGAAGCATTTCAGCCATCCAACTACCAAGATACGTACAAACGGCTTACATATACAGTGCATCGCACTTCACGATAGCAGCAACTAGCATTAGGCTACTAGACAAATTAAAGATCGGGTTCGACTAGCAACTCAAAGTCGAATCAAGTTCGGTTCGAACTCAAAAGAGGCCGATCTCGAGTCTAATTCGAATCGAGTTTGAGCTCAGTCCCGCGCTCTAGTGGTGCCTGAATAATCCATGAGGGGTGGAGCTCCAAGTGCATTGCCCGTCTTTCTTTGAGCCTTGTCTAGCTCCTATCTTCTCTCTCATGCCATTTTGCAAAAAAAAAAAAATTCAAGCCAATCCTTACTCTTCTTTCCATTGCTCCCCTTCGGCTCCGGCTTGGTTGGATGCTACTTGTAGTCACAACTACCAATCCTATGGCCATGACCACGAGGTTGACCGCTTAAACTACGTAGGTTTTCTCATGGTGGCTCCGTGCGGCGGGTCGTGTGGTTGTCCCCATGGTCATGGCAGTTTGCTTGATAATAGTAGCCGACATGAGTAGTGGATTGGTCCGATTTGAGCGAAGAGGAGTCGGGAGCTAGAGATGATGTGGCGGTGGCTCAAGTGGAGATCGTTGTGGTCATCAGTGGCAGAAGAGGTGAAGGCAACCGAGGGGAGAGGGAGAGGAAGGAAGAAGAATTTTTATTTTTTTTATGTTTTTCTTTTAAGCAAAAATGTATTTCTGCCTAGGGAATAAGCAAATCTAGCCCTCCTATCGCCCCTTGAAGGGGCGATCGCCACTTGGGATGGTGATATGCCCTCCACCGTCACCCGCCGGATGTCGACATGACCCTTTTGAAGGGGAAATAGGTTGTTGTCCAGAGTTAGTTAATTAGGCAGGTCGTTATGGCTACCGCCAAGTCCGTAGCATTCGCGCTTGCACTCTTCCTAGCCCTAATTTCCTTGCCTTCTTCACTAGCTTCGGTGACGACGCAACCCCGGCCGTACATCGGTATGTATATGAAGCCGTGAAGAGCATACATGCACGCATTAATTGCAGGGATCCAATTGAAGTACATGATCTATTCATATACATATCATATATATGTGTATCTTGTATAGCATATGTAGATGAGCAATCTTTCATGTCTGGGAGGAGCTGGCGGGGCCATATCAACTGCATGTGAACTCGAGGACCGAAGGACCCGCGGTGTCTGGCGAATAAAAGCTCGAGTTCACCGCCACCAAGGCTTATTTTGTTTATGCAGTGGAGGGCTTCGGAGTGACCTTGATCTGGCTGTTGATCAGCCCATAACAATCGTCCACAATATATTTGATGTACTCCAACCCTAGTGGCCCCTCGCTCCTACAACGGAGCGATTTGGTGCACTTGGCGAGGTTAGACACACCAAGCGAGCAGTCGCCGTCGGCCATGGTTGCGCCGTCACCAGAGCGAGCGAAGAAGACAAGGATATTCAGGGCCAGGGAGAGCGCAAGCGTGGATGCTACGGACTTGGCGACAATCATGGCGCCCCACTTAATTAGCTAGCTCTGGACAACAACCTATCGCTCTTTCAAAGGACAAAAAGGTTGTTCCTACGGCGGCGGGGGACATATCACCTTCCCAAGTGGCGATCGCCTCGCGACGTGGGGCTAGATTTTTTTTATTCCTTAAACAGAAATACATTTTTGTTTAAAAAATAAATATGAAAATCGTAAAAATACTGCAACAATTGTAAGAAAAGGAATGATCTTTTTTTTTTTTGTCAAATAGGTTGAGAGTGAGGTGGGAGTATTGTACACATCTTGGCACGGGACGGGACGATGACAGGTGTGCATGGAACACCCGAAACCTTGTGTGGTACTGTATTGTATTTGCCGTGTGCACAGCTCACATATTGGAGAATCTACACAACTGTAACACCAGGAACAGGACGTCAAAGCACTAGTCACAGAGTTGACAAGGGACAATTAATGACGAGCAGTGCTAAGCCAGAGAGAGTAATCCATCTGTTTAAGGGCATGTACAATGGAGAGTCATAGAGTGTCTCTTAGCACAATAATCCAAGCATCTCTAGATTTGTCTCTTAAATAAATACTACTAATTAATTCGGTGCATCACGTATCTTCCAGTGCCTTAGTTGACAAGGGACAATGAGGAGCACTACTAGTAGCTCGAGGCCACTAGCTAGCCCGAGAAAGTAATCCAGCTGATTAACACCGAGGTCGCATACATACAGCCAAGACCGGGTTAATTTCTCGAACCATCCAAAGACGTAAATGATCGACCAATCCTCGCCGTTGCTCGTGTGCACACGTACGTGCGTCGCCTCGATCGGTGCGTTCTACGAGGCGCCACCGGCTTGCATCCGTGCGAAGCTGGACGACCTCGCCGTCGACGGCGACGTCGGAGCAGCAGCAGCAGCACCGGCTCGCGGCTGTAGCCTCGGACGTGTCGAGCGGCGCGTGGAACGGGAGCCGATCTGCGCCGCGGGATTGCTCCACTGGCCGGACACTGCCACAAGCTCGCGCCACCGATCCAAGCCCACTAGTCCACCATCAAGTACTACGTCCCAACACCACACTATCCTGCCTCTCGAGCCCGGCCACAGACACAGAGCGCCTATAAATACCACTGCGTAACCCCACAGACTCCTGCACCCATATGCATCCATCCATCAGTCGATCGCTCTTTAGGTTTTTCTACGATTTTTCGAACAGATCGAGCTGCTTGCACGATGGCTCCAATGAAGCTGAAGGCCGTCGTCTTCATCGGCGTCGCCGTGGTGGCCGCGTTTGCTGTCGCCGTTGAGAGCCGCGCTGCACGGAAGGATCTTGGTCTTGGACTCGGCGGCGGTCTAGGTGGTGGCCTCGGAGTTGGCGGCGGTGGCAGCCTAGGGGGTGGCCTCGGGGTTGGCGGCGGTGGCGACCTAGGGATCGGTGTTGGCATCGGTGGTGGCGGTTCTGGTGCTGGCTCTGGCTCAGGGTCCGGCTCTTACTCCGGTTCTGGGTCGGGCTCCGGATCGGGCTCTGGGTCTTGGTCTGGTTCGAGCTCAGGTTCGAGCTCAAGGTCGGGCTCAGCTGGGTCCAGTGCCGGGTCGTATGCGGGGTCAGGATCTGGCTCGAACGCAGGGCCAGCCGCGGGATCCTATGCTGGCTCCAGAGCCGGCTCCTACGCAGGTTCTAATGGCGGAGACGGCGCAGGTTCATACGCAGGCTCCAGGGCGGGCTCGTACGCCGGCTCCAATGGAGGAGGCACAGGCTCATACGCCGGCTCCGACGCAGGCTCGTATGCCGGCTCTCATGGGGGAGGTGCAGGCTCGTATGCTGGCTCCGATGCTGGCTCGTTTGCCGGATCAGGCGCTGGCCCACATGCGGGGTCTGGTGCCGGCTCATATGCAGGGTCCAGAGCCGGCTCCTACGCTGGCAATGGCCATGGAAAGTGAGCCCGCAACTCTGCATGCAATATTAATTGCAACTTACCAAAAGGATACCATAAGAGCTTAATGTGACATTTTTACTAGCTTACATTTAGATCACCTCTCCATCCATCATGTATACATCCATGAATAAGTGTGGTGAGTAGATGAATAAGGTGCTACGCACCAAGCATATGTCAATATATATGCCTATAGATTCACATATTTGTTCAGCACATTTCTGCCAATACTACTACTGTACTCGGTCGACTGCATGAAGTTTTGGTTAAGACGAAATTGGATGTATATCCCCAGAAATTTGAAAATAAATTAGGCATATTTCCTTGGTAAATAAGTCCTTGGGTAATTATTCTGTCTAAATTATAAGGATAATAATATTGTTTGTCTTGACGCGCTAAAAATGTCGTTTAGTACGCGCACTAGGTGTTTTCAGATGTATCTCTATGCATGCAGAATGTATTGTTCAGTCCAATATTGTCGAGATCTCCGCAGAAAATCTCGCTGAATTTTTATAAATGTCTATAATAAAGAAGCCAAAAGACTATTCCTTCTAGGTGACCTGTGTATACCTGACAGTATGAGCACCAATCAAGGTTCACGAAACCATTAGAAACCGCAGAAAACCGGTGACCGACGGTTACAAAAATATGTAATTTTAAATTTTTAAAAATTTAAATTTCAAGTAGGATTCCTTTAATCATACTGATAGTGCGAGATGGAAAACACCATCTTAAATTGTTTAGTATTCTACTCCATACTAGTTCATGTGGGAAAGAGAGAGAGAGAGCCCACACGCATGCTCTCGCTCACCTTGCCTCATTATGTCGGGCTTAGGCTCGGGCCAAGGTTTGGTGGGGCGACGCGTGGGCAAGACACCTGCGTGAATGGTCCGTTGAAATTGAGTCCTCGTGCTTGCGTAGGTGTGGCCTCTTTTGCGAGCCATTTTTGCTCTCCAAATTAGTATTATAGAAAGGTGAGCTATCCTGACAAGGTGATCTCTTGTCACGTCATCAATTGGGTTATCTTGCCCACAATCTTTTCCCTAGCAAAAGACAATCTTCCGTTGCAAGGTAGGAAGCTGGCAGTGTTCTGTCAAGTCACTAACGGCTTCATTATCTCCCTTTGCTCTGCCTATAAATATCAAAGAGAGAACCGCACTTAAGATAACTCATGGGAGTTGCCTTCCTCTTCCTCTTTGTGCTAACTCTTTGTGCTCCTCTCCCGCCTGGCGGCTAGGGTTTCTCCCTAGCGGCCGCCGCCCCCGAGCACCTCGCCGCCGCCGCTCCTCCTCCTCCTTGCTCGCCGCCGCCGCCCGAGCGCCTTGCCGCCGCCGCCCCCGTGCGCCTCGCCGCCGCCGCTTCTCCCCATCCCTAGCCACCGCTGCCTCGGTCTAGCTCGCCGCCGCCGCCGCCTCGAGGTCTCGTCGCCGCCGCCTCGGGCTCGCGCGAGCCGCCGTCGCCTCGGGCCCTCGCCGCCGCCGCCTCGAGCCCTCTTCGCCGCCGCTTCGGACTCGAGCGTGCCGCCGTCGCCTCGGGCCTTCGTCGCCGCCGCCTCGGGCTCGAGCGAGCCGCCGTCGCCTCAGCGCCGAGCCGTCGCCTCGGGCCCTCGCCGCCGCCGCCGCCTCGGTTCAGCACAGCGCCGCCTCGTCGGGCCCTCGCGCCGCCACCTCGTCGAGCGCCGAGCGCCTCTTCCTCCTGCCTGCGTCCTCCTCGGGTGCTTCACTGTAGCGCTCTCGAGCTCGGCTCCTCCCGGCGGCGGCGGCTGTGTTTTCGGCCGGCTGTTTCCGTGGCTGCCGCCGGGCCTTCTCGGCGCTGACCGCCGGCGTCTCTCCATCGGGATGGAGCAGCAAGGCGGCCTCTTCTTCTTCCCCTTTTGCTTCCTATCCAGATCCGCGTCATTCTGGTTGCGGTAACTTGTGTGCAACTATTTCTCGCAACATCATCTTCATCTTAACCAGTGGTTGTCCTGTTGGCCCGGAGACAATAGTCACCTTGACGTCGACTCACGGCTTCGCTTATTTGGGCGACTCATCTTGTCTTCAGATGGTTCCTACGGACTCTAGACGTGTGCCCTTTGGCTATCTCGCGTCTCTGTTGTCGTGGGGTGCTTTTTTAAAGAAGGTTTGCTTGTCAACAAGTTTGTGGCCGTTTGCAGTTGGTCAAGACTGGGCGTTAGGCGGTGCTGGCTTGGTTTGTAGGGGGAGGCAACATTGGGGGACTTCGGTTT
>SPJY01034554.1:1974748-2084093 GCA_005191435.1 Raddia distichophylla | reverse complement strand
AATTTTCTATTTGTATTTTTGTCCTAAGCCATTACAATCTAGGCCTTGTTTGTTTCAGATTAAATTAAATTAAATTAAATTAAATTTTGTTATTTTTGTATAAGCCAAACGATGTAATGTTTTGTAGTCATTCTTGTGGGGTTTTAAATAGTACTTCTTAAAGTTTGTAGAATATTTTTTTCATAATTTTTTGAATTCGTTAAGACGTATTTTGAGGGGATCACAAATTTGTTACAGTAAGACGCAACGCTACATTAATCTGAAACAAACAAGGCCCTAGTGTCCTGACTCCCAATACTAATGGCATCTCTAGTGCCCGATTGTTCTTTTTTTTCCCTCGCATACATAGTCACTTTATTGCCTATGGTTTAAAAAAATGAAACAAATATATAGACAAATAATTACAATTTTTTAAATTTACTTTTTTATCTTTTATTCAGATTCATTGCAATCTGGCCCACTCTACTTGATGGGTTAGATCTTATCTTATCTTTCTTCCTTCAATATATTGTTGTTGATATGGAATTGTTTACTATTTTATTTTAGTTGTTTTTAGTTTGTATGGTCTAATATAGTTTGGATTGCATTGGATTCATAAGTTCTATTATGTGGCATTGTCTACACCTTTTAATCAAGATCCATTATATGGTTGAGAGTTCTTGGGCCTGTGTACGTCTCCGCTGTGGATGGAGACCCGTCGAATGGTATCAGACAATAACCCTTCATACTGCCACCTACTATAGGCTAATGAAGTTTATCTTCATGGGTTTGGACACTATGACCTAAAACATCATGCCGTGCATCTTACACATCTCCAACCTCTTGAGTGTTGCCTGAAATTACCGATAGCGATGATTGGATAAATTATGCTCATCTCAATCTGCTCATCGAAAAGATATGCTTCTCTCGATCGGCAATTAGGTTTCTACAACCTCCATTAACATTAGCGCTTACTTCATGATAATCCATTGGTGCAAGAGCCATTGCTATTGATCTCATAATCCTTTCAACAGATAAGTTTATTTAGGTATTATTATATATCCAATCAGGATGAGTTTGAATCTAATAATAAAAAGGGATTATTCCTATTTGGTATTTTCAAAATCTATTCGGCATTTTCTAAATAACTTTTTGTTTGATTACACTCTTTTATCTGTAAACAAATCTACAACATTGTAATTCGAGGCCACAATGATTAACGACATAGATTTTTTCTTCAATTAACATGGAAATTTCTAGTATTTTTATTAGCGTGGGAATTTCTATTAATTTATAATTGATGTGGTGGTTCTAGTTTATCATGTTTTATATAGCTCATAGAGGATATGGACATGGTGGTTCTCTTGCACCCTGTTTTATTTTATTTTAGCTTTGTAGTTGATATTGATTTTTTTCTAACAATTTTATTTTTAGTTTCTATTATCTTATTTTTGTTATGGTTGATAGTTTTCTAGTTATGAGTGGAGGCTGCAAAGACCAAGTGGGTGTCACGCCCTGCTAGCATTGGCGCCATCGCTATCTATGGGCCACCACCGCCACGCCTTCTTGCTCTCTTGCTCCGTGTCCTCCACCCCCGCTGCAGCCTCCCCACCCTCCCCCATCGCCTTTCCCCGGCGCTCCTATCTAAAGTGGTCGGCAATGTGGGCTGTTGTCTTCTCTGTCGAGCCATCCCACGCTGTCACCACCTCCCAGCCGTTGCTGCCACGCTCGGCCCTCTACTTGGGTTGGGGCCCCCTCCGGCTTCCTCCATCAGATCTAGGCACCATGGGCGCCCCATGTAAGTTCCACCACGGCACCATTGCCTCGAAGTTCGACCCATGGTGGCCCAAGCTGGCGAAGGATCCCACTCTGCTTCTTTTTTTGCGTTTGCCTTTTCTTGTAGAACATCCCACTACATGCCTAGGAGAAGGAGACCGTCTAAAGCATTATTGGGACGCCCTATGTGATGTAGTTATGAAGGAGACGTCGAGGAGTTGTTAGGTCTCAACCATGCTGAATGCATGAGCGTGGATGGCCAAGCCTATCGACATTCCAAAGATCCACTACCTTGCCATTGTTGCACCCAATCTGGTGGAAGGCGCCACCCCAGCGTAGCTAGTAGAGACATTCTGAGTGCTTATTCACTTGGACATCATTGAGGATTCTACTCGACGAGGCTGTCACTCAAGTATTGATTATTCCTTGACGTTGCGGATGGGGAGAAGCCTCTGTGGTCAAGCCAGCCACGAAAGCCACATCGCGCAGTTGCCGCCACCATAGGGACCATGATTTCGACGATGACGCCCGAGAGTCCACGAACCACCCATGTGGCTGCTCACAGTTCGGCACCACGAAGGTGGGGCGCAGGGTCATCAGGTGTGTGTCGGCGATGGGGAGGGGCCTCTGCAGCAATCATTGAGACGAGGTGTGATTAAACCGTCGCAAGTGTGGCCATGGCGGACGTGCGCACATGGTAGGTGTCCATAGCCGCAACAACTTCCCGCCCGTTGTCATCCATCACATGAGTTTGGTGCCTCTCGTCTTTTATTGCTCTGTTTAAAACACCAGATCGCCTGTGTCGTGCACTTTCCTCTATGCCCAACCATTTGCTTGGTAGCTATGCCCAGATGATTGGTGCCCCAACGTCATCCTAGTTTGCCTATGAATTTTGCACATCCTTCATTGAAACGTTAGAGGGATCAAATCAGATGCACGCTGCAACGTTCTCTAGAACCTCATTGCCTCAAAAAAAGTTGAGGTGATTTGTATTCAAGAGACAATGATGGAGGATCTTGACGTGACTAACGTCACTGAGTGTGCAGGGAGTAGTTTTGCTTCAAACTTCGTTTACCTCCCGATGGTAGGATTAAGAGGAGGTATCCTCCTCTCGGCACACGACGACACTTTTGTCATTTCCAGTATTCTCTCCATGTCTCTCTGCGTCTCAGCGACGCTGTCCATCAATCTCACGGGCCACTCTTCGCACATAACGACCGTCTATGGGCTGCAATCGACAATATATAATCTTCTTTTTCTCTAGGAACTAATTACACACATTCCGAATTCCCTACTCTTACTGGTATTAGACGATTTTAACTTCATCCTTCAAGCTGCCGACAAAAGAAATTCTAACCTCAACCACACTCTTATGAGCGTCTTTCGGGCAACCATCAGTGGTTTAGAGCTCAAGGAACTCCCACCTCTTAGGCCGACGTTTCACCTAAAGTAACAAGCGCGACATTCCTACCCTCACAAGGATTGACCGCTCGTTTTGTTCGGTGGATTGGGTGCTTCGCTATCCTGATGCGTTGTTGCGTGCCCTCCCTTCGTTGATCATGAATCACGCTTCACTCTTAATCAGCACCGCCACCGACCGACATCTGGTCAAGTGCTTATGCTTCAAGAATCACTGGCCCAAGTTTCAGGGATTCCACCTAGTGGTGCTGAAGGGCTGGGGGTGGGAGGTGAGCAACCCTAATCCTTTACGAAGACTGCACTTAAAGTTATCCTGTACGACCAGAGCTCTGAGCAAATGGGCCAATGCTAAAATTGTCAATGCCAGGCTCCACGTTGTTATCATCTACATGCTAATCCTCCTTTTGGACTGAGCTAGTGAGAACTGCCTCTCTCCACTCCGAAGAAGCAATTCCACAAGTGCCTAAAAGACCAAAGCCTAGGGCTCACGACCATCGAAAAGGCTCGCAATTATCAATGCAGTAGATCGTAGTGGATAAAGCTAGGTGATGGCAATATAAAATTCTTCCATTTTTGAAAAAACTCTAGTAGAAAGAAGAATTACATCCACTCCCTTGTCACACCAAATAGGGTGGCCATCTCTCATCAAGACAAGGAGCTAGAATGTCACTGCTTCTTCGGTGACCATCTGATCAACAAGTTCAACCATGAGATAAACCTGGTACAGGAAAGTGTTGGGTACAATCACCTTGACCTCTCTGACCTGGACCTTCCTTTCGAAGAGGAGAAGATCAAGAGTGTGGTTTTCTGCGTCTCAACCGACAAGGCTATGGGCCCAAACGGATTCATGGGACTCTTATACAAGGTTTGTTTAGATATTATCAATGAGGGCATCCTTTGCGTCTTCCAACACTTCTACGACCAATACGACGCAGCTCTCAATCTTTTAAATTCGGCCAACATCATTTCGCATCAGAAGAACGTGAGTGGTTGGCAGTTGACAGACTGCCGCCCCATCAACAACATTAGCAAACTGCTCACTAAGCTGCTTGCCAACAGGCTTGCTCCTCACCTCGACTCCTTGGTCTCAAAGAGCCAAAGCGCCTTCATTAAAGGGCATTCCATTCATGACAACTTTCTCTATGTGCAAAATGCAGTCCAAGACCTGCATCGTTTCAATACGGCAGCCTTATTTTTCAAACTTGACTTCACCAAGGCCTTTGACTCCGTTCACTGGGGTCACCTCTTGGAGGTTATACCACACTTGGGGTTTAGCCAATGTTGGAGGAATTAGATCACTTCGATCCTAGGCACTTTCTCTTGTTTGGTGCTGCCTAACGTCTCTTCGGACCCCTCTATTCATTATTCTAGAGAGGTTAGGAAAGGGGACCCCATCTCCTCGATGCTCTTCATCCTTGCCATTGTCCCGGTGCAACGCCTATTTACCATGGCCCTTGAGAAAGGTATTCTATCGCTAATCAACCATTAGAGCGATCTTTAGCAACACTTCCCTTTTATGTGGATGATGCGGCCATACTCATCAATCCTGCCTAGAAAGAAGTGCAGGCAGTCATGGACATTTGTCCCTTTTCGGGGAAGCTACGTGTCTTCACATAAAACTTGCCAAAAGTGTAGCCTACCCAATCCACTGTCAGTTGGTAGACCTCGACATCATGTTGCACTCCTTTCTAGGCAATTAAATCATCAATTAAGCTAGTAAGCTCAACTAGAGATGGTTTTTCTTTTGTTACCTTATCTTCCAAAGCCATAAGACACATTGAAGGTGGAAAGTTGTGGATGGCGACTCCGGAGACCTTGGCGGTATGAAATTCATCTTCGGAGGTGTCCGCCCAAGAGTCTTCATCATTAGTGATCCACTCCCCAACAATCTCATTTTGCTTGTCGGCCATGAGACAAAGTCTTTGTCTAGGTATATCCGGTGGATCATTCTCCTTGATGGTGACTACGACCAAACCATGAGCTCTTATATCTTCTTCTTCATCGGATGAGGAGAATGACGATGAAGAGGTTGAGCACTCCTTTTTTGACTTTTCAACCACAAGAGCCTTCCTTTTGTCCTTAAACTTGTTCTCACCCTTGCGATAGTGTCTATACTTCTTCTTGTCATCTTCATCTCCCTCTTGATCTCTAAACTTCTTTTTATTCTTCTTATTCATGGGACAATCCGCCTTCAAGTGACATTTCTCTCCACACTTATAACATCTCATTTCGGAGATGGGTTTTCGTCTCGATGATGAGCTTCCATTCGTAAAGGTCATCCTCTTGATCAATTTTCTTGAGCGCCTGACAAGAAGAGCTAACTCTTCTATCTCCGAAATCCCTTCATCGGAGCAATCATCATCACTTTCTTCAATCTTCTTCTTCTTTGCTTTGACTTGAGCGGGAAAAATAATAATCTTCTTAGCATGAGGAGCATCTTCATAACCATTGATCCTCAACTCATACGAGGCGAGCTTTCCGAGGAGTCTGGTTGGAGTGAGAGTCTTCATCTTTTTCTACTATTTTGAAGCATAGTAACAAACGGGTTGAACTCTAATGGAACGGTGTCGAGAATTTTTCGCATACAACCATATCCTCCATGAACTGGCCACACATGCCAATGTCGTTGATGATCGGGTTCAACCTAGAGAACAAATCATTCACACTCTCATTAGGTAGCATCTTGAAATGATCAAATTGTCTTCTAACGAGAGCTAATTTCTCCTCTACTAGTTCCAAGCTACCAACATGGATTTCTTTTAAAGTTTTTCAAATTTTACTAGCTTTTGTGGGATTGCTAATACGATTGAACACATCAACACTCACATTAGAAATTAAGGGATTCCTATCTATGGCATTGTAACGCCGATATTCTATTTCGACGGGAGTGAGAGATAAGGGATTGACGGGAGCCGGATAGCTGGTCTCACAAGCAATCCAAACATCATAGCTAAGAGCTTCTAGATAACATTGCATTCTAATTTTTCAATGGGAGTAATTTATGCCATCGAAAATAGAAACTTTTCCTATGTCAATCTTAGCCCCCTCCTTGGTGGCCATCTCCTAGCAGTTAAGCTACAGCGGGAGAACCTAAGCTGTGATACCACTTGAAAAGATCTCTAAGGCCTAGAGGGGGTGAATAGGCAATTTTTAATTCTTTAAGTTATACTTGATTAAACAACAAGGTTAAGAGTGACCCAATCCTAGGTTCTAGTGTCCTACAAGCGGAAGCTAATTAAACAACACACACTTGTAACATAATCCATCCATTTAAAGCATCCAAGCAAATTATAGCAATTCATGCGAAAGATAAATGCGAAAGTAAATGAGACAAAGGAGAAGTGACACGGTATTTGTTTCACCGAAGTTTGGAGCCGCAATCCTACTCTCCGTTGAGACTAGCCCTTGCGCACAAGGACCGGCTCCTTTTTGAGCCACTCGCCTCACTTACTCCCCGGTAGTCGTTCCGCCACTTCGGCGAGATGGACTCCGTCACCTATACACCGACTCGAGAGTAGCCACACGCCAAGGCCTACTCCAAGCCCACTCCTCCAAGAAGAAACACCGTCTTCAAGAGTAATAAGCCTGAAATGTCTCGATCTTACCAAATCGAAAGACTATCATAAAGCTCGGTTTGGAAGAATGTAGGTGGTTGATGAATTGGTGGAGGAAAAGGCTCTAGAAAACCCCTAAAATGAGTAGATGTTAGTTATAGATGAAATGGAACATCAAACATCATAAATGACTGCCTACCGAACTCAATTTATACCCTCCGGAGAGAAACTAGTCGTTGGAGCTCGGAAAAACTCTCAAAACTAGCCGTTATAGTATCCGTCGAACCTGGTCTGATGGCTGCAACCACATCTCAGAACAGCTGGGACACGTACTGTAGGACCTGGTCCGATAGAGGTTAAGGCACCGGATCAAGGTACTGTCAGACCCAGTCCGACGACGGTCGGACCCAGTCTGATGAACACTGACAAAGCAAGACTTAGGTAATTTTAACACATTAGGATCTTTAGCTATTTGTGAAAGGCTTGTGGACTAAGAGAATGTTAGACTCGGCATGATCGAACGAATTAGACCCCTCTTGATGCATGTGCGACAAAAGTAAAACCTAACTACTCCTAAACCTACACGTGACCTCTTTACTCGCCCAGTCATGCTTAGATCATCTTGAAACAGCTCAAATATTCGTTGAAGCCTCGCTAGGGTTCCATGAAAGGTCCAAAAACTCTCTAGCACAAATATCCATGTCATCAATGTCACTAAAATAATTAGGGCTCAACGATGCTCACAAGCACCTCCTAGGCTATAAATGGCTTCATTTGGAAAGCACGCATTGAGAACAAATACAAATGCAAGTTCTTTGCTTGGTCGCTCTCCCTTGAGCGCATCCACACAACGAACATCCTTGGAAGGAAGGGGTGGCCGCATGACCCGTTGCGGCCCCTTTGTTGTATCTCATTAGATACCATCGATCACCTTGTCACCCACCGTGTTTTCTTAGCCATAGTGTGGCATGGGCCAACGTCTTGCTGGACGGGTACCCTCTAGCGAGTACCCATGACATCTTTACAGACCAGTGACAACGGATGGTCTCCCTCACGTCTCGTAAGAAAGCCCCAAGCGGTTACGTAGCGACCTCATCATCTTTACCGTTTGGAACCTATGAAAATAAAGAAATCCAACGTATCTTGCAGAACGCAGAGTTGCCGTGTGGGATGAATGTGGATCTAACTGTGAGAAGATACGGAGATGGAATGGAGAGCAATCACCGCACAGCTAATGTGCTGGGGTGGCTGAGTATATATCAGAGAATGCCTGTGTACATAATCCCTATGAATAAGGGAGCCGTAATTACAGGAGGCCAAATCAAGGCCCTGCTAAATATAGCTACGAGCATATCGCTTAACAGCCGCCCGCAGTCGCATCGGGAGGCTTCCGGACGCAAAGACTGGACCAAAAATCGGAGAACAACTGTATTGGCAGGCCTTTCGTCATGATGTCCGCGTACTGGTGCGCCAAAGGTACGTGAAGAACACGAACCTGACCGAGAGAAACCTTCTCGCGGACAAAGTGGATGTCGATCTCCCAAGATTAGGAGTTTACCTTATCTACCTCGGGATGTATTTGGCATGTATGAGTTCGTTGCGATCTTATAGTTAGCCCGGCCCGATAGTCCTCGGTAGGTCGGTTTGCTCCGTACTATATAAACAGGGCCCCTAAGGCGTTTAGGAGGACCTGGCTGGAGTTTTCACCCCTGACTTAGAGCTCTAGCACCTTAGCACTTCGCGTACACCATAATCTCGCCGAGACTTGTTCGTCTCGTTGAGCCATCTCTTGTATTCATCTTTGATATATAAGAAAGGCTGGACGTAGGGCTATTATCTCTCCCGAGAGGCCTGAACCAGGATAAAAACCCTGTCTCCCTGTTCGCTGTTGTTCATCCTGTTCGGCGTGTCTCCTATCTCACTTCTAAAGAACCTTGGTTGACTTGGGTCAATATCCCAATCGTCGACAACGGCCAAGAATGTTTGGGATGCACTTAAGATACGATTCGTTGGTGTTGATCTTGTCAAGACGGCATGACTCCAAATGCTGAAAAGTGAGTTTGATGCTATGCGTATGAAGGAGTGAGAAACCCTAGATAAATACACTAACAGACTCAGCGGGATGGCTGTAAGGTATGTCAATCTATGTTCCAAGCTTGATGATGCTGTCATGATAAAGAAGTTGTTCAATGCCGTGTCAGATAAGTACTATCCCATCATCTAGGAGTGGAGCAATTCTATGACCTCGACACAATGCCTTTTGAGGAAGCAGTGGACGCTTGAAGACATACGAAGTGCATGTATGCACACACAGATCGGTGGGGAGCACCGGTGATAGCCAGCTTTTGCTCACTCAGGCCGAGTGGTAGGCGCGATGAAGGAAGGCCGGTGAAAGGGTTCTAGTAAAGGATCCAAGACAGAAAACATTTCCAGTCATTGTCATGTACATCGACGAGACAAGGGTGGTCATGGCGATGATGACTTGTCAAGCGATGCTGACAGCGATGGTCAATTAAGTAATACCGACGATGACTATAGTCGAGCAACCGCAAACAAAACTTTGGGGGAGCAAAGGACAAGAGCAAGATCAAATGCTTCAACTACAATATATACGGGCACTATGCATTCGGGAACCTCATCGTAATCGAGAGTAAGAGGCGAATCTCATCCATAAAGACGTCAATGATGAACCATGCCTACTTCTCTCCACACATGTGCAGAACGTACATGATGTGGTGCTTCTCAGTAAAGAGAAGGTGATGTCGAGGCTGTGTGTAGAGGGTGGAACACAACCTATATCCACGAAGTGATACTAGGACAGTGGTGCAAGTAACCACGTGACAGGGAATAGGTCATTGTTTGAGAAGTTGGATGAGAGTTTCCAAGAACAAATCCAATTTGATGATGGATCTATTGTGGAGATCAAGGGGAAGAGGTCAATTCTTCTCTAGTGCAAGAATGGAGAACAACGTATGCTCTCTGAGGTATATTTTATACCAAGTCTCTCTAAAAATATCAAGAGTTTGGGATATTTTGTCGAAGACGTATGCAAAGTGATCATACACCAAGATGATCTATGGGTCTATGAGTAAAGCAGGATGCTTCACATAAAGGTGAAAAGATCCAAATATAGCTTATATACGATTCAGTTGAATATATATATCAAAGAGCATGGTTAGCAGGAAGTGTATGAGGAGGTTGTGCTATATGATATGTTCAAGCAGGGAACATGAAGTGCAACTCCAACCGACCTACCTGTGACTTCCTAATAAAATTACTAGGAGTATCAAGCTTTTCGTGCAAAAATATAGGTATTATTTAATATTTAATTTCCCTAAACCCATTTAGCTGCCCTGCGGGCCCTTTCTCCGGTTTTTCATGCCCATAATAGCCCGTATTTCGCTTTCGACCCGTTTAGGAGGAGACTAACAGTCCCCCTACTCCCCACCCCTGATAAACTTCTCTCAGCACAGTGCACCGCCGCCCACCCCCTCTCCCCAAACCCTAAACCGATGGCACCCGGATCTCTCTTCTCGAGCACTATTTCGAGGTAAAGCTCTTTCTCCGGTGTCCAAGTCGTAGTGTAGGTTGCACCACCGGGTAGATCTCGTCGAGGCGGTCAAAATTCATATGCAGATCGCCCGCTTTCGTGCAGTTTTGTGCCCTGTAGACCTCGCCGTAATTAGGGGTACCCACGGCCACCAGCAAACCTCGCCGTTCGTCTCGCTGGCGCAAAATGTGCGCCCAATACGAGCCCGCCACGTCACCCTCACTGCCACCCTAAGCGCCGCGCACGCCCGGCACATGCGCTGCGCCAGTCGCCGTTGGACGCGCGTCCCGGTAGGGCCCGCTTTCCACATTCGCACTTGACAGTGCAGCCGTCGTCGCCAAATTGCGTGGCGACGCACGTCCCGTGGGGCCCGCTACTATCGCCGCCTCCGACCACGCCGTCGATGCCTCCCAATGGCGCCATGGCGCGTGTCCGCGTGGGACCCGCCACTGCCCCGTTCACCCCGCGCCAGATCTACCCACTGCAACTAACAGGCGGGCCTGGCCAAGCCGTCGGCCCCACACGTCAGCCAAAGCCGCACCGCATGTCATGCCGAGCGCGCCGCGTGGCTGCCCGTGCCACGCGCACGCGCGGTTATTGCACCGCGGCCACTGACCCATGGGGTTCACCGGCCACATCAGCGCCCCGTCGACCAGTTAGCCACGTGGCGTGACATGTGTCAGGCCATGTCTCATGCCACATCAGCATCAGGATCATTCCCCACTGCAACGCTGCATGGCACGTCAGCTGCCACGTGTCATGTCACGTCATCATCCATGACCCACCCATTGCCATGTGTCATGCCATGTCATGCCACGTCATTGCCACTGTCAACATTCCCACTGTCGCCTCAATTCCGTGGGTCGCACTTGTCAGTCGCTGTGCGACACTGACCCGTGGGCCCCACCTGTTATCCGTAGCTGCGCCGCACTGTACAGGCCCGATTGGGCCATGCTGGGCCATGTACGCACGTGCGAAGGAGAGAGAGAAGATGGGCCGAATTCTTCTGTTTGGCCCGTTTCAGGTTAAAATAGGTTTTTCTTTTCAAATAATTTTCTATTTAACCCGAAACTTCCCCGAATTGTTTAGAGAGCTCCTTAACTGCAAATTAGGTGATTCTAGAGACTAAAAATTACATTTTAATCCTTGAATTTTTCTGTATGTTTATTAATTATTTTCTCTGTACTGATTTTGCTGTTGTGCTTTATTTCGTTTTTCGGCGTAGACGGTGGTTGCGAGTGCTGTGCGAACTGTTGCCAGGAGCAGGTGTTGGACTCGCAAAGCGCGGAGTTCTTCAAAGGCAAGCATAGATACATGTTCCTCTCCTAGTTTTACAATTAAGTTAATTATTGTTGTTGAGACCCATGTGGTGGGTCCCTTTGTGTAGTAATGAATATATGTGACAGTTTGAATTTGATGCGATTTTAAAGTGTTTTGAGTTGCCTTTGGTGTAATGGATGCCGACCGGAGACGTCGAGTAGTGACAGGTTTTTACGATAGTTCCGAGCAGGACACAGGGTCACCAGTAGAGCAGGATATAGTTTTCTACTCAGTTTTTGTTATTGATCTTGTGATGTGCTAACCTTACAGGAGAGATAAGGTGTATGGTTTTGGCTTGTGTTCACCTCTGTGATGCATGTATCGCGGGGTTCGTGGCTGACGCTTCGCTGGGACAGCTGCAAGCGACCGGGTTCGATAACCTGGTGGTCACATGAGGTGGTGTACTCGAGAAGCTTAGCGATGGCAAGGGTTCCGAGGCAACTGGAGGCTCTGGCGTCAGTAACCATGGTGGCGAAACTGGTCAGTCCGATGGGCCCAGGCATGGGCTGGCGACCGAGGAAGTTGCTCGGATGCTTCGAGGCGAAGGAATCGTTGGAGGCAGTCGGCTTTCATTCGAAGATTCGGGCCTGGTTATGCTCTGGGTTAGCCGGTATCAAAACCCTAGTCAGGTTCTGGGTTAGGCCGTGGAAAACTCTAGTTAGGTTCTAAGTTAGCCGATATCGAAACCCTAGTCAGGTTCTGGGTTATCCCATGTGTGGACTACATGGGCCCCGGGTATCCTCTAGAAGGCCCACACGGGAGCAGATGGGGGATGATCCAAGTCGGCTGATTGAGGATAAGAACCACTCGTGTTACCTGTGCCTTGAACTCTAAGGAAGTTCCCGACGATATAGCCAAGCTCCATGTAATTAGGAGATCATACCTGCATATTGTACAATAGCACAACCGAATTAGGTATCATGCATTACGTACCACCATGTAACTCTATCTCTCCCCTGCACTATATAAAGGGAGGCGGTAGGGGGCCGTAGACACAACACGCACACACACTGCAAGACAGCATCCTATGCGATCATCTTCTACAATCATAATCACAGAGCACAAGAAGTCGGGTATTACCTCCGGAGTTGAGGGCCTGAACCTGTATAAATCTTGTTCTTGTGCTACCATCTAGTTTGGATCTTGAGCATGCCCCTGTACAAATTCATTGACGACAGTGACCCCCGATCAGCTACCCGTCGACAGTTGGCGCACCAGGTAGGGGCCTGCGTCAAGGTCATCGCTCAAGCTAGATGCCTTCTTCAAGATCGCCACCCTTCGCCATGAAGCTGGAACAGTCGCTATGCTTCGGCTCCCTGGACTTCATCGCCGACAGCATCGGCAATCTTCATCTCTCCTCTCCGGGAGAGATTCCCCAACAAGGAGGTACACGCGATCAATGTGACCCATTCCCTTTGGCGTGGAGAATTCGGCATGTACTTTCTTCAGACGAATCCGCGTGCGGTCCCACTTTGCACCTTTCCTCGAGGAAGGCGAAGAAGGATTTGGCGGAACCACCTCCGCGTTCACGGATTACTCCAGCCCGATGAAGAATCGGCACCCCATACTGGATCTCCCTCCGGTCTTAGGAACCTTGCCGCGCCAAGCGCGCAAGCGGATCCTGAGGTTGGGACAGGAGGTGACCACTCGGGAAATCAATCTACAGATCCAGTCGGACTCAATCGATCGGATCCATCCATGTTCGTGGTGTCATTAACACTAGCCAACCCATTGGACAAAGCAAGCAGGTTAGCCTCTCCCTCTCTTACTCAAAGTCGGATGGGAGCACGGAGATCTGCAATTACCAGGAGGTCTTCGTCCTTGGCGCGGACGACCATCACTCTGTCTCTCAGCCAGTTGGGAACAAGGCGGCCGCCACTAAGGCGGTCGACGCGGACCCACGCTGCGCCAAGGATCAAGATCGCATGCAACGACTTCGCATTCGCGGACGCAATGTCCGGAACGAGCTACGCGCCGTGAGATTAAGGGATCAAGACGTCTACGCCACTCCCCAAGCAAACATCGTCACATCAAAGACCCTCCTTGAGACCATCACGCCGTAGCTACCTGAGAACAGCCCGCTTGTCAAGACTCTGGCTCGTGCGACAGCCATGGTCGAGATGGTGGCCATTCAGTAGAACGAGGCACACCCCGCTCCCACCACCTCGGCTCACAGCCGCTCTGGGCGTAATCGGAGCAGTGCGTGCGCCTCCACTGCTGGCGGGCATCCGTCGGCGGATCACGATCTTCGCCACGTGATTGAAGCCAAAAGAAGGGAACGTGCTGAGGGCGATCGGCACTCCCACAGCTACCGCAGTCGGCGCCACGACGATGACGCCAAAAGCACAGCCAGTCGGCGCGACCATCGCCAAGATCATCATCGCCAAGACCCACGGCGGGAGCATCACAGCAGATCCCCGCGGCGGCGGTGGGCTCAACCATTGGAGGGGATTCGGGCTTTTACCCCAGACCTCCGCCGAGTGGTTTGGCCGGATGGTTTTAACCTCAAAGGCATTGATAAATTCGATGGCGAGAGGGATCAAAAGAACTGGCTACAGGTTTATGCCTTAACAGTCAGCGCAGCAGGAGAAGATCATAATGTGATGGCAAACTATCTGCCAGTTGCTCTAACCCCAACCGCTCCCGCTCAGACCTGGCTTACGGGACTCCTGGAGAACTCAGTCGAGTCTTGGGACGACCCCCAGGAATAGTTCATAGCAAATTTCCAGGGGACCTATGAAAGGCCCGCTGGGAGATGGGAGATTGGACAGTTACGCCGGCGCAAGAATGAGACTCTCCGTGAGTTTATCAAGTGCTTTACCAAGAAGAAGAATGAGATCCAGGACGTTTCGGAGCAAACGATCATCGACGCCTTCTTCGCCGAATGTAAATCCGAGGAGTTAATCAGATAGATGACTCGGGACCCACGCAAAATCTCAACGCTATGTTTACAATGCCAGACCAGGAGGCCAACGCCGAGGAGGCCATCATGACTCATCGCGGTGGCAATGATGGAGGCTCCAAGACGAAGCCCAATGATGAACAGAACAAACCGAAGGGCAAGAAATGCAAAGGGGACGAAATGGTCGCCAACATGGAGTGTTACCGACCAAAGCCCCCCAGCGACAACGACTACAACAAGGTCATGAAAGCGGTATGTCACTTTCACCCCGTGCAAAACATGTTGCCAATGACTGCCTTATTCTCCAGACATCCACCGACAACACGAAGCAGCCGGCGGCCAAAGGAGGACACGGCAAGAAGCCAGAAGGAGACTACCAATACGCCGGGTGAGAGATTAACTACATATTTGGGGGCTCCGATGCGTATGAGTCCAAGCGGAAGCAGAAGCTCACCACTCGGGAGGTGAACGCAATCATGCTTGCGGTCCCCAAGTATCTGCGCTGGTCTGAGGTACCCATCACGTTTGATCGATCTGACCACCTGGATCGGATCGCCTTCCCCGGGAGGTATCCTCTGGTGCTGGATCCGGTCGTTCAAGGAAACAAATTGAAGATGGTCCTGGTCGATGGCGGGAGTGGATTAACGTCCTCTTCGTCAAGCAGTCGCTCGTTTGCCTGTCACGTTTGGAACCAAAGACAACTATCGGACCGAGAGTCTCAGCTTTCAAGTGGCTGATTTCGAGATGACATATCATGCCATCTTGGGAAGGCCAGGGATCACCAAGTTCATGGATGTTCCTAACTACACTTATCTTGTCATGATGATGCCGGGTCCCAATGGTGTAATCACCATCCCCGGCGACGTCAAGAAGTCGCTCGTTTGTGACAGCGAAAGCTGCGAGATGGCGTAAGCGCTGGACATGTCATCCAAGATGGGAAAGATTCGACAAGAGGTTGCATCCCTTCAGGGGGAGGGAGATATACCCGCAAAAAAGCAGGCCAAGACCTCCATCCAAGCAACCGAAGAAACAAAAAAGATACTATTGGACCCGTCTGACCAGGTCAAAACAGCCGTGATTGGGATAGGGTTCGATAGCAAATAGGAAGACGCACTCGTCACTTTCCTCCGGGCAAACCAGGACGTGTTCGCTTGGAATCCTTCGGACATGCCTGGTGTTCCTAGGGAGGTGATCGAGCACTCTCTCCACGTCGATGAAAAGGCACGGTCAATCACGCTGCGTTTACGAAGATTTGCACCTAATCGGAAGGACGCCATTTGGGAAGAGATCACAAAGTTGCTAGCGGCACGGTTCATCAAAGAGGTGTATCACCCCGAGTGGTTGGCGAACCCGGTCCTGGTGCAGAAGAAGAACAAGACATGGCGAATGTGCGTTGACTATACTGACCTCAATAAAGCTTGTCCCAAGGATCCTTTCGGGATTCCCCGCATCGACCAAGCGGTGAACTCCACCGCCGGGTGTGTCAGCTCCTAAGCTTTCTGGACGCCTACTCAGCTACCATCAGATTAGTCTGAAGAAGGAAGATTGCATCAAGACGTCGTTTATTACGTCTTTTGGTGCTTTCTGCTATATCACAATGCCGTTCGGGCTGAAAAACGCTGGTGCGACTTATCAGCGCACCATACAGTGGTGTTTTCACACTCAACTCGGCTACAACATGGAGGCCTACGTCGACATCGTCGTCGTGAAGACACGAACCAGGTCAGATCTCATAACAGATTTGGCCGAAACTTTCGAGTGCCTAAGGGCATATCGGATGAAGATGAATCCTGAGAAATGTGTTTTCGGGATCCCATCCGGTAAACTACTCGGATTTATCGTATCTCATCAGGGGATTGAAGCTAATTCTGAAAAGGTCAGCGCCATCATGAAGATGAAACACCCGACCAATCAGAAGGACGTGCAGAAACTCACTGGATGCATCGTAGCACTCAGCCGATTCACGCCTTGGTAGGGATGGCAAAAATACCCATGGGTCTGGGTACCCGCGGGTACCCGACCCGATGGGTCCGGGTCTAATTTTAGACCCATGGGTATTTGTATTTGGGTCCGGGTCTGGGTCCGGGTCCGAGTCTTAGATTAGGCCCATGGTACCCAAACCCAGACCCGAACATGCTACTGACATGTGGGCCTTCCCGTCAGTGTCACATTTGGATCCAACCCCAACCAACGGCCCAACCCAACCAAGTAGGCAACCAAATCCTCGGTCTCTCCCCTAGTCTCCTTCACATCCCGCACGGGCACGGCTGGCGGCTGCACCGGCGCACCCACTCCTCCCTAACCCTAGCCGCCACCGTCCCCGAGGCCCCGACCCCCGCCGCCAGCCCTTCCTCTCGCCGCCGCCTCCCGGCCTTAGCCGTGTCGCCACCTCCAGCCCTTAGCCCGTGCCGCCGCTGCTAGCCCCTCCCCGCGCCGTTGCCTCAAGCCGTTCCAGATCCACCGCCTCCTCCAGCCTTTCCCCGCGCCGCCGCCAGCCCTTCCCCGCCAGTGGTGCCTCCCTTCCAGATCCGCCGCCTCCTCCCTTCAAGATACTCCGCTGTCTGCCTCTGGTGCTAGTGCTATTGCTTTCAAAGTTGTCAGTTTATGGTTTATGGTTGTCATGGTTTATGGTTTATGGTTGTCGGTTGAGCAATGTTGATGTTGAGTATTAACACTAGGTTTTGTGTATTGTGGTATGTAGGAATGGTGACTCCGAGCAGCTCACAGGCTATTGTTTAGTGTTAATTATGCACTTATGCTGCTGCCATACGTGTTGTTATGTACTGGTGGAGTAGTATATGTGTAGCAAGAATGGTGTATGTGTTGCTATTTAATCACTTGTAGTATGTAGACTTGTAATTCTGGACAGGATGTGGGTATTTGTAGTTTTGGGTCTCGGGTACCCGATCGGGTCCGGGTACCCATCGAGTCCGGGTTTGGGTCCGTGTTTGGACCCATGAATGACTTCGGGTCCGGGTCTTGGTCTATATATCGGGTCTCGGGTCCGGGTCCATGGAAGCTAGACCCGGAGGTACCCGACCCGATTGCCATCCCTACGCCTCGGGGAACGCGTCACGCTATTCTTTAAGCTCCTGCGCTGACAAGATGGATTTCAGTGGACGGTGGAAGCACAGGAAGCCTTCGAAGATTTCAAAAAGTTCCTCACCACGCCCCCGGTGTTGGTTCCGCCCATGCCCCAGGAGGCCCTCCTACTTTACATTGGCCCCACGACTCATGTAGTCAGCAGCGCGCTAGTGGTGGAACGGGATGAGCGGGGCTCCCTCCAGAAGGTACAACACCCGGTCTACTTTGTAAGCGAGGTATTAGGCGACTCCAAGATAAGGTATCCCCACGTTCAAAAGCTTTTGTATGCCGTACTGATAACGTCGCAGAAACTCAAGCACTATTTTCAAGATCATGAGATTTTGGTGGTCTTCCTTCCCACTTGGAGATATTCTTCAGAATCATGAAGACACCGGGAGAATTGCGAAGTGGGCAGTCTAACTTGGAGCCTTTGAACTAAAGTTCAAGCCTCGACTAGTCATCAAATCTCATGCACTTACCGATTTCGTCGTGGAATGGACAGAGACTCAGACCCCAGCAGCAAAGAAAAATCTCAAGTACTGGACGATGTACTTTGATGGTTCTCTCATGCTCAGCGGTGCGGGGGCTGGGATTTTGCACATATCTCCGACTAGAAAGAAGCTATGATACGTCCTCCAGATCCTATTTGTAGTTAGCAACAACGCCGCCGAGTACGAAGCACTCATCCATGGACTTCGCATGGCCATATCGCTGGGCATACGGAGGTTAAAGGTACGTGGGGACTCTCAGCTCGTGGTTAATCAAGTTCAAAACGAGTGGTCTTGTATCGGCGACAACTTGGCGGCATACTGTCAGGAGGTTCAGAAATTGGAGAACAAATTCGATGGCCTGGAATTAACTCACATACTCCGACGAGACAATGAAGCAGCAGATGAACTGGCGAGGATGGGATCCACTCGGGCGCAAGTTCCGACTGGTGTTTTCATTGAGGAATTGCACAAGCCTTCCATCAAGTTTATCACCCCGCCAGACGAGTAGAAGGACCAACAGCATGCGACGGAGGTATTATCAATCAACCCCGGATGGACACAGCCATATCTAAACTATCTCCTCCATGATGAGTTACCAGAAGATCGAAACCTCGCCGAGTGCATTACACGCTGAAGCAAAAACTACAAGGTAATCGGAGATGAGATTTTCAGAAAAAAATAGTTTCGGACAACTAAGGCGTTGCATATCTGAGCAAGAGGGCAGAGATCTGTTAAAGGATATCCACTCGGGGGACTGCGGACACCACTCGGCAGCAAGCTCTCTGGTTGGGAAAGCCTATCGACAAGGGTTTTTCTGGCCGACTACAGTAACAGATGCAGAAGATATAGTATGCAGATGCGAAGGCTGGCAGTTTTTTACCAGGCAAATTCATATGCCGGCCCAAGATCTACAGACAATCCCAATCTCTTGGCCATTCGTCGTCTGGAATCTGGACATGGTGGGGCCTCTCAAGCGAGCGCAAGGAGGATTCACTCATCTCTTCGTCGCCATCGACAAATTCACAAAGTGGATTGAAGCCAAGCCGGTTGCTGACATCACAGCTGCCAAGGCGTGCGAGTTCTTCCTGGGAGGCCCATACGGGAGCAGATGGTGGATGACCCAAGTCAGCTGATTGAGGATAAGAACCACTTGGGTTATCTGTGCCTTGAGCTCTAAGGAAGTTCCCGCGGATATAGCCAAGCTCCATGTAATTAGGAGATCATACCTGCATATTGTACATCGGCATAACCGAATTAGGTATCATGTATTGCGTACCACCATGTAACTCTATCTTCCCCTGTACTATATAAAGGGAGGGGGTAGGGGGCCATAGACACGACACGCATACACACCGCAAGACAGCATCCTATGCGATCATTTTCTACAATCATAATCCCAGAGCACAGGAAGTAGGGTATTACCTCCGGAGTTGAGGGCTTGAACCTGTATAAATCCCGTTCTTGTGCTACCATCTGGTTTGGATCTTGAGTGTGCCCCCGTACAAATTCATTGCCGACGGTGACCCTCGATCAGCTACCCGTCGACACCGTCGAATACCCTGGTTCGGTTCTGGGTTAGCCGGTGTGGTTAAAACCCTGAAGGTTATGGGTTAGCCTCTGTGAGAAACCCAGGTGCGGGCCCTGCGTAGCTAGTACCGGATATTCCTGGGATGCCTGAATATTCAGAGGAATATGCTTAGGGCGTAGCTAGGCTATATAAGGAGACGGGGTTTGAGGCCTGGTAAAGCCATCCATTCACCATGTAGCATTAGGGAGAGAGAGGTCAGGGGTGTGGGTAATATCTCGGTGGAAATAAAAAAAAATCCCGAAATCCCAAATTAATATCCAGAAAATATTCTCAAATATTTGTGTCTTCCTATTGTGTTCATCCTATTGTGTGAGAGAGAAATCTGAAAAGATAAAAGGGTGACTGTTGTTCATCACGTTGAGGCAGCGGTGCATGCTCCTGTTATCCAGCCTCTGTTCTTTACGAGCGCAACCTTGTGAGAGAGAGAGGGACCTGATTGAGAGAGGGATTCATGAGAGAATAAGGATCGGAGGGAGATCGAGTGAGAAAGCTCCTGCCTTTGCTCTTGTTTCCTGCACACAACAAATATATAGAGAGAGAATCCGATTTGTCCTCCACATCGCAGCAAGAAAAAGAGAGAGAGAGAGAGAGAGAGAGAGATTGGGTAGAAAGAGAGATTCCAGAGAGAGGGGAGGAGTCCCTGTGCTGCTCTGCTCCTCGATTCAGCGCCATGAGAGAGAAATCTAGAGGGAGAGATCCTATAAAGAGAGGAAGATCGTGAAGAGGCAGTGTTGCATGCCCCTGTCTCTCTTCCCTTATACATTTTTTTTTTTGAACCAAAGACCGTAGGAGAGGCTCCTACAGTATATATTAAAAATAAATATTTACATATTTACAGAGATCACAAAACTGAGAGAGAGTTATGCCAGGTTACAATCGAAGAAGCTAAGTCACTGTTCACTCTTAGAACTAGAAGAGCAACATCTGAATCAAAACCCTCTTTCCACAAAAGAAAGGAATGTGGAATATCATCGAATACCTGTTTATAGCGAATTTTCCAAATGTTCCAGCAAACCAATATATAAATATCCATGTGGAAGGATAAGAGAGATGTTTGGCAAAAAGAGAATAGATCATCATAAAATCCCTGTAGATTCAAAGAGTTTGTCGATGAGAACCCAAGATAACTCCAAACTGTTTGTGCAAATGGACAGTGGAAGAACAAATGAAGCATTGTCTCCACCGTGGATGATGCACACATGATGCGGTGATAATCAGTGACAAAATTCTTTCGACAAAGCAAATCTTTTGTATTCAATCTGTCCAAACAGAGAAGCCACATGAAAACCTTCCATCTCATTAAACCCTTACTTTTCCAAATTTTTCGGAAAATCGCATGTGTCATGAAACCTGAGTATAGATGTTTGATAAAATCTGAGGACTTGTAATGATCTTTCTTCCAGATGTAAGTCCAATTGTCAGTAGGTAGAGGGGAGATTATCCAACCATTCAACAACTCCTGAAGTGATAACCATTCCTCATAAGCCGGAACCGAAAGAGGAAGGAAAAAAAGGGATTGGATATCATGATTTGTCATATATGAAGACACCAGAGCTGATTGATCTTGAGCATAAGAGAAAAGATGGGGAAATCGGAGACGTAACAGATCCCCATTACAAACATCATGCCATAGTTGAGCAGAAGATCCATCACCAACTTGACAACTAGCAATCCCTTTAAAAACAGGAAGCAAAGAAAGCAACTGCTTCCACCAGAATGAATGCCCATTCAAGCAGGGCATAACAAAACCTTGCGGATAAATCGTAGCCCAAATGAATTTTACCCAAGGTAGATTCGAATGATTGAAGAATTTATGTAGATGTTTAAGGAGTAATGCCTGATTCTGCAAAGATAGATTAATAACTCCCAAACCTCCACATCTCTTTGGACGGCAGACCAAATCCCAAGCAGCCAACGGTGCACTGTGTGAGTTAATATCTCGAGATCCTCTCCAGAAACAATGGCGCCGGAATTTATCAATTGCTTGAATAACTTGAACCGGTATCCGTAGAGTACACATAAAATATGTTGGTAAAGAGGATAGTATGGAGTTTACCAAGACCAACCTGCCCCCATAAGATAAAAAACTGCTAGCTGCAGATAGCCGACGTTCAATTCTACTGATTAGAGGAAGGAAATCAATGACTTTTGGCCGAGTCGTTCCCATCGGCAGACCCAAATAAGTGAAAGGCATAGAGCCCAGCTGACAACCAAAAGTGCTTGCCAAAATCGAAATTTGATCATCATTGACATTGATAGGAACCATGATAGACTTATGATAGTTGATTTTCAATCCAGTTGACTCCGAGAAAGTCTGCAAAATACTCTTCAAGGTGAAGATTTGAAAAGAATATGCCGGCAGCATAATCAAGGTATCATCAGCATATTGGATGATTGGAAAATCATCAGTGGAGTTATCATGTATGGGTCGCTGTAAGATGCCTCTTGCTAGTGCTCCATTTAAAACAGATTGTAATAGATCGACCCCAAGGACAAAGAGAAGAGGTGGCAAAGGATCACCCGACGAACTCCTCGCTTACAGGGAAAGGAATGTCCATGTGTACTATTAAGTATCACTGAAGAAGATGCTGGATCAAGTAGGCATTTAATCCAAGAAATCCATTTTTCAGGAAAGCCTTTAGCATGGAGAATTGCGAGGAGTGCAGAATGCTCAAAAGTATCAAAGGCTTTGGCAAAATCCAGTTTCAGCAAAACCACAGGTGTCTTGCTAGATTTACATTGATAAATGTAATTAAACGCCCAAGCCAAACAGTCCTGAATTGTCCTTTGCTTGATGAAACCATATTGGTTGTCATGGATTAGCTTGGTGATAACCTGTTGGAGCCGATCAGTTAAAAGCTTAGTTATCACTTTGACCGCACAATTCATCAAAGAAATAGGACGAAAATCATCCACCCGAAGAGGATCAGAGCACTTGGGAACCAGGGTTATGAAAGAGGTATTAATACTGCTCAAATTTATGTTGCCATCATAGAAGTCAGAGCAAAGAGAGTAAAAATCATTGGAGATGATAGACCAGCATGTTTTTAAGAAGAGCCCATTGAAACCATCTGGTCTAGGGGCCTTATCCGAAGGTAGTTTCAATATAACATTCTCTATCTCCCTAATGGAAAAGGGTTCTACGAGAAAATCCAGGTCAGGCACAGGTTGGATAAGATCAGGCAAATTAAAATGCATAACTGGATCATTAGAGATTCCCATTCGAGATGAATAAGCCGCCCATAACAGATGAGCTTTTGCAGCATGATTGTAATGGGTTTCAATGGAGGAATCCTGAAGAGACGTGATAAAGTTTCGTCGGTGACGTTCAGTCGCTCTTGCATGAAAATATCGAGTATTTTCTTCGCCAAGGCAAGCCCAACGCTGAGTATTTCTCTGTTGCCAATATAAATTTTGAGCCGATAACAAACTAGCAAGCTGCTGCATAATTAAAACCTTAAAGGATGATTCAGCAGCAAAAAGGGATCTTTGCTCTGCCAGTAGATCAAAAACTTGTATAACTGCATTACAATTTTCAATTAGAATAGGAAAAGCAGAGAAGTTCCTACTCCAAAGCTTTAAACCCCTTCTTAAAGTCTTGAATTTGGATGAAATTCTCTTTGCCGAATCCACATGATGATTTGGTAAATTCCAATACAAATCCACAATGTCAAGGAAATTCGGCATTTTGACCCAAAAATTCTCAAATCTGAAAATGGAAGATTTAGGAATAGAGGTACCAATAGAAACACAAAGTGGCCAATGATCTGAAGTTGATTTTGGCAAACAAAAGACCTTTGTATCAGGGTAATTTGTCATCCAAGAAGGGTTAGTAAAGACCCAATCTATTTTTTGCAGTAAAGGATCATGTTGCATATTGCTCCAAGTATATTTCCCTCCGCTCAGGGGGATATCCATTAAATCCAAAGCACTTAAAAGGGAATTAAAAAGTAACATGTCATGTACATGGCCACCAGGTTTGTTTCGATTTTCTGGATAACGGATCATATTGAAGTCCCCCATAAACATCCAATTTTGCAAATTAGAAATTTCTATGTCATGGAACCAAGTTAAGAAATCTTGCTTTTGTTGTCCCGAACACGGCCCATAAACATTTGTGAGACGCAAACATTGTCCTGATAGGTTTGAAGTGATATCAATCGTCAGGGCATGGAAAAATTGGTGAACCACAGTGACTGAGAATAGTTGGTGTTTCCAAATAATTAGCAAGCCTCCTGAGTTACCAATGGATGGAACAAAAGCAAATTGGCCAAAACTTTTTGGAGCGAAAGATCAGACGAATGAATGATCAATAGACTCTCTCTTAGTTTCCTGAATGCAAACAATGACACTATTTGAGGATTTAATTTTCTCACGCAAAGCTAGGCGTTTATCCAAAGAATTTAAGCCTCGAATGTTCCAGCAGAGCACATTCCAAGAACGATTTCTATTAAGGGATGAATCCATAAATTACCCAAAAGTTACAGGAAACAGATAGCAGCCCATAGGAATGCCAGAGGATATGACAACATAGTACCAGAGTTATTACATGCCATAACAAAAGCGTAACAGGTTTAGTAGCAAAGGAGAGGTATTCAGGCAGACAAAAGACACATAGTCCAAAAAGCACTATAACCCTGTCCAGTGAATGACAACAGAAAGAGTGATACTTAATCATCAGATTGATCTTGGACAACATCCATCTCTTGGATTTCACAATAAGTAGATCCTCAAATCTTCATTAAACCTTCTGGAATTGAAGGAGAGTCTGTGGTAAGAAGCGGACAACCCATGAAAGCTTGGGCTTGGCCCACTAAGGATTGTGCAGAAATTTTGGGCCTAGTCACACGAACATTTGAAACTTTACTTGGAGCTAAGGTAGAGAAAGAAGGTGATGGTCTCCTCTTCCTAAACTTGTCTGCGTACTGTCCAGGTTTAAATCCTCCATGCTTTTCTTGGAGCCTAGAGCTGCGACGAAGCGAATAAACACAAACAGGTGAGGAAGAGTGACTCTGCTGAACCGGAACACTGAAATCAGGCACAAAGTTTGCAGCCTGGTCAAGAACTGCACCAACAGTCGCCCTGTGAGAGTCATCCTTAAAAAACAAGGACTGAGGCACGAAGAAAGATAGATTGACTGGAAGAACAAGAGTTGACCATCTTATAGTTGAGCAACATTCTCTGAACCATAAGATCCGAAGAATTAAATCCAACTTGCTTAGAGAACTTGGAGTAGGAGAAAACTCAAATATGGGTTTGTAAGGCACAATTGCCCATCGATCAGTCAACTGAGCATTTTCCTCAACTTGAGACATTAAAGTATTGCTGTAGTTGGAAGTAACTGAAAAACCAGAATCCTGAGAGAGGTCAACACTCAAAGACAAAACAGCATGTGGAGCAGCTGGAGCAGCACCAGGAACAGCAGGTGGATGTATAAAACCAGGAATTTGGTGATCCATCTGAACTTGTGGTTGCACGGCTTCCAAAGCAAAATCTTCCTCAAGATTATCTGGGTCATCATGCTGAAAAGGTGGGCCGTGAGGGAAATTTGGGTTGTTGATAACTGGAGGCAGATCCTCCTGATCTGGCAAAAGAGCATTAATGATTTGGACTATCTGAACAGCAAAGGTCCAAGATTGTCCAAAAGCATCTCCTCGACGCTGTTTGATAACGATAACCTTAGGGATTGCATCAAGTTCGAGGACATGAGCTTTGACAAAGATCCTAGCAGGAATATTAGCATCCGGATGCCAAGAGATTAACTGGCCAAAGGCGGAAACTACCTGATCAATAAATTCTTTCTTCCGATAATCCATAGGGAAACCAAGAAACAACAGCCACACTGAATTCTCAAAGAAAGCATTCCTCCAATTAGCTCCCTTGTCATGATTGCGAAAACGAACCAAGCAGTCGAGCACAAAAAAAAGGACTACTGTCAACGACCAAATCACGCATCATTGGTGTAGTAAACTGGAAAAGCGCCAATGCATAAGGATGCATAGTTCTATTGATCACAATGTCCCCAAACTGATGGTGAAGCATGTTGATAATAGCGACAATCATTTGCGGAATCTGACCCCTCGGAACCATAGGATCAATATCAACAACAGCAAAAGCTTCATGTACCTTCCTTGGAGTCCCATTGAGAACCACATCCGCCCTAGGTCGTCGATGTGGTCCAATATCAACTTCATTCATACCTTCCAGAAGAAAGCGATCCGAGAAGAGAACCGGAGTGTCCGCCATTGCCGCCTCAGCCGACGAAAGGGAACGCACGGGAACCGAGGATGGAGGGGAGGCGAAAGGGCAAGAGGCAATCGGAGCTGAATAGTCCGAACCTTCCGAAAGTGAAAACTTATCACAAGAAACTTGTTTCTTGGGCCTCCAAGTATAACCTGAAAGGCCGTTCCGCCTTAAGGGGCAAAGTTGGGCCAAATGGCCCATAAAACCGCAAAACCAACAACGGAGATCATCCTGAGCGGTATTTGAAAGATTAATCTTCCCGGGAGTTTCGGAACTGGTCAAAAGCAGATCCTTGGATTGAAGCTTACCAAACTGGGTACGAGCAACCGGAAACAAAGGTGAAACAAACAAACCAAAAGAAATTGAATCACTCGAAATTGCCATATTAGCTGGAACTGGAGGGCCTTGATTGATTGAAAAATCTCTAATCTCTGGAACAGAATTGAAAGATACCCGATGGACAGAGTTTGAATATCCCCAGTTCTTACGTTTTGATGAAATAGTAGTCCATTGATTTGAGTGCTCCGATAACCAAGAAATGTATTCCTTTTGATAATCTGGACCACCATCTCGCCATAAGAAGAAATGAGCACAGAAATCTTTGGTTGCAAAAGAGCGAAGGTTCTTCACAGCATGACCAACTCTGTTTGAAGCTACTTTGAATTGAAATCCATAATCATAACAGCGTTGCACTTGAAAACCCAATCGGGAACCTCCCAAACAGAAATGGAGCACCCAACTGACATGATCTTCGGTGAGATGGAAGGTGAAACGAGAGAAGGTGACAAGAAGAGAGAAACCAGGATGACCCGAAGGCGAGGATGAACCCAAATCCACCGAACAGCCAAAACGTCGAAAGATTGATCGCGAGAAAGTCAAACCGAAATTGAAGTTCCAATCTCTTACAAAATCTGGACGAACGGAGGATTGATCCATGGAAACAAAGTTCAGGGATCTCCAGAAAGTCGCCTGAAAATCACTTTCGGAAAAACCGCCATCTCAACCGCCGCAGAGAACCGAAGATTTTGTGTAGAAGAAGCATGCTACTCAGCCATGGTCATCAAATTGAAAAAGCCCGCATCCAGATTCCGCAATCCTATCTCTCTAACATTAGGGAAAGGGCAATGGGCAAGTAGATGCTTGGCTGTTTCCTCGTATAACTTCGTATAATGTATGCTATACGAAGTTGCAAAAGAGCGAAGGTTCTTCACAGCATGACCAACTCTGTTTGAAGCTACTTTGAATTGAAATCCATAATCATAACAACGTTGCACTTGAAAACCCAATCGGGAACCTCCCAAACAGAATTGGAGCACCCAACTGACATGATCTTCGGTGAGACGGAAGGTGAAACGAGAGAAGGTGACAAGAAGAGAGAAACCACGATGATCCGAAGGCGAGGAAGAACCCAAATCTACCGAACAGCCAAAACGTCGAAAGATTGATCGCGAGAAAGTCAAACCGAAATTGAAGTTCCAATCTCTTACAAAATCTGGACGAACGGAGGATTGATCCATGGAAACAAAGTTCAGGGATCTCCAGAAAGTCGCCTGAAAATCGCCTCCGGAAAAACCGCCATACGGACCCTAGTCTCCCCTTTTTTGAAACGATATAATTTAAAGATACATCTTCCCTTATACATCACACAGGATACAGAGAAGAAGAACACCACATAGAGAGAGAAGGGAAGAAGGGTGGCACGGGCTGGCTTCCCCAACCTTGGCGGCAAACGGGCCGGCCTGAGCTCCGGCAGACGGCGGAGATAGCGGCGCAGCCTGCTCCCTCAAGGCGCGCGGCCTGGTGGACGATCTGACTGGCAACACCGGCTCCTCCACGGCTACCTTCCAGTGAAGGCCATGGCGTCGGAAGGCTTCTGCCATCCCGTGCTACGACGGGCTCGAGCTCGACGATGGGACCAATCTACTCCACCAAAACTGCAACTTTCCGGCGAGATCCTCACTGGCTCACTGCAGTCGACCGGCTGCCTTGGAGACGAAGTGCAGCATGGCATCATCTTGGGTGTCCTCGTCCAGGGGCACCCGTGACCTGCTCCGGTCAGAGGCGGTGCAGCGGCCTGCCCTTAGGGGCAGCGGCCGGGTAAGTGTTATATAGTAATATGATTGTAAGCACGGATGGAACATGGGTGGAATACTGCTGAAACATAACAAAAGTACTAATGAATCATCATCGAAGCGATTTTTTAAAGGTGCTTCACCTCATACAAACGAATGTTTTGCAAGATCAAACACCATATCTTAGCATAAAAAAACCACGTTTCACAAGCAAATAAAGTGTTTCACATGCAAATGAAGTATTTTTTCGAAGCAACCACCACACTTCACTGAGCAAACACAATATTTGAAGTGTACCCTTCCTTTTCAACCTTAGCCTCTTCTCCAAATTTAATCATGTTCTTCTGTGAATCCGGCAAGATCCACTATGCTCACTAGATCCAACTGTTACGAGAGTAGATATGCGAAATAGAGAGGAGCAAAATATACTTGGGGAGAGGGCATTGAGAAAGGAGGACACCGGCTATACAAGGGGAGAGGGCGTTGAGAAAGGAGGAAACCAGCGAGTGGGAACAGGGTTCACAAAACAGTCGTACCTCTCCAAGCCAGTAATGGCGTGGAGCCGGTTAACCGCGGTCCGGCGGTTTCTTACGTTTTTTGCCTCAAATTCAAAACCCGGTCTTGCTGGTTTTGTTTGTGGTTAGCCATGGTTTTTTGCGAACTTCCGCGGCTGACCATGGTTTCTAAGAAAAAAATGTCAATATCGGTGAAAATTGAGAAAATCATTTAAAATATACATTAGAAATTTAAAATTTAAAATTTCATTTAAGCCAAAATGCTGATTAATTAATAGTATTTTTAGGAATTTTATGTATATTTGCATTCAAAATATATTTAAACGAATTTTGACCAAACCGCTAAACCATAAACTGCCGGATTGCCTAACCGGGCCACCACAGAGACGTGACTAACGGGAGCACGCCTTGGAGAGAGGAGGAGAATGTGTATAGTAGGCATTTATATACAACTAATTTTTCTTGTTGTCGGATAAAGGAATATGTACTCCTTCCATTTTTGTTTATCTGACAATTCTGATTAAACTATTATTCCATAAATACTTAGATCATCTCTAGCGGGTTCTTTAAACCGTTCCCTAAATCACAATTGCGGACAACCTCAGCCTCTATAACGTTCCAGCAGGATTTCTATCTCAATCTCTAAATTTAGAGACTCTCGAGAGAGGACTCTCTAGAGATCTCTAGTGAATCTCTATATCTTTTTGGGGATAGGGACTCTGTTAGAGAAAGAAAATATATGGAACAAATAGTGATTTAGAGAAGTGATAAAGAGAACGAAATATAGAGATTCTCCTGGCAATGATCTTATACTTTATCAATTTTAAGACAAACTTTCCATTTCGCCCTTCCTCGTTATATGTGCAATTATAATATTGAAGTATAAATGGAGTGCAAAAGTATCTAGAACCCAAAATTTAAGCGCGTCTAAAGCATAGGTGGAGTGGATAAATATCTAGAACACAAAATTTGAGCAAATCTTTGACATACTTGCAGTGGTTTCAAGTTACTACGAAGGGCTGGAAGGATCAAGCAATGTAACTCCAACTACAAGCCCTGGGCCTGTGACACGAAGGTGAATATTTCAATCCTAACTTAGTTTTAGTTATATTCATGTGCAGTTAATTGACTACTCATCTTTTTTAGTCAAAGTGCAATGTTGGCAGTAGATGTTACAAGCCCCGGACCTGTGACTAGAAGGTAAATACCTTAAATGACAATTTATATTTCTATGCATGTCAAGTTAATCAAATACTCATCTTTTTTAGCCAAAGTGCAATGTTGGCTGGAGACGAGGCATCACAAGGAGGAGACGGGACATCTACTCCAAAAACAAAGGCAAGACATGTCAAGAAGATTACTCCGAGGAAGAAAAGACAATTATTTTAGATGGTGGCTTAATATACATTCTTTTGTGGCTATAGTCAATTTTTGTGGATATATTATAGATGGTGGCTTAATATACATTCTTTTGTGGCTGTAGTCAATTTTTGTGGATATGGTACTTACTATTTTAATGGAGCAACGCAGAAACGTATTTGATATTTCGCGTGTCATGCCTAGAATTATCTTGAGCAATGGAAAAATTTATATTGGCTATAATAAAAAAAAGCATAATTCTGGATAGTTTGATACAACGAAGGTTTACCAAACACATAATATACAGCTACTACAAGGAGTACGTGCGAGCAGTACGTGCGAGCAACTGGGCCACGTCCCGTCCTGCTCGTAAGCTTCGTCCTCAGCTTCGTCGGCCTCGTACCGCCCTGCTCGTCGCAGCGCGCCGGCAGTGTGGTCAGCGGCGCCGTGGTGTTCACCTCTGGAAATTGGATTTTTTTGAAAAGCTCCCTGTGGTGAAATTAATTCCCACCTAGTCCACACAGGGCAAAAAGACAAAGGCACATCAACTTTGGGCAAAAAGACAAAGGCGGGCAAAAATCCAATTTCCTCGGCGGCGAAGCCGTCGACGAAATCGCCAGCCGGATCCTCCGCCATCATGTCATCCCCCGCAGCGCGATTCAATCGTACCATTTCGCAAGCATAACTTTATTTGGCCACTCACATGTGGACCACAGTACCATATGAGCCCAAATGTCAGTGACTCAAAACCACAGAACTGTAACCGTTCAATCCTGATCTCATGGCTCTGCACGATCCTCACTTACAGCCTGAACCGGTTGTTGACACCCAAATTTGAACGAATAACCTGATCTGGCTATATCGAAAAGTCGACTAGGGCGATATTACTGATGATTTTCTCCTTATCAATTCACAGGTCAAATTGACTGGCACGTTTGGTTTCTGGTCGCGACACAATCACAGAAATCCACTTTTTTGTGTCAACACCGGTACGCAGAACAACAGCCGTTCTAACCGCCCAGTCTTCATCCGACGGCTCTGTAAATTCCTCAGCGAAAGCACCATACCTGTGGCAGACAGGGAACTGAAAACAGAAATTTGAACTGATAAATTTACCTCTCAGGTGCAAAATATAACATTGAAATAGCAAAAATGGTTTGTTAGCAATGTTTGTAGTATTTTGGCACAAACGATGGAGCTAGCATATGTAGTAATTTGGTTGCATTTTCAATCTATGCTGAATACAAAAGGGCATTGGTACTGCTCATAATTAGCACCAATCTGTGATGAATACAAAAGGCCATTGCTAATGTGATCTTCAACACCATATACAAAATATAGAAGGGCATTAGTATTGTTCATCATTAGCATCATATACTGAATATAATAGGGTATTGCTGCTGTTCATCGTCAGCACCATATCCTTGCTATTTTTGTGTTGCTCCTATCTGTTTTGGTAAGCTCTTGCTTCCTGTAAAATGCAAATGGAGATATTCCCTTAATGATGAATCAAGAAAATTACAAGAAAGCATTTCATACTCAATTATCAACTTACCATGGTGTTGTTGTTTTTCTGAAATTTCTCAACCCAATTCAACTTCCTTTTCCAACCACCCTTTCTTTTCTCCTTCTTCTTCAATCCAGCAACTTGTGGCATGTTCTTTGGTTGTTGAATGCTGTCATGACTATTTGCTGTCATGACCACACTGTTTCTTTGAATGACTAGTTCTTCTACCTGTCTTTGGAGGCTATCAAGTACATTATCCACAAGTAATGATGCCTCTCAAATTCAGCTGTACGGGAGGCCAAGGATATGAACTTGTGGGAAAGATACTTATATCGACGTGTAGCATCCAATTTGGGATCTTCAAGAACATTTCTCCCTGAATTATCATGCACGGTTCCAAGTCGTGCTTCCCTTGTCCATCGCTTCAGAACATAATGATCGGGTAATTGCTTTATATCCAACAACTCTAGAATTTTAATGGCATGGCAACATAATAGACCACTTCGCTCGAAGCCTTGGCAGCTACAATATAGTTTGCCCTCTTGAAATGAACCATCAACCACATGCTCGTCTAATCTATAGATCTTATACAAACAATGTATGCACTCCCATCATCCATCAAGCTTGCATACGCAGACATGGATCTTTCATAATTAATTTGAAAGGATTCAAAAAGTTGTGGACGGTACAACCAACTTGCATGCACCAACATAGGAGTTTTTATTTTTATTTTGGCCAACTTATCTCTTGAATCATACTCTGATTTTATCTCTACAGCTCTCTTTTGCTTGAACGGCTCTCTCAAATTGGTGCATAAAACGAAGAATGTTCAATCTGATTTAAGATAAGCTTTCAAATGACAATTAAGCTTCTCACTCAATTGGGTGCTTCTCATGCCTAGAGTGTAAACATTCTTCATGTAGCATTGAGCCCACTTCTTTATATTATAAATACTATCTAGCCAAGATTGCTTCTCTACCTTACTTCTCATATAAGAGAAAGCTTCCTCAAATTGACTTTCATCCTCATATTCAAACATTCATGCACGAAAATCAGAAAGGATATGTGAGCCATCGGCTCTTTGTTGATTCAAGTGCTTGATTGCATTTTGAGATATATAAAAAGTGCATAAGCCATGCCATATGTAGGAAAAAACATGAGCTATTGTCTTGTCCATTGCAATGTCGTGATCGGTGTAGATGGTTCTAGGTTGTTTGTTACCATGAGCTATGAGGAAAGTCTCACAGATCCATTTAAATGACTCAAAACGATTCATCGTACATGAGACAAAGCTCCAAATATGACAGTTTTTCTAAATTGGTTGAATCCAACAAATATACCCAAACGGTCGGCTTTTCATATTTGTTCCAAATATGGTGTCGAAAGAAACAACATCACCAAAATGTGCATAGTCTACTATCATTCCTGCATCAGCCCAAAAGATATTGGTTATTTGTTCTTCACTATCGAGTTGAAAAGTATGGTAAAATGAAGGATTTTCTGCCACTCTCTTCTGAAAATACTCCAACAAGCTTCCAGCTTCCCTATATTTCAACTCTTTCTGGTGTTTTGTTCTTAGATAATTTTTGTGGTCTTGACAAGTATACCCGAGCTTAGTTGGTCCTCCAACATGCATACTAGCCAGGTCATGAGCACTTTTAGGCCGAATACCAAAATCATCTGCGATTTCAATTTCAAAAGCTTGCACGTCCGAGATTTTTCGTTGTGATGGCATCAAGTGAGCGGTTTCTGGAATTTGAAAGATATGATTGTGTTCAAGCACCAAATCAATTACATTGTATTTTGCAGTCACTCGATTTAAGGAAACTCCCATGCGAACTTTGCAACTAGTCCTTGTTTCCGCTCTAGGATTCTTAATCAAATGATCCCTTTTGTCATTTCCTCGCAAACCTTCTTTTGAATAAACGAATCTACAAGATGTAGTTGTTCCATCTTTCTTGCTTGTGTTCTCATATCTCTTTCTAACACTAAAACCAATTCGACCTCCATAGGACTTCCAAAAAATTTCTGCATTGTTCGTACTACTGAACTCCATGCCAATACAAGGAACACAACCAGGTATGCATTATCTCTGCATAAAGCAATAGAACAAATTGTTCAGAACATGGTTAATGCAAGTGAAATAAATAAGATAGTTGCATTTAGCATTTTTGTTTAGATGTGAATTAAATTGGTTGCATCAAATCTGAAAGTTTAGCATCTGAACTTGATGTCGATGGGTTAATAATTGAACCAAGTAAACAAAAGGCATGTAGTCTGTACAAAAAGGCAAAGAAAAACTTGATTGAACAACATACAAACTATGCAGCAAATGTACCTCTGCGGAGTGGATTTCCTTCCAGGAGGAGAATGTTTTTGACCAAGAGAAGGCTCTACTGCTCCATTTCCTCCCATGTGTCTAATAAACTAGCTAGCAATGTGCCTAATAAAGCAGCCTACTCCCTGGTTCGCATGAAGCCAAAGACACGGACGCACGACCCAGTTGCCGTGGAGATCGTCGTCAACCTCCAGCTGCGCCACCAAAGGGTTCAAGGATGGGAGACGCCAACGCGCGCTGATATCCCGCCAAGTTTATTCCAGCACGCACTTGATGCAGAAGCGAGGGCGGCGCACTTGTTTGGGCTGGGCCAAAACTCACGTATAAGCAGGCCACATCGACCATATCGTCGGCCGATGCGAAGGTGACGGCCAGATTTGCTCCGGCTGTGTCTGTCGTAAGTTTCGCGACGTCAGACGATGTGAATCCGCCTCCGCCGGAAGAAACGCTCCCTTCCCCCCTTCTCCTTGTTTTATAACCGTCGCGGGAGCGGAGGGCGGCTGCGGCGCGGAGAGAGGTGGGGAGAAGAAGAAGATGCCGTTCGCGTCCAAGTGGTGGTGGAAGGCTAACGAAGGGGAAATTTTCTTTTGCGGGTGGGGACTTAAAAAAGGCGAGGGGCAGCGTGGTCGCGTGGAGGGTTTGTTGATTCGCGAACGAGGCCTTGAGTTAATCTTTTACTGTAGCAAATTTGTGACCCACTCGAAATATGTTTTAAAAAATTCAAACAATTATGAAAAAAAAAATTTTACGAACTCTAAGAAGAACTATTTAAAACCCCATAAAAATAACTACAAAATATTACAACATTTGGCCTATACAAATATAACAAATTTTCATTTAATTTAATTTAATTTAATCTGAAACAAACAGGCCTTGAATCAATGGGAGTCGGAAGTCGGAACCCGCGGAGGCGTGGGGGGTCAGGCCCGGCTGGGACGGGGGATCGGAATGGATTGGCATGCGCAACTGCGCAGGACGGTTGCCTCGTTTCCGGGCTCTCACCGGAAGCATATCCTCTGACTTTATTTGGCCACTGGCATGTGGGCCACAGTTCAACATGGGCCCACGTCAGTGACTTAAAAACACAAAACTGTAATGTCAGAGGATTTGCTTTCCGAGTTCGCGCGTCAGAGAGTGTCAGGGGCTCAGTACTCCAACTTCCAAGTCCTGGACCGGGCCCGTGCGCCACACGAACTCGCGTGGTAAGCTCCGATAGCTCTTTGTAGAAAACCCCCGACAAATGTGGGGTTTTTTTTACTTATTTGGAGGTTCCAAGTAGAAAGATTTATAGGTTCCCTTCTTTTGTGACCTAACAAGCTAATTGACTGAATTTATAGAGGTTATTCAGTTCGTTTGACTTGCTTTTTAAAGCGTTAGAACCACCTTCGTAACAACAAAAAAAGCGGACTAAAAAACCAAATCATATGTCTTTCCAAAACGTAGATGACCTGCTAAGCTGTCAAACCATTAAACTACTAAACCGTTAAGTTGAAAAGATGAAAGCCTTAGAGCATCCCTAGCATTACCCCATCACCCGCCGGTGTCAGTGCTTAATCAAAAAAATTCCCTCGCACACACGCTCGTGATGCCGGCCGCCGGTGACAGGGAGCTTGGTGCTCAAGCTCTTAGGCCCTATTCTTTTCATCTTAACAGCTTAATGGCTTAACAGCTTAACGACTTATCTACGTTTTGAAAAGACATATGTTTTGAGTTTTTTTTAGTTTGTTTTTTCGCTGTTTTGAATGTGGGTAATAACGTTTTAAAAAACAGGTCAAACGAAATGGATCCGAATCTCGAGACTACCTCAAGAATCTCTCAAAATGGATGCGTTCGCTCGCTCTAAGCAGTAACCACAATAATTTCGGCATCGGCCTAGTACAGCCCAGAAGTGAGTGGGGCTGCATGCTTAACCTCCCGTGTCTGGTTGTCTGACTAGTCTCAATTGAGGTTGCTTCTCTGTTAAAATATCGCTGGCCTAGTCCAAACCAAGCCTCGTCCTTCAAACTGTTGAACATTTAGCCATGTTCGGCCCATGAACGCTGTTCCTTATACCATGAAAACAAAAGATATGACCCCTGACTCCGAGAGTTTCGATTTCTTTCGTGCGTTCTTTTAAGGCACAACAAGTTCAGTGATGAGCCAGTCAGTGGTGGACCTAGGACGAGAATTTAGGTAGGGCAAGCGTAAAATACACTAAGTTCACAAATGGTTAAGTACTCTAGTATAGCATAATATATGTCCACAACATAACATCCAAACACATATTAAGTTCGAATAATAATGAAGAAAGCAATTAAGCAAATAGTCTAAATCTATAAATCACTAAATGTCTAAATCACTAAAAGTCTAAATCAATAAATCACTAAATTTCTAAATCACTAAATGTCTAAATCTATAAATCACTCAATTTCTAAATCACTAAATGTCTAAATCTAAAAATCACTAAATTTCTAAATCACTAAATGTCTAAATCTATAAATCACTAAATTTCTAAATCTATAAATCACTCAATTTCTAAATCACTAATCACTAAATGTCTAAATCTATAAATAACTCAATTTCTAAATCACTAAATGTCTAAATCTATAAACCACTCAATTTCTAAATCAGTAAATCACTAAATGTCTAAATCAATAAATCACTAAATTTCTAAAATCTAAATGTCTAACCTAGCACTGGACGGCTGCGTCACGCGTGCGTGGAGCCGTGGAGGCGCCGGCGCGCTGCGCGCTGGGGTGGGGCCGCCCGCCGCCGACTGCTGGAGCGCGGCCGGTCGCTAGGGCGTGGCCGCCGCCTGCCGGCGCGCTGGGGCGTGGCCGCGCCGCGTGGCCGGTGCGTTAGGGCGGGGCGGACCGGGGTGGCGGCGGACCGGCGTGGAGGCGTGGCGGGCTGGCGGGTGGCGGCGGACCAGGGTGGCGGCGGATTGGGGTCTGTGCGAGTGCGACTGTGCCTGTGCGTGCCCTGGCCGAGAGGGGAATAGGCCGGTGTGGGCCGGCTGGGCGCCTGGGCCGGTGGGAGGAGGGGAGGAGTTGGGCCCTGGTACCTCTATTTTTATTGGATTTCTCTCTATACTCCTAACTACTAGTAGCCTTGGTGGGCCAAAAAAATTTACCTCGGGCCTAGGCCCGAGGTGCCCTATGGGTGGGTCCGCCCCTGGAGCCAGTATACGGATCGAGTTTTAACTTCTCTGAACTGTAAACACCTAATGATATTTATTAGATATATTTTTATTTGTATCCCATAGAGACGATAGGTAACACTATGAGCTAGCATTGTTATGCGGTGTGTTGATCGACAGCCAAGTTTTTATCATTGTGACGGCACAGACTGGGGCGGTGGATCGCGTTAAGAGTTACAAGACGACGCCCGTGGCACATCATTTTAGGGATTTGATACTATGTATTTTTATTGTTTGGATTTGTATCCCTATCACAAGTATAAATACCCCTTTTGCGTGAGGGTAGGGAGAGGACCACGATGCAATTCATGATGTTTAAGCACAAATAGTTACAAGGTGCATTTGCATTGCCACGTTACTAAACATTTGTATAAAAAAATAGTTCCTTGCAATGAAAGTTTATACATACATGTTAGCATTCATATAAGCAGCAATGGTAAGTTAACTCTTTCTCGCACATCAGTACATATTTAAACATTCGTGCTATCTATCTATCTATGTATGAATCAATCAATCTATCTATCTATCTATGGATCAATCAATCAATCAATCTATCTATCTATCTATCTATCTTATAAAGCAGATGCTAATGAAGCCACCACATTATTTATAAAATACTATAATTTTTCATGGTAATTAAAAAATACTAGAAATTCTTGGTTAATATGAGAAACAGGAAAAAGATCTATAACGTCAATTACAGTTTGATCAAATTTTAACATATTAGATCAAGAGAAATAAAAAATATCATAATCAACACAAAGTATGAATCTTCATGTATTGTCTTAAGGTTTGACACAAATGCAATAGTGAAAAATGTGGGGGACACCCTACTCGTTCGGTGGGTGTGTTTGAAATGGTTTAGGTAAATGAATAAACTAATTGATATGAGTGTTTAAGCTGTACTTTGATAGGTGTTTGAAACTTTGAATATGTTTTCGAAAACTGGTCCGCTTTATTTATAGTATTTCTAAGATCGTTTGGAGATGTTTACATACCAGGAATTAGTTATATAAAAAACAAGACGTTTAAATTTTTAATTGGGTTAAACTTAATAGTTAAGCTTAAGCTTATGCCGGAATGGAGATGAGCTACGTATGCAGCAAATAAATCGGCAGGTGGTTTAGAGCTACATCGACATAGCGTTCTTTGATAGGTGGCCGTAAAATCTATTTTTTTCATGTATAAGAAAATCTCTTCAGAAAGAAATCAGGGAGGAACACAAAGCCTTTATTGCAAAACAGCTACTAGTAAATTACAAAGTGCTCTGAGAATCTGAGTAGATGTTTTTCGGCCATAATGCATCTGCTTCGAGTAACATGAGCCGGTGTACGGACCATGCCTGATGTCTGACGATAGATCCAGCAAGCACCTATGTCATCTTCAGAAGCGCCCGGAATCGTTCTCCCTGTGTTGGGGGCCTTGGGGCTCCAAGAGGAGCAATGTTATGTGCAAGCTATGCGGACATGTTGATTGTCTGCATAGATGGCATGGAATTTTGTCTACCAAAATAATTTTGTGTAAATGAGCCAAATATTTATGGATAAAGAATAAATTTAATCTACCGAACGTACGATGCATGGTAGCATCTCAAGATAATTCATCGCCGGCACCACTTACTTTGTGACCACGGCATTTTTGAGAAATAAAATAGATAACATAAAATGACAAACATATAGGCTAGCTACAGATATGCATCGTTTAATCTTTCAAGCCATGACACACAGAACTTGTGAAAGAAAACCCACGATCTTCCATGGATCCAGTAGCCTTTGCCGCTTCATCCTTTTCACGCTTCTTCTCTTTCTTCCTCTCTTTTGTTTGGGCATCCATTTCCTTGAGCATCTCGTTCACCATAGCCCTGCCTGCTTTCTCCCTCTCATCTTCCTTCGCCCACAAGAAAGAGCATAGGCGGAAGTGGATTTTCTTTCGCAAAGCCCATGACCTCATCCGCGTCCTGCACTCGACGAGGCACTGCGCCGCCGCGCTCCTCCTCCTCCGCGAGACGCCGCGTACGCCATTGCCACCCCGCTGCTCTCCCTCGCAACGCCGCACCAGCTCGAGCGCCTGGCGCAGCGCGGCGGCGAGGTTGTCGAGAGCTCGCCTGAGCTTGGGCCTGTCGTGAGTGGTCACCTTGGGATCGGCGATGAGATCGAGCTTCTGGGCCACCGCGAGGGCGCTGACCCCGAGCTGATACCGCTGCTTGTCGCGTGGGTCCTTGGTCCCCTCGACGACGACGGCGACGACAAGGTCCGTGAAATCGGCTATATATATCTCCTTGGCGGCGAGATCCACACTGGCTGCGGCCTCCTTGTTCATCGGAGGCTGCACACCGGCTGCAGCCTCTTCTGTTCCGGCCACCGACATGGCCGCTTCCATATCCTAAGGCGAGGGAGAGCACACAGAAGATTTGCTTTGCAGACTAGTGCTGAACTCACTGTTTTCAGCTGCGGTTGACTCTATGCATCGGTGCGATTTTATACACGGTACGCGTGGTCGAGTCCGACTCAACTAGGCAGGCAACAACATCTACCATCCTACGGTACTCCCTCTCAACCCCTCAGGGGTGAGACTATTAAGCACCGTAGATCTCTAATCGTGAGGCTCATATACACCATGTGTCCTGGCATAGTTATTTGCTGGCGCAATCATGCGTGGCATAGCGTCGTCTTTCCAACAGCTTGCTCGGAGCGGCCACGATGCATAGCGTGGCGCCAGGCGCCGTCATGTCGGCGTCGGTGTCGCCGCCGAGGAGGAGCTTGCCTCCGCGGTGCTAATCCTCGCCGGATTTTTGGGCAAGAGGGAGGCGGAGGCTGGCGACTCTGCTTTTGAGGAGCCCCTGCTTAATGGCGCCATTGACTCGGCCGGCGAGAGCAGCAACGGCACCGACGCCGCCGCCTCCATGTTTACCGGCCGGTGCTGGCTTCCTCAACATTCTCACCTTCTTCTGGATGGGCCTCCGCTCGCCGTCGGCCACATGAAGATCTTCGCCTTTTACGACGTCCCTGGCCTTGACGGCTTGACCCCGACGACACCATCTCCAGCCTGCTCCGTCGTTCAAGACCAATCTGAAGGCGCTCGCCGGCAACGACTCTAGCCAGAAGGTCACGGCTTTGAAGCTCATCAAGGCCCTAGTGCGCGGCATCGTGCATATCTGGGCGCGCCGAGGTGTGCGTGGCCGTCGCTAGGCATGGTGCAGCGCTCCCCTGATGGGTCAGGAAATATAAAAGTTGCAGTGGAGTCATGCGTGTAGTATCGTAACAATACAAGCTCACAAACTAATTAATTAGTTTTAAATAGTTCATCGAGAAATCATGAGCAGCTTGTTTAGAGAATCTGAAAGCAGGCGCATCAGCAGACCGTGTCTACATACAGAGTGGCGAATTAGGTGAGTGCTTGTGCTCATGCTTCGCATGCGCCGTGAAGGTTTTCGGGGGTGATCCGGGAGCATGCTGAGTGTGGTGGAAATCAGCATAAGGCATCGAAAAATTAAAGGTAGAGGGGTCTCAACCCTTTGGGGTTGAGATTTTATAGACACCATTGGATTAGATCAGATCAACGGTTAAAAACAATTGAGGTGCGTGCTAAAAAACTCCATACAAAGGGAAAAAAATTTGGTGGATACGGGATGCAAACTCAGAGCTTTGCATACCCGATCCCATCCGCCGACACGTGTCCGGGAGGTTGATCGCACGGCAGCTTGTGATGGGACTCCTCGTCCTCGATCAATCTGCTCCGGCTCCTGGCTAGCGCAGCGGTTCGGCTCCAAATTCCCCTCATTCCCCACCTCGATACGACGACCGACGGCGCCGGCGACTAGGGTTTCGCGGCTCCTTTGACACCTTTGCCACACCAAGGGGGAGAGGGGTCCTCCGCCGCCGGTCAGGTCGTCGTCCGCCGTTCATAGGCCGATGGGTTGTCCTCCGCTACCCAGACACCGAGGGGGAGAGGGGTCCTTCGCCGCCGGTCAGGTCGTCGTCCGCCGTCCGCAGGCCGATGGGTTGTCCTCCACTGCCCAGCACCCCCAAGCCCCCGTCGGGTCATCCTCCGCTGCCCGGCGATGGCACGCCGCCGGGCATCCTCTGCCGCCCGGCGACCTGCTGCTCGGCGCCCCCATGCCACCTTTTGTATGAGAATTCAGTTTGCATGGTTTACATTTGTATGTGAATGAAATGACGAGAGGCCCGAACCAGGATAAAAACCCTGTCTCCCTGTTCGCTGCTACTCGTGATTGTTCGGCGTGTCTCCTATCTCCTCCTTGAAGAACCTTGGTTGACTTGGGTCAATATCCCAACCGTCGACAGTATGGTTGTCATACTTTTTGTTTCGTTGTTGGTTGCAGACACTGCATTTTCAGCAACTTTACTACCATTCATCTTCCTGGGAGAATACAAATGCATTTGCAGAATATAAAATGATGAAGTTCAAAAAGGAACATGCTGTTTCTCAATTCCCATCCTCGATGTTTTGAAACTTCTTGGAGCACTTAAACTCTGCAACCACCTGACAGAAATCGATTTCCATTCCATTAAACTAAGCTAAGCTGATTAAGTAGTTTTCTCGGAAATCACCGTGTCTACCTTTTGAATAGTTGCAGTAAGGCATATTCACCTGTATTTTTGCATATAAAGCTGAGATATATCCAATTATGTATGTCTATCCTGCCATAAGTATAACAGGATTTGATGCTCATAAGGTTTGCAGACTAAAGAATTATGACCGAGTACAACTCAATATGCATAGAATTTATACGATCCCTCTCTATGTGACAAGATCACGAACGAGGGGATTGGTAGAAGAATGGAAAGAAGGGAAATTATAGAAATTGACCTAGAAAAGAAAGTCTATTGTCCAAGCGACACAGAATAAAAGAATAAAGTCGCATAATGCAAACCACATGACCACTAGGTCAAGATGTGCTATAAATGTGGCATTTAGGGTCATTTGTCGAAGATTCGCCGCAAATCTATTGATAAAATTGTGGCTTATTAGACTGGAAGAATTTCAAAGCAGTAGAGGTGTCTCACTGTGGATAGAAATGAAATCTCTTGGTAGAATACACTTATGAAGAGACACCTTTGCATCGCCCATTAATCGTATTGAAGCCACAAGAAGTGGATAAAGAAGAGAAGATCTCGACAAATAGAATTGACGCTAAGAGAAAGTGCATAATTGTAGTATTTAACTATGCAGGAGTTGCACTATTAGCATTCTCCCCGTAGATTGTGGTCGCTAATAGACATTTATGAATGTTAGCATAAAGAATTTGAAACTCTCGAAGAGCACACTGTTTGAAAGAAAGAATTGAAGCTCTTGAAGAGCGCGGTGGCGAGTCCGAGGCCGGCCAACCAGGGGTCGACACGGCGGACACGCGCGCGGGAGGCGAGCTCAACCGCGACGGGACGGCGGTGTGCAGCCAGTGCGGCGACAGCGCACGCACGGCGGGGCAGCGAGAGGGAGAGAGGGAGAAGGAGAGAGAAAGAGAGAGAAGGGCCACAGTGGCTGACAGTGGGACCCATGGGTCAGGGTGATTCACAATTTCAAGCGAAAATTTGAATTTGGTGCAAGTTTAAAATCATCCCCAAATTGGGGTGTTAAATACTTTTTATATTTTGTATTTTTTTCATTAGCCAAATTGTTTCAACGGTCTATACATTTTGTTTCCAATATGCTAAACTAGTTATTTCAGTAAGCTAGACATATTGTTCTAATAGAAAAATCTAATTGTTGCACTTAGCTAGACATATCGTTCCAGTAGGCTAAACTAATTGTTTCAACAAACCAAAAATATTATTAAAATAGGTTATACAAATTGTTTCGACAAACTAGATAAATTGTTGCAACAGGCTAAACTAATTGTTTCAACATGCTAAACATATTGTTCGAATAGTCTGTACAAATTATTTTATCAGGCTAAACTAGTTGTTTCAGCAGCCTATATATTGTTTCAATAGGCTAAACCAATTGTTTTAGCATGCTATATATATTGTTCCAATAGGCTAAATCAACTGTTTCACTTGGTTATATGTCCACTAGGCAAAAGTAATTGTATCAGCAGGAGACTAAAATAACTGTTGCATTAGGATAATAAATTGTTTCAGTAAATTTTTTATATAGCAACATTGGTCTTATTTTGTTCGTAAACATGTGAGGAACGCAGTGGTGCAAACGGTTTGTACATTGGAGCAACCAGTCAAAATTTATGTCTACCGAAAGAAAAACAAAAAATAGAATCTTCGCTGACGCGAGCTAACATTGTCACATGCAAAAGTGGGAGGAGAAATGAGCTGGTTGGCTTGCCATGTCTTGCTCGCTCGCGTGTTATACTGCTGTTCTTGGGCCGAGCGGACGGATGAGACGTCTGATAAAATTTTTTTTGATCGGACGTCCGTCACCAAGTTGCCACCTTAAAGTATTTTTAATGATAAAACATATCAAAACAAAATAAATGATATTTACATAAAAATTTTAAATAAGACGAGTTGTCAAAGACGCGCACAAAAGTAAAATACGTCAAACGAAAAAAGAACAGAAGGGAGTATCATCGAGAGAATAACGATACGAGTATAACAGCAGGTAAATTTTTTAGTTGGGACGAGAGCTCAACAGCACCACGACAGCAGCGACATCAATGGCGTCCCGCCGCTTCTTCGCCTACGACCCCTACACGTCTACACTAATCCGTACCACCACGGCTACCCGGCTACCCCTACTACTATCACCACCAGCACCCCACCTCTGCGCGCGGCGGCTGGTATGTGTCGGAGCCAACGCGAAAGCGCAGCCCCAGGTTGCCGGCGGAGGGGAGATTCGCGGACTGCCTGGCGTGAGGAGGAATGTGCTGCAGATGGTGGCGGCGCTGTGCGAGCGGAGCGCGCAGCAGTGCGACGTGATCAGCGCGCTGGAGCGGCTGATGGACTCGCCGGAGCGCGCCGTCCGGCGGGTTGAACCTGTAGGACGCCGAGAGCCGGTGGCAAGCTTAAGAAAGAGGGCAAGGGCAGGACCAAGTCCGCGGCCAGAGGCTGCAACATCGACTGAAGAAATATCTCGAATTCTCAAATCTAATTGGCTAATTTAGCTTCGATGTCGGATCATTCTAATCCGCATCTGTCCTTCGTTCAGATTTTTTTGTTTCATTCGGATTCCAATCTTTGTACATTTGAATGAATTAATGGAATCTTTGTAGTTGTACATTATGATACTGGACTCCTTTCGAACCGGAACTGAATATCCAATCCCCAGCAGTGTTGCATGCTGGCAGAGTGGAAGGGCTTAGAATTTGCCATCTTTAAAGTGAACTTTCAAAGTCTGAGTGCAGGTATCGTTGCGTTTGGCCTTTTGCTTGATGAAAAATATGTACCTGTTTATAAGTAAGCACAGCAAACTGGCAAGCAACAACACTCGGAAGCGTGTTGAGGCTCGAAGAGGAGCAATGTTATGTGCAAGCCAAGCGGACATGTTGATTGTCTGTATAGATGGCATGGAATTTTGTATACCAAAATAATTTTGTGTAAATGAGCCAAATATTTATGGATAAACAATAAATTTAATCTACCGAACGATGCATGGTAGCATCTCAAGATATTTCATCGCCGGCACCACTTATTTGTGACCACAGCATTTTCGAGTAATGAAAAAACATATAGGCTAGCTACACATATGCATAGTTTAATCTTTCAACCCATGACACACACAACTTGTGAAAGAAAACCCACTATCTACCGTGGATCCAGTAGCCTTTGCTGCTTCATCCTTTTCGCGCTTCTTCTCTTTCTTCCTCTCATTCGTTTGTGCATCCATTTCCTTGAGCATCTCGTTTACCATAGCCCTGCGTGCTTTCTCCCTCTCATCTTCCTACGCCCACATGAAAGAGCATAGGCGGAAGTGGATTCTCTTCCGCAGCGCCCATGAACTCATCCGCGTCCTGTACTCGGCGAGGCACTGCGCCACCGCGCTCCTCCTCCGCGAGCCGCCACGTACGCCATTGCCACCCCGCTGCTCTTCCTCGCAACGCCGCACCAGCTCGAGCGCCTCGCGCAGCGCGGCGGCGAGGTTATCAAGAGCTCGCTTGAGCTTGGGCCTGTCGTGTGTGCTCAACTTGGGATCAGCGATGAGATCGAGCTTCTGGGCCACCGCGAGAGCGCTGACCCCGAGCTGGTACCGCTGCTTGTCGCGTGGTTCCTTGGTCGCCTCGACGGTGACGGCGAAGACGAGGTCCGTGAAATCGGCTATCTGCTTGGCGGCGAGATCCACATTGGCTGGGCCTCCTTGTTCATCGGAGGCTGCACACCGGCGGCAGCCTCATCTGTGCCGGCCATCGACATGGCCGCTTCCATATTCTAAAAGGAGAGGGAGCACACAGAAGATTTGCGTTGCAGACTAGTGCTCAACTCGCCGTTCTCAGCTGTGGTATAAGGGTCATCTTCTACACTATCGAACTTGTGGTACAACATATCCTCCCTCGGGAATCGATCAATCATTTTTAGATTGATGTAATCTACGAAGTTGTTCCTGTGGATAAAATGGCTCTTGATATGATATACTTTGGATATGATAGGCAAGCATTGTCTATTTGATAGATACCGTCTGTCAGTCGGAGCTTGATTGTTTGCTAGTTGGTTTGTTCTCGTCAAAACAAAGAACGTTCTTCTTCCAATGATATCAATCTTTGTCGGCGCTATAGACAAAAAAAACTTTTGTATCGTCTGGTTGGGATAGCCAAACCGGTGGGGCTTTCATCTATATTTATACTAAGAAAAAGCATAAAAGTACTCAAATACAGATACTAATTGCATCTTATATTGGTTTTGTTGTTTTCTTCCAATATCACATCTACAAATCGATGTAACCCATTTGTGCCATAGCTAAACTAACATAATCATGGATATGGTATTAACAAAGATTGCTACGTATATAAAGAGAGTAAGAGGCCATGTTACGTTATCATGCGTTTTTTACACACATGGAGTACATACATATTGAGATGTTGCTTTCTTGCATGAGTGTAGAGCAAGAAACAGAGAGCGGTTTCGATTGGTTTCATGCGATATAAATTTTACTCATGCGACAATAATGGGTGTGGGCGTGATCGGCCGAAGAAAAAACAAGATTGAGAAAATAAAAATGCATAGCTCATGAGCATGCAATCACCGTGTATTCTCTTTGTCCCGTTCGCTACTAGGCAGCTAATGCGTCAAAGACTGAATTCTCCAAACACTCTTTCCCAGTAAAGATTACTGCCTCCATTTCACAATATTTATCCATAACACACCATGCGCACAGATCAAGTAAGTAGCAGTTACAAGAAAAAAATGTACAAAGACCATTATACCCATATTTAATAGTATGTTACAGCTTTCGAAATAGGAATAACTCTTGTTCCGTTCTCTCTGCTTTGCTACCCAGTAGAGCAGCTATCAAGTAAGAGAAAGAAGTACAGGTATGAAATTCCATATTCCAAACTCCATGGATCGGGTGGGAGGAAGAGGCGCAGGACCGAAGAGTGAAAACATCACAACATGTGTAAACTGGTTGAGACAACAACTATCTCTAAGATGTCTCTATCCATTGTCATATCACCTAGAGATAATGCTAGAGACAATACATACAATTGTTTGTCTATAAGCTGTCAACACAGTCAGTTAATGTTTGTATGGTAATTTAAAAATGTGGGGATCATTTGTACATCTCATTTTTGTAACCTACATGGAGAGAACGGAGATTGAAACTTTTTAGCTGAAATTTTGTGCGAATCATTCTTGCCTGATACTATTCATGCCAAAAAAAGTTTTTAAGAAAAGTGATTAACGCATCGGCAGACAACTATTCATTTTTATATTCATTTACTAAATTTGACTGTGAAACATTAGTGAAATTTTCATTGGCACTCCAATGCCTAGATGCAGTTGGGTATGAATCTAAAAACATAGCAGGTGCTCAAAGTGCATTGCAAAATTTGAATGTACTAAAAAAATGCTAGTGCGTTGCTACGAGTGATTGCCCAACAATTCATTTATTAAATGAGTTTCAATTTTTATATTTTTCATCATAATTAAAGTAGTGTACAAAAAGAATTGGTAATGCATCAATAATCATCCCATGAAATTCAAATAACAAAAGAAAATTTTGTTATACTTTTGGGCGGAGACAACTTCTAAAGGGAGGTTGCATTAGAACTGGTCCATTTCATTTACTGCACTATAAATACTAAAAATAAATGTAGCAAGAAGCTGAAAGATGGAAGACCATAAAATCAATATATTTTTTAGGAAGACATGACCTACGTGGTGAGGATTTCCGTATAGACAATAATCTTCCGGTTTGTCCCAATTGTGCTGTTTTTTTATTGTTCTTTCTCTCCTCATCATGTATAACCATTGGTATATTTATGTTCTTTGTTGCCGTTGCTCTAGAAAGTGCGACATATAGTTGACCATGAGAGAAAACCGGTTCTTGTAGGTATACTCCGACATTTGGTATGGTTTACCCTTGTGCTTTGTTTATTGTCGTGGGGAAGCTGAGTCTGGCAGAAAATTGTTTCCTCCTAAAACAGAATGGGAATATGTCGTAAGTAGAGGGCAATAGTGGGATTTGAGGCAAGAAAACTCGCATTCTAGAATTTTGCCCTAGTACAATGTTTGCATGAATTACATTTTTCTAAAATCCAACGTACTACTATCCTTGTGCCATTGCCATGTCCATTTGCGGTCGGGGTCGATATTCCTGAGTACTATGATGGGACAATTAATTTTGAGCCTCAGGATATCTGGAGGGAGTTCGTTCGGGGTTAGTGTATTTATGAATTCTGGGGGATAGAAATTATTAGAGTCATCTTCTCCACTATCGAAGTTGTGGTACACCATCTCCTCCCTCGGGAATCGATCAATCATTTTTAGATTGATGTAATCTATGTAGTTGTTCCTTGTGGATAAAATGGTTCTTGATGTGATGTACTTTGGATATGATAGGCAAGCATTGTCAATTTGATAGATACCGTCTGTTAAATCAATTTAGGTCACTATCATCTGCTATATATGGAACACATATATTTCTGGGTGGGCATATTTCGTCGTTATCATTTATTTCCTTGGTGCCATTACCAATACATAGTAGGTATTCTGTGAACCATGGGTAGTTCTGGGCCCTCATGTCGTGCGCAAGCTTCAATTTATGTAGGCAATCACATAGTTCGATCGTGCATATATACTAATGCATCTACTATTTGACCTCTTGTTCCTTTTCGGACAACATGGAGAACTTGCTTAACTCCAAATACAACCATTTTCCCACCGAATGGAAGATTTGGTTTGTCCATTATGTCTCCCATACTTTTGTCTAGTGCTTCAAATGCTTGCCTCTTAGTGATATTGCCTATAGTAGCTTGGTTGTCCAATTTTGTTTTGTGAAAACCACAAACCGCTCCATCATCTATTCTTAGGGGTATCTTGAACCGAGAGTGTGCGGTCCTTCCTCCGGGCATTAGGAAGCGGCAACATCAGAAGTGGCCGTCGCCAGAGCAATCTACCCTTGTATTCAGAGGTGGCCAACGGGCCGGCCCGGTTCGGGCCCGTTTGGTTCGTTTACTGTGCGAACCGGGCCACCGGGCCTGGGTCTCGGCCCAAGTTCGGTTCGCACAGTAACCAAACCAAACCTAGCCGGCCTGGTTTTATCCGGTTCGGTTTATTTTAATTAAAAAATGTAAATAAATTCAGAAAAAACCACTATATTTTACAAATATACACTATAAATTGCGTAAATACACCATATATCATTAAAAAAATATAAAAAAAATATATTTAATTAAATAAATATGCTACAGTGACGAACCGAACGGGGCCAAACCGAACCGGGCCAGCCCGACGGGCCAAGGCCTCGGCCCAGGTTCGGTTCGATTCGGTTAACCGAACCGGGCCGGTCCGGTTAGTCCCGTTTGGCCAGCTCTACATGTATTCGGACTATGGCCATCATCGCCTTGTATAGAAAAATGTTTTTCCCATGCCTCCCAGACCATCAACGAAGAATAGTCCTCCTTCATTGCTGTCAACAGCGGCTAGAGTTTCGTTGTAGGCGGCCCTTTGCTCGTTGTTTGAGTGTTTACGCAATGTTGCGTCCTCCGGGTCCTCCTTGATCATGGATTCTTCGATGATCTCCCTAGTACATTGTTAGTTGTGTCAAGTTTTTCGTCAATTTTAGGAAGAGAAAACGATCTTATGTCTTTGCCCATCGAATGCAACACATCCGTGATTTTATCAAAACCATTTGTTGGACTGCATGTTCGCATTTGCAGTTTCTGCGATAGTCTTCTGGCATGCCCTCGAGGTTATTGTTCCAGAGTGTACGGATGTTGCTTGGCCCACCGTCGGATTTGAGCAACACGTGGCTGAACGGCAGTGGATGTGGCTCCTCGCGGCCAGGAAAGGTGCCTCGCTGCTGTTGACGCACCGCGCCAAACCTTGCATATGGAGAAGGCGGAGGGAGAAGAGAAGGAAAGGGAGAAGGAATAAGGGGGAAGGGAAGGAGGAAGGCCCTGCCCCGCCGCGAGGCGGCGGCGGCGGCGGCGACGAGGAGGTGTGGCCGGGTAGGGTACATTGTAGGAGGAGGTGTTGGTTCGCCCCTGGATCACATCGTGTGCACCCAAGGTGTACAGGGTCAAATTTATTGCTGTTAATATTTATATCGGATAATCAGCCATATTTCATATTTATCTCTAATAGTAAATTAAACGATAGGTACACAAAATTGTTTCTTGCATTTCACTTAGGTCCCTACCTTGCAAAACAAGACATTACGGTACATAAAGTTGCGCATTAGTTCCACAGCAGGTCTAAAACAAGTTTCCTCCAAATCAATAGATTTGCACATCATTGTAGCTCCGCGTATGCTCCTAAAATGCACTGCTTCACATCGCTTCTCAGCTGTGATGTTCACGCACCGTTGACTTTGCTAAGCTATGCACTTAGTTTGGGGCCTTTCCATGTTCGTCTGTGATAGCAAGTTCTTGCTTAAGGTCCGAGCAATATGAACTGGACGTGAAGGAAGGTCGTCACTCGTCACTGGTAACGGCAAGTGGCACGACGGTGACGGGCATGACGACCCGGATAGCGTTACAGAGCAGCATCACGGCGGCAACCAGCGCTTTCGACAACCAGCCAGTAGCGTATTCAGGATTTTGGGTTAGGATGATCCAACTTAAAAATATATATATATAACCCGACAAATGTAACATGCCTGACATAAGGAGGTAAAGAAGACATTGTTTGCTGCATGTTGCCGGAAAAGAGACGCAATGTCTCTGCAGAGAAATTTACAAACAAAATGGGGGTTTATGGAATCAAAATTGTTATACAAATTAAAATCAAAATGAGATAACTCTCTGTGTCTATAGCAAAATGATCGCTGCATATAGCTCAATATTGAAGCGCAAATAAGACTGAAAATAAAAATCGCATCGCACAACAATGCATCATGACCAGTTCACAAATCACCATCCATGCACAAATCGATAACCAAAGGGCCACATCTAGGACTAGGACCTAGAAATCTATTACATATACAGCGCGCTAGCGCTTTGTACGCGGTCACGAAGCGTGTCCACCCTATACAGTGCGAGCGCTGCGCCCGTCGGATCTCGCACGACCGCGCCCATGAGCTCAATCTGGCCGTCCAATACATACTTATATATAAAAGGAAATTTTTCGTTAGATTTGCAACAATGCGGGCTGTTTGGCCAGTTGGTTTATTGCGGTAGCATTCAAAGCGGAGGACCTGGGTTCGAGTCCCGTCTCGCCCCCCTATTTTCCTAGTCTTTTTCCCTATACCACAGTGCTACTTTTCCTATTCTATTTAACCTTTCTACCCCACAAAAAGCACAACCGAAGCACTGCTCAGTTGGTCTCTTGCTTACTTGAGAAGGCGGTGCGGCCGGCGGGTTTGGCGCGGCGGCCTTCGGGGCGGCAACACACGGTTATTAATCGAAAATCAATCTACTAATACATAAGGACTGATAGATTGAAACAAACAATAACGATCTACTAGATCGGAAGACGAAAAACAGTAGATTGAAAATAATAGATCTGTTGCGGATAGCGACATACCAATGATCATAAATCTAAGAGCTTGGCAACACACGGTTATTAATCAAAAATCAATCTACTAATACATAAGGACTGATAGATTGAAACAAACAATAACGATCTACTAGATCGGAAGACGAAAAACAGTAGATTAAAAATAGTAGATCTGTTGCGGATAGCGACATACCAATGATCATAAATCTGAGAGTTATTCGTGCTGATAACGTGTTGTAAAACAGTCATCGCACACGCGCAAACACAATCACAATAGACAGGAGACACAGATCTAGAGAGACAAAAGCAAGGCACAATAATCTTTATTGATTAATCTTTCTTGTGTACAAGGGGTTTCATATATATAGCCTAGCCTACATTTGGTTTTGCCCATAATACCCTTAGGGTTTGGGATGGGCGTCCGGCCCATAAATCATCTAGGGTTATAACAGTTACTATTTTTTAATTTTTATGGCTAAAATTCATTTACGGATGTTACTATTTTTTGTTTCATTTTTAAAATTTTGTGGCATGTTTACAATTTTTTGTTTTTTCAGTTGGCATGAAAATGCATTTAAGATTTGTAAAGTATTTCTAGCAATAAATAGCCTTCGAAAAATATAGCTATAGTTTAAAAGCATGTATTTCCCACTTGTTGTTGCCACGTGTGACGACCAGGGTGCACCACGTCATCTTCAGAGAAAAAATTGAAAAGTTCATGAATGAATTTAATCATTAGGATTGTCAAATTCTACAGAATGAAATAAAAATAGCAGAAAGATTTTTAAAAAAAAGAAAGCAAAAATATCCTAAAAATACTTTACAAATATTAAATGCATTTTCATGCCAACCGAAAAAACCCGAAAAAATGTAAACGTGCCATAAATTTTTTTTAAAAAAATGGTAAGATAAATAAATGAATTTTAGCCATAAAAATTAAAAAAATTTAAAAATGCAGCCAAAATTTTATGGTAAGGGTCCACAAATAAATTTAAACATTGCAAGTGTCAACTTGTACGATATTAATTAGTGAATAATAGAAATAAACAAGTCTTAGAAATATATAACTATCGTTTAGAAGCATGTATTCACGAAGATGTGTGCGAAAAGATATAGCTATTTTTAAAACATTTATGATTCATAAATAGTTGTATTATGAAATAATTCATTCTTTTCTTTTATTCTAACTTTTGTGGCCACTCAAAAAATTTTGCGAAAAGCCTTTCCAAAAGGCACGACGATGCTATCATAATGACCTTACAAAAATTTAGACACCACATATTATTTTTTTAAAAAAAGGGAAAAACAAACGAAAAGTGTAATATTTTTTTATTCGTTTATTTTGTGATACATCTTTATTTTCTCTGGTATAAGATGACATGCAGTGGCATGCCATGGGCGCGCTAACCACCCTATTATACTATCATATATGGATCCAGTCTAGGGGACAGGGGGAGCAAGGATGCAAGCGCATACTTTTTGGAGTCGTCTGTCGTTGGCCGTCGCCCATCCGAGCTTGTCATCGCTCACGCCAAACGCTGCCGCCCGCAGTGTAACATCCCAATTTTGGACAAATCAAAATTTTTTGGTGAAATTCAAAATTTCGTTTGAATTCAAGCTTATGGGATTCTCTCTTTCTCTCTCCTCTCTCTCTCTCTACCGTGCATGCGCGCCTCGGACGCTTGCACCTCTGCTCACCGCCACGTGTGCCATCATTGCCACTGTCGTGTGCACGTCGCTGCCGCGTCCCACGCACCCCGTTGCCACCGAGTCAAGTTCTAGTATGCCGGCGCCGGAGTGTGTACCGTGTGTCTCGCCGGCGACCGGTCCGCCGCCTTGGTCTGATGGATTCTCGCCGGAGACCGCCGGGCATTATCCACCAAATCGCGGGCGCGATCCCCTGCCGTCCCTCATCAACATCACGAGACTCCAAGTCCAAAGGCTACACCTTTAGCCTTGCTCCCGTACCCTGCTCACTCCACGACGAGCCGCTCACTGCCCCGCATGCTCTGCCCCCGTCCCGTCGCTCTTTACCACTCTGCAACGCACGTACCCGCTACGGGACCCACGCCTTCTCAGTACAACGCCTAGTCATTGCCTGGTCATCTATAACCGCGAAAAACTTTTCCCTAGCCCCAGTTGCGCTCTCGCCGAAAAAGTTTCGTTTTTCCCCAAATTTCCCCCCGAGCTTAGTTCCTCCAAATTGTTGAGCTCCGCGGCAATTCCTCTCCTCCTGAGCATCTCCCTTATCTCACTAATCGATCCCTATCCTCAATTTCAGTGGTGGCCCTCGGTGAAGACGAGTCCGCGCCGCCCCTGTTCTGGTCGCTGCCGCGCTCACCGTCGTTCGACTCCCCCGCGTGTCACCGTCAACCGCTCTTTGCTCGGTGAGCTTGTCCACAGTTCCCTCTAGCTCCCCGTTCTCTTGCCTAGCCTATAGGTCCCTAGCTACGCATAGCACCTCCGGCGCACCCACAGCTCGGCCGCTGCTCGTCGCGCCGCCGCGTCCGGCCGTCTCCGGCCTCGGCACGGGTACGATTAGAGTCTCAAGGACCCGTAGGTGCTAGTGCACGCACGCACATGGCCGAAAGGAACCTGTAGCACCGCCGCGGCGCGAGCCATCACCGCTGGCCATGTCGCCGGCTAAAGGAAGACGATGACCATCCGTCGTCCGACCGGCGCCAAGATTGGTGCGGTCACACGTTAATTGGGTCACTATCGTGCGGGTCCGACTTGTCAGCATACCCCTTCTCGTGATAAAAGAAAACCGTAATAGCTGTGCCGCTGCCATGTGGGTCCTTAGCCCACCTGGCAGGGTAAGTGGAGACGCCCACCGGTGCGGCGCTAGAAGGTCCTGTTAGCGCACCCCAGTGAAGTACGCCTTTGGCGTATGTAGCCCTGGACGGCGCAGTGCACGAGCGGGAAGGCCCTAGGCCGAAACCGCTTCTGGGCCGATCCGTGCGCTGGCTTGGCCCAGTACTGTCTCGAGATTTTTCCTCTAATTTAGTAAAATAACTAATTATGGAAAGTGTTATCGATTTCTTAAAAATATCTAGAGGCTCCCAAAAATCCTAGAAACAATTAGATGAGTCTGTTCTGGATTTTATAAAAATATGCGATCAACTCCTGGGATTAATTTTTGACACTATTTGATACGGATATGTAGCATTCCTAGTTAGAAAATTCTTAAATAGAATCATGTGAACTTTTATTATGAAATAGGGAATCTCATATAATAAAATCATAATAACATAAATTAAAGTGGTTGAGTGCCTTAAAAATTTAGTGCAACCATAAATATGTAATTCTTGCCAAATAAGTTTATTAGAGAAAGGATTTGGCAAACTCTTAGAAAGGATTAATGATTTCCTTGAATTAAATAAGTGCTGACCCTGGGAAATTATAATAAATCACCATAAAGTCTACTAATTACTTTATATATTGGCAAAATCAAGCAAATGCCTTATAAATTCCAAGTAGACCCTTAGGAGGGTATATTGACAAATTGTCATTATCTTAGGTCATTTATATAAACCAAGGAACACAAATGCTACAAGGGGATTTACTACCTGGGAAAAATATCAAAGTAAATAAGTATAGTGGGAAATTTTGGAATAATAAAATTATATTAAACTTAGTGACAACCTTTTCTTCTTTCCATAATTTATTAAAAACCCGTAGATACCTCCTAAATTCCCATATAAATTATGGTTAATACTAAGGATTATAAGAGACATTATTTAACCTAAGCACGGTTCATAGGTTTCCTCTGATTAAGTAATTAGTGAACCTACGCAGTACTTCTCTATATAGAAAGTAAATCGAAATGACTTGCTTATTAATAAAAACTAGAACTAAGTTAGGAAACATGCGAAGAATTATATAAAATATAATATACTCTTCAAAACACCAAAAAGGGAATGTTATAAGCCCTAGAATGTTAAATAGTACCAAATATGCGAGAACAAGGGAGCCCTATTAATTAAGGTCATGCGTAGCTTATTAAAACCCCAAGGAAAATGTGCCTTGTGATGTGTATGCTTCGTGATGTTGTTTTTAGTTAAACTCTAAATATCTAAAACTAGTGTAGATGGCTGATGGCTTAGGGGGGACCTGATAATGATGGTTCCGGGAATGTGGTGGAGATGAGGGGGTCTTGTCTAATATGGACTCAAGCTTGTGTATTGCTAGACCAAACTTTACCGTACAACCACTTGTGCCTTCGGCCCTGGCTTAGTACCCTACGAAACCCACTAACCACTTGCTCGTAGGCTGTTCGGTTACGTTTCGTCACTTTTGCCCTATGGGGAGGCTAGAAATATCCCCTGAGGGGTAGGTGTGTTCTTGAGACCGAATGGGCTTAATAGGGGAATGCCCCTGGGTGGTGTCCTAAAGTAGTGGGCGCCCTACCGCTGCGGGCACCAGCAGGGCCAGGGAAACCAAAAGAAAGGGAAGGCGAAGTGGTGGGCGTAGTAGGCTGGCAAAGTCATGTATCGTATCTCCTACTAGATGAGACGAGGCTTGTGGGAATATTTATACACACTCTTCAGAGTTAAAACTATCATGATAGCCGTGTCCACGGTCAAGAACGGAGCGAGAGGTTTGCACATGTAGATTCACCCTTTTTAATAATTAAACATGAATAAAATAGGCTGGGATTGGCATGGTGCGAGACGCACCTTTTTTATTATTCTTTATACTACTTATGATCATGCATTCACTTAAATAAAACTAGTCAAATAAAATTTGACTAGAATTAGGTTTTCCGTAAAATAACCTACTCCCTGCCATTGTCATTGCATACATACTTAAGGATTGCTTGCTGGGTAGCCGTGTACTCATTAAATTTCTCGCGGACATATTTGTATTCAGATTTCGATCAGGGGCCCTGACGGGGTGAGCAAGACTAGAGAAGGTGTCCGGGTCGATGCCCTGGAATTTATCGTAGTTGTTTATTTCCTCTACTCTGATATTCTTATTATGCAATTTTAATTAATCCGTATGGACTATTTAAACTGGAATGCCAGTTCCTCTTATAATAAAAGATGTTACCTTTTTACCTATATTTCACTTTAATTAAATGCAATAAGATGATTCCACCGTATTTTCCATCATGAGATACTTTCCTGCGACTAGTATCGCCTCGTGGTGTTGGATTCCCAGTAAAAGTACCGGGGTCATGACACGACCAAATGTGGTGTTGTTAGATCCTTTCTGTGGTATATTAGAGACAGCTAATATAAAAAAGGAGAAGAAGGGGAAGATAAAGATGGCACCGATGACAGTGTTATACCAGCACCGTTTGGATGACCTTGTTAGTACTGAAGAGGTTCAAGTTGAATCTCAGCTCGTTCAAAGTGTTGCACTATGCAAGAAGAAGAAGAAAAAGAATAACAACAACAACAACAACAACAACAATAATAATAATAAAGTCCATTTTAGTCCATTTTAGTTACCTCAATTATCGCGAAAGTCCGAAAAAACCCCTAAACTATGATTTAGTTTGTTTTACATAACTGAACTTTCAATACTGGCTCAAAACCCATCACAACCTGGTTTTGTTAAGTGTTGGGGCGCCACGTGTCAGCCAAGTCAGCAAAACGACTGCTACATGGCGCCACGTTAGCAAAACTACCGAACAAAACAGGGTTGTGATAGTTTTTTGAGCCGGTATTGAAAGTTTAGTTATGTAAAATAGACCACATCATAGTTTAGGAGGTTTTTCGAACTTTTACGATAATTGAGATACCAAAAATGGATTTAATAATAATAATAATAATAACAATAACAATAACAATAACAATAACAATAACAATAATAATAATAATAATAAGAAGAAGAAGAAGAAGAAGAAGAAGAAGAAGAAGCAAAAGTGACTTGAAGGAGAAGTTTAGGCTGCAACCTATTAAGAATGTGAAGATGTCAGATAGGCATGAGGACCGTGCGAGGAGACATTGCGTCAAGTTTGTGGACACCCACCAGGAGATTAGGATCAATCTTTTCCAGGTGTACGTGTACGTTTAAGTTTGGGCGATGCTACGCACAGTGGCGGAGGATGGATGAAAAATAAGGTATGATGGGTTTGGGGAACGCATTCAACACAATCACTCATAAAAAAAATTTTAAGGCAAGAAGATTATAGAAAAGTACCTTGAACATAGAGAAGCTGAAGACAGTGGAGGGGTCAAGATATTAAACCAAAGGGTAAGTCCAAGATATACTTTGAATGGACCTGTCCCATTTATCCAAACTCTACAACTATCATCAATTCATCAGCAACCTTCCTTCTATACTGTGATAGTTTAAGCTATACCTTCAAATATTTCAACCCTTTCCCCAATGCATGGAGCATGATGAAGTTTAGTAATGCCTGATGCAATTCATTTTTAGCAAGTGCAGAAGATAATTTGCAAAACTGGAGAATTCAGTAACTACAAACAAACTTAACCTTGCATAAGTTAGTGCATCCATATTCTCTGAGATAGAAACTACACAGGTTTAAAGCATTCAGTAGAAACTAGCAGACTAATTTACACCTTGTATGAACTGCAAATTCTAAGATTGAGAAAATCAAGCAGGCTTACTGTTCCAGCTGTTGATCTTGATGACAGGAAGGTATTGTTCTTCATTCTCGATAAACCAAAATCTCAAACCTAATTGCAAAAGGTTGTGTAATTTGCCATGAAAATAGCACAAAGCATGGCATTGCTATAATGGAGCTTGTGTATTACCTTCCCAACCCAATTCTTGAAACAAAAAAACCACCTCGGCCTCCTCTTCCTCTTCCTCGTGCTACCGTTCCTCTTCTCATTGCCACGGACACTTCACGGTGGAAGAACTGAAGAACAGAAGAAGGGAGCAGCGGGGGGGAGCGGGGAGCGGCGAGGCGGCAGCCGGGCGAGGCGAGGCGGCTACCGAGGAGGCCGAGGCGACGGCCCGGGCGAGGCGACCGCTGGCCGAGCGACGGCGAGGGGAGCGGCGAGGCCGACGAGGGGAGTGGCAAGGCGGCGGCAGGCTGGGCGGGCGACGGCGAGGCCGCGAGGTGAAGTGGCGGCCGGCCCTAACCCTAGCGCGGTAGCGCCGCTTGAGCCTTTGCTCGCTGAGGGGGCTCGGGCCGTCGGGTGCTTGGCTAGCCAGTGGCCACGGTTGATGGTTCTGTGCTGGGCCAGGGCTGGCATACACGAATATTACAAGGGATACTCTGGGCTAGCTGCTGGGCCAAGGTATGGCGCGGGCCATACCTTGCCATAACGGGCCCTCCGCCCATGGCTACGCATCGGGCGTCCTACACCGCAGCGCAGGATCGGACGCGCGGGGGCCTGTCATTTTGCGTGGGCTTATCCATAGACGCGAGTCATTAGCACGCGGGCCGCAGGCCACGACCCAAGCTACCACGTATGTGTCCATGGGCCCGTCTGATAGCTCGCAACATGGATGCAACAATACATGTTTTTTTTATATAAAAATGTTTCAACACAAATTTAAAAATGTTTTCACGGGGCAGATAAAAAATGTTTTAAAAATTATAACTAGTGTAAACTTGATAAAACATGGCCGAACACGATGAAACATGGACAAACATATAAATGAAACATGACAAAACATGATTGAACATGTGCAAAATATGGGATGAAACATGGCCAAGGAACAAACGAAACATGAATAAATATGGTCATGTTATGATGAAAGATGACACACTATTGAAAAAAAATCATGTTCACATATTATTTTTGGAAAAAATTGTATGCATGCGCTGCTACGTCTCCCGTGATGTGTGATTAGCATGCAACTGATAACCACATGCGCCGATGCGCGTAGCATAATTATCACACGGTTGGCGCGTGCGCTGTGCGCGTGACGCGTAGCGTCCGATCGCATCGGGCTATTCGGCAGCCCGATCGCTAGCAATTCCGTTTAAGTTTGGATAATGATCAAGTTTGTTTAGGTTAGAAAGTTGATTTGCTAGTAATAGCTAAATTCCTGGAGTCTGTATCCGAGACTGGTACGTGTGCGTGTCTGTTTCTTTTTCCGACTACGTGTGGCCGCAGCAGCGGACCCAGGATTTTGTCAAGCCCTAGGCTAAAACCTGATGTACTAAAATTTACGTATAAATAATTTCTAAAAATTGGCTACATCTTCCAATAATGAAAATTTAAAGCACAAATGTATAAATAATTTCTAAAAATTGGCTACATCTTCGAGTAATAAAAATTTGAAACACAAATGCATAACCGATACGAGATTTTAACAACAAATTTCATTATAGAGCAAAACAATACACCAAAAAAATATAGAATTAAAGTTTTTGTTTACCTAGACAGTAGATAATAGATAGCGAATGTTAGATTTATCCTAACAAATTATTCATCAATAATAGGACGCGAACCTGAACATGAAAAGTGCATATAACTCGATCAAAATATGACATGTATATACAAAAAAAAATTAGATTGAAAAGTCCTCTTCATTCTCTTTCTCAATCTCTAACTAGATTAATCTAGTATAAAGAATTAAAAAAGTCAATATTGTAATTTGTAAGTACTGATAAATCGATGGAACAACTGCGCACAAACACAACGCAGGAATACAACTAATTAGCATTTTACCGGCCATCGTCCATCGGTGTTCATTTTTGGGCCTTGGACACATGTACGGAAGCATTGCAGAGTATGCAGCTTGCTAGCTTGCTGGACAATTGCCATGGGTCTTCGGCCATCGGCTTACCCTGGGCTAGGCTACTATACTACATAACTGACTAGAAAATTTGGGCTAATTTTTAGGGAGGGGTACCCCTACTAGTAGGCTCACGCCCCGGGCTAGAGCGCACCCTGCCCGGAGTTTGGGTCCGCCCCTGATCCAAATCATTTTATAGGGATTGATCGGTCAAACCATACTTTAATAAAAAAAAAGTCTATAGAAGGCTTGCCTGGCAAGGAAAATATAAAGATAGAAGTCTATCCCTAATAGGGAAGATAAACTTGTAATCCCGGATAACTATGTATCTGGTTAGAGGATAGAGATAGGAATCCTACCTCGTAACCGACCAGGACTCTACCTTTTAACCCTGCCCCCCACTATATAAGACGGGCAGGAAGCCCCCTGGTTCGGCAAGATCCTACATCATCTTGATCATCATCTGCATCTTCATCTCCACACCCACCCATGAAGAGACATCTCCCTCCATATTGATTATCAGATCACCATTATAATCCCAGAGCATAGAACTATGGTATTACCTCCACCATAAGGGCCTAAACCTGCATAAAAAAGATCCCCTCTGTCTTGTGCTACCATCGAGTTTGGATCTTGTGCATCGCCCCATATATAACTATGGCTGACGATAACCCCCGGTTAGCTACCCGTAGATAGTTGGCGCGCCAGGTAGGGGCAGCGTCAAGATCAACCACATCAAGCTCGATGACATCAATCACAGGAGTCACCGTCGTCTCCTCCCCCGGATTCGGATCAGATCCAATCTAGGGGAACAACAACAATGCCTCCCGCTCTGATTGGGGAATGCCACAACCATCTACTCATGAGTAGTATGCCAAGGGCTCACCTCCCGACTCAAATATGGCGAGGCTCGAAAATAGATTCTGGACGCGATCTTGTTTCTTCGATTCCCATTGATCCAGAAGAAATTTCGGGATGAGACTGTATGTGTTGGAAAGATAATTTTGTCAGCTTTCCGTGAAGCCCAAAAATGCCCAAAACGGAGTCCGTATGTATCCAGGGAGTCCGTTTGAAGGCAGACTGCGCGGAAAGGTCGCGAATCTCAGGAAGCTCGTAAAACCTATCTGCGGAGGTTGCGGTATGCGGATAGGCCATGATACACTTACAAGGACATCAAGGATTACCAAAGAGCTTCTTGAAACAACCGACGACCAACAATTCTTCCGAACTCGGATCCGATCCAGTCTGAGGAGAACATCGACATCTCTTCACTTGGACTCCCGTTCAGGTTGAGAAACACCACCGTCGCCTACTCCCGAGTGGTGCGCCGGGAGCTAAATTCTTGATTCGGATACGGCGAGGACCTAACCAAGAACAAATTCAAGATGGTGGATGCCTTCAACAGCGAACCACACGTATTCGGCGACCAAATTGCTCTTTTGGACTCAGACCAGAGCTGATTTAAAGAGAGCTTGTCATCATTGTAATTCAACTGCCGTTCGGGTCAAGAAACGCCGCCGTCACCTACTTCTGAGTGGTGAACCGGGGGCTCAATTTCCGACTCGGATACGCTGAGAATTCAACCAAGGACTTCAACAATGCTTTTTCGGACACGGACAAGATCCGATACAGGAGGGAATTCAACAACGCTCCACCTCGAACTCTTGGTCGTTTTGGGGAACGCCACCGCCGCCTACCGATGAGTATTGCACCAAGGGCTTAATTCTCTACTCGGATACGGTGAGGTCCCAATGGAGAACGAATCTCGGGTGGTGACCATCATCAGCGGCAAATCACTCGGACTCGACGATCATGTTGTCCATCGTGCGATGCTGGCTTCATCAACCGCGAGACGAATGTGAGAAGAAGATGCGATTGTTCTCATTCACAATCTGGACAGAAATTGTGTCATGATTTCCCGTTGACATAGAAGGAGTTTCGGGGTCATATAAGATGCATTGGAAAGATTATCTCGTTATCTTTCCAAACAATCCAAGAATGCCTAAATCGAAGTTTGGATGCGACTGTGGCGCCTGCTTGAAGACAGACTGCGCAGAGAGATCACGAATTTCGGTGAGCTCGTAACGCTCATCGCTGCCAGCTTTCATCGACTTTCGTCAAGCTAAGCCTTTCATCTCGTGGGACGTTGAAGACCAGCGAAGCCTTTCATCGACTTTCGTCAAGCTACAACAACTGCGTGGAGATCAATTATGAGTACAGCCGATTTCGTCGACCACGGGCGAGACCTCGGCGAGCATGTGCTATCCGAAGTCGACCACGGCGTGTATCAAGACTTGAACGGCTACACGCTACTCGACGATACCCATATGCCCACGCTATGAGCGCCCAAATCTCCAGCTCGGCTGTACACCATCGCACGCCACGAGCGTCCGGTACGGCTACACGCCTACGGATCCAAATCTACGGTTTGGCGACATGCTACTCGGCTACACACTACTAGGCGACGAGCCTATGCCCGCGCTATCAGCGTTCACGTCTCTAGCTCGGCTCTGCGCCATCGCGCGCCACGAGCGCTCGGTATGACTACACACCTACGACTCCATGTCTACGGCTTCGCGACACGCCACATGGCTACACGCCTACGTCCGCGCCACGACCATCCAAGTCAGCAGCTCGGCTGTAAGAAATCGCGCGCCACGAGCGTCCGGTACGGCTACACGCCTACACCTCCAAATACACGGCTCGGCGACAAGCTATTCGAGTACACGCCTTGGCGCGCCAGGAGCGCCCGGTACGGTTACATGCTTACGCCTCTAAGTATACGGCTCGGCGACAAGCTACTTGGCTACACGCCTACTCCCGAGCTATGAGCGTCCAAGTTTTCAGCTCGGTTGTACGTCATCGCGCGCCACAAGCGTCCGGTACGGCTACACGCCTACGGCTCCAAGTATATGGCTCGGCGACAAGCTACTCAGCTACACTGCTACGCCCGCGCTATGAGCGTCCTAGTTTTAAGCTCGACTGTACGCCATCGCGCGCCACGAGCGGCCGTTACGGCTACATGCCTACCCCTGCAAGTATACGGCCCAGCGACAAGCTACTCTTCTACACGTCTACGCATGTGCTATGAGCGTTCATGTTTTCAGCTTGGCTGTACGCCATCGCGCGCCACGAGCGCCCGTTACAGCTACACACCTACGCCTCCAAGTGTACGGCTCGGCGACAAGCTACTCGGCTACACGCCTACGGCCGCGCTATGAGCGTCCATGTTTTCAGCTTGGCTGTATGCCATCACGTGCCACGAGCGCCCAGTATGGCTACACGCCTATGCCTCAAAGTATACTGCTCGGCGACAAGCTACTCGGCTACACGCCTACACCCGTGCTATGAGCGTACAAGTTTTTTAGCTTGGCTGTACGCCATCGCGCGCCACCAGCGCCTGGTACGGCTACATGCCTACGCCTCCAAGTATACGGCTCGGCGATAAGCTACTCGGCTACACGCCTACGCCAGCTTTATGAGCGTCCATGTTTTCAGCACGGCTGTACGCCATCACGCGCCACGAGCGCCCGGTACGGCTACACGCCTACGACTTCAAGTCTACATCTCGGCGACAAGCCACTCGGTTACACGCCTACGCCCGTGCCATGAGCATCCAAGTTTTCAGCTCGGCTGTATGCCTCCAAGCGCCACGAGTGCCCGGTACTGCTACACGCCTACGCCTATAAGTATACGGCTTGGCGACAAGCCACTCGGCTACACGCCTACGCCCGCGCTATGAGCGCCCAAATCTTCAGCTCGGCGGTACGCCATCGCGCCCGGTACGGCTACACGCCTACGCCTCCAAGTCTATGCCTCGGCGACACGCTACTCGGCTACGTGCCTACGCACGCGCCATGAGCGCACAAGTCTCCGGCTCACCTACGCCTACAAGTCTACGGCTCGGCTATACGCCTACGCCACACCATAGCTAAGTTCTCATTAGCATAATCTTTTCATATAAATCTAAGTTATTTCTTGACTTGCTACTTAATCGTTCTCCAACTAAGCAGTAAGTCGGGGGCTACACCTAATAGGTGCACTTCCGTACACTTTTGTTTCTTTCCCTTAATGATTGCAAATGAATCTTAGTGGTTATTCTGAGTAGTGAAGCTCTGACCCACGAACGGCGAACTCTAGTCACTCGATTCGCGTGCCTAGAAAAAGAGCCATGAGCCAATTCCCGACGCCCGGGGGCTAGACTAGTTGGGCAGAGTGCATAACAAAAGAAAGATTACTTGGAGAAATTAAATATCAATAAAGAAAAAGTAGCAAAAGTATAAAAATTATCTTAAAAAACGGTCGCATTTTACATCCACCTAAATGCTTTCCTGATACTGCCTAAATCCTATATGTATATGTTACAGGAGTTCATGAGTTTTTACCTCATAAAGTATCTTCTACAACTCCATACACGAGTAAGAAGGACCTGCACAGTGAGCGACAACTACGGCTCGGCAAGCGCCTGCCACGGCTACACGCTTACGCTCGCGCCTCGAGCGTTCAAGTCTATGGCATAGCTACACGCCCACGCCAACTTCGGTACAGCTATATGCTTACGCCTTTGGCCATAGGCCAGCCTGCGCCCTGAGCGCTAACTACGGCCTTCCAGCTGCGTGTCACAACCAGTGGCTACAAGCGTAGCCGAGCTAAGCCAAATTCAGCCTCGGTACACCCCATGTTGGGTCGACTACCGGCAGGGCTATAAAAAGTACCCATCTCTTGGTATACTCCATGTTGGGTCAGTAGTTGCTCACTGTATGTCAGGATCAGATATCAATGATGTCGGGATTGAGTTTCGATGGTACGTTCCTGTTGGGACCGACGCTACACACCGCAACCCAGGTATGGATACCATACGACCAAACTCTATCTTTAAGGTACGTCCTGTGGTGGGGCCACCAGCTGTATCCCACTCTGGTCGGGTACAGGTACCGTCTGGCTGACAACAATGATATGTCCCATGTTAGGACACTAGCTGTGTGCCGTACCAGTCAGATACAGGTATCATTGGGCCAAACCTTATCCAGATGGTATGCACCATGTTGGGCTTATCGCTTTACTCTACGAGTACAGGTACTAGATGGTTAAAAATACAGTACGCCCTCTATGGCCCCCAGCTGTATCCTACTTCAGTCGGGTACAGGTACCACTCGGCTCTTCAGCCAAAGCCACAGTATGCCCTCTGGGTCACCAACTGTATCCCACTTCGGTCGGGTACATGTAACACTCGGCTCTTCAGTCAAAACCACGGTATGTCTTCTGGGGCCACCAGCTGTATCCCACTCCTGTTGGATACAGGTACCGCTTGGCTGTTCAGCCAAAACCAATGGTATGCCCCGTGTTGGGTCGCCAGCTGTACATCGCAAGATGAGTACTGGTACCACTTCATCAAAATCAAAGTGATGCGCCTTACAAAGAGCCAACGACCAGAACTTCGGCAATCCCGGGCTGGGTATCACTAACAACTCTCTATTAGTCCTTCACAGTCTCCTTGCGGACAACGGGCAGAAACCAGTCGGGAAAAAACATCAACGATCTATGAAGCACTAGGCACGAAGCATGACTCATCCAAGATGCGGTAAAGAGGAGCAGCAACTCGACTATGAAGCACTCGCGGGCTACTGTGGATAACATAGACCCCGGGTACCCACACGGCGGGCCTAAGAGACCTCCTAACAGGGGATGGACCAAGTCGGGTGGATAAGGACATGTACCACTCGGACTCTAGAAGACTTGCCCGTTAAGGAAAAATATAAAGATAGAAGTCTATCCTTAATAGAGAAGATAAACTTGTAATCCCGGATAACTATGTATCTAGCTAGAGGATAGATAGGAATCCTACCTCGTAACCGACCAGGACTCTACCTTCGAACCCTGCCCCCCACTATATAAGGCGGGCAAGGAGCCCCCTGGTTCGGCAAGATCCTATATTATCTTGATGATCATCATCTACATCTTCATCTCCACACCCATCCATAGAGAGACATATCCCTCCACATTGATCATCAGATCACCATTATAATCCCAGAGCACAGGACTAGGATATTACCTCCACTATGAGGGCCTGAACCTGTATAAAATAGACCCACTGTCTTGTGCTACCATCGAGTTTGGATCTTTTGCATCGCCCCATATATAATCATTGCGGACGATAACCCCCGGTTAGCTATTCGTCGACAATGTCCATCCCCTCATCTCCCATCCTCTTCCCTCTCCTCTTACCTTCTTCAAATTCGGTGGCTGACATGTGAGCGGGTGGCAGTGCCCTTCCTCGGCGCCACGTACAGCCGGCAGTGGGGCTCTCTGTTGCACCCAATACGCCGACGGTGGCACCCCTCCCTTGTAGACAAAGCGGTGCGGGGCGACAACGGCGGCGGCTCGTTGCGCTCGGGCAAGAAGCTATTATCCTATTGAGTAAAATGATAGATCATATTTCACCTAGGTGGAGAGATTTGATTAATTGCAAAGAATCATAAATTCAAAATTGGAGTTATCTGGTGGGAGATACATTAACAGATTTTTGGGGAGATTGTTGGTTAGTACAAATTCCTCTGAAAGACAAGTATCCTAGCATTTTTAACATTTGTCAAGATCAAGAGATTATTGTGGGCGCAATGTAGACAAAAAAAACTGGTATTTACCCTTTAGGTGGCCGAGTCATCTGTGTATAAAAGGGCTGGGTGCACAACGATGTTACTTGTGAGTCCAGGAATTAATCTAAGCAAGGTTTGCTAATCACGTTTAGTTTTTCCAATTCCGCGGTTATTCTTTGTTTCGTTCATTGTCAAAGTTGCTGCGCACATTTGGATCGGTTCAGGAGCAGCAAAGGCGACGTGTATGAACTAACTAGTAAGCGTGCACGTGCAACGCACGTCGAATAATACTTCGTATAGTAGAAATAATGAGAAAACACGCATACGACGCATAAAAAATAACTCTTCGTTCATAGTTTAAAATTATTACAATAATGCTAAACCCAGCATAAGTAAATGACTGTGCACTTTCCTAATGCACTTTCCAAAGGTAGCAATTACGCATAGAAAGCATCGGAAAAATACCATGGTCTTCCCTATCTTTCGTGATACTGCACGTATGAAATATGTAAGTAGATGTATCATATCAGCATTAGTACTAAAGATATTGCGTACCACAGATTGAGGTTGTCTGACATGAGAAAAAGATAAAGAAAGTTGATTATCCTCCATGTCACAAGGTCCAATACAACTCTGTTAAGCAAAACTCATCAATCAAAATGCATCAATATAAGGAAAATCAAATCTGAAATGTCTTATAAAAACGAGATTAAGATAATAAGTATGAAGCCAATTACATTTGAGTTATGTTCCTTGGGGCTATCGGGCGACGGCTGCTGTGCAGTTTCCACACCCCCTAAATTTATTGCTTCCTGCAGCACCATTCAACAATAATATTAAGGAACTTGGGGCCACCTAATAATTGCTGTCACAAGATAACGATTGGATGTGTATTTTTTTAGACTATGTTCTAGTTTGTATAGTTGTATACCATGAAGCATGCAGTCACATGTGAGGAAACGGCTTGAGATAGAGATAAAGATCAATAAGGGAGAAAACTTACATTGGAAATGGGCTGCTCTATGCTATGGGGTTCTGCTTGCAAATTCATTTCCCCATTTGGTGAATCAAAGACATCCTATAATAGCAAAGCAGGAAAAAAAAACATTAAGACAAGAATTACAGAGCTGCTGATATCTGGATACAACAGACCTAAATGTAAAGATATCCTATATCATTATAATTAAGCAAGAGTCGGTTGTAGCCTATATGTAAATGGCACTCATCAATTAAACTTAAGATTTAAGGATTAGCCTAAAATAACAAGCTGAATCTACTTATAAGTTCATAGTAATAGATCACATAAAAGGAGGTCTCTTATGAAATTCTAAACATTAAAACGCTTAGGGCTAAGCCATCAGAGTATCATATGCAATTCCATGGAATACTGTAGACAAATAGCTCCCTGGGGAGACCACTGAAACAAACTGACATGGCTCGTTCTTCGTACCGTTGATTGTTACAAATCCATTGGCTCAGAACTTGTTTCCTTATCAATTAAAGGCAGGGAACACGGCTTGCTTTCCTGATCTACTGGATCAGAAGCACTCTGAGACAACACATTAATAAACAACACTTAGTAAGCATCACCATCATAGTCGGTACGACCGGAGAGCGAAGGCGACGCCCGCACAGACGCGAAGCTTGTAGCTGCGGCCAGTGCCGGCGAGGGCAGAGCAAGAGAAGACGGCAAACCTAGAAGGAGGCGGAAGGAAAGCCGAAGAAGACGAAGAGGGAAAAGGGGGGAGGGCAGGGCAAGCGAAGACAGCAAACCTGGAAGGAGGCGGAAGGAAAGCCGAAGAGGAAAAAGGGGATCTCTTTTTCAGGAGCTACTGACAGGGACGGAGAAGCGGCGCGAGCAGAGCGCCATGGAGACCTCTCCGGCAATCTCGACGGCGGCGTTGAGCTCCATGCCGCGAGGACGAACTCGACGCTGCCGAGGTGCGTGGGAAGGCGAAGCAGGCGGCAACAAGGGGCGGACCAGACGGCGTGCGATTGGAGGTAGGGTTTGGGTGGGTGGCTGGGCACTTCTGTACTGCAAAAAAAGGGATGGGCTTGGACGGCCGGATCCGCGTGGGGCGGTAGATCGGGCCAGGAAAAATGGAGCAGCGGCTAGAAGGCTGGGATTCGAACCGTGGGCGGCCAACCGAAAGCTGGCGCCAGCGACCAACCGGGCAACCATCCCGCGTTGTCGATCCTGCAGCGTACAAAAAGTTTTATATATAAGATGCGAGCGGACGGCCGGATTTAGCCAGCGACCGCGATCGGACGGGCGCCGCTTTTCCGGCCGACGTGGCCTGGCGGGGAGTAAGCCGTCGACGTGGACGCAGGAGGAGCCGGCCTGTAAGGGGATTGTTATATAAAGTTGATATAAGGATAATAAAATAATAACATAGTATATATATTAATATATCCGTCGCACTCTCTCTCTCTCCTCTCCCGCCTGCTCTCTCTCTCTCGCTTCTCTCTCTCGCTCTCGCGAGCGCCCTACTCTGGTACAGAGGGTTTACTACCTAGGAAAAATATCACAATAAATAGTGTAGTGAAAAAATTGAAATAATAAAATCGTATTATGCTTATTAGGTATTTTGGTTTGACACTGCTTCACGCCTAAAAGAAGACAGCTACTTCTGAGCTAAACTTGGATATGGAAGTCTTCTTTCGTTTAGAGTGAACTAAAACCCAGCTCATGAGCTTATTATCCTATGTCGGAACAAATTAGTTGATAGTGATAGGATCCCCTTTTTGACGTCCCCATGTCCCCCCATGTGGTGTGGCAGCATAAATGGGGCTGTGGGATGGAGTTTTATTAAGTCAAATGGTAATCTTTTTTCTTATTTTACAATGGGATTTCTTAATTCCTTAAAAACCTGTAGACACCTCCTAAATTCCTATAAAATTCATGAGAAATAATATAGCCTATCATAGGCCTTATAAGATTATTATCCTAAGCATTGTTCATAGGTTTTCTCTGATTGAGTAATTAGTAAACTTCCAGAGTACCTTCTTATGAAGAAAGTGGACTGAAATGAATTGTTGTTAAATAAAAATTTAAAACTAAGTTTGAAAAATTTGGGAGTATTATATAAAATATAATATACTCTTATAAACCCAAAGGGAATGATAGAAATCGTAGAAAGGTTAAATAGTACCAAGTATACCTGTACTAGACGAGAGCCCCATTAATAAAGATCGTGTGTGATTTATTAAAGACTCAAGGAAACGTCTTTAGACATGAAATAGCTTTTTGGACTCATAATAAATCCTTGGACCTAAGAATATATGAGGTAGATCTCTAAAGTGAATATCTATCTTTAAAGATTGATAGAACCCACAGGGTTAGTTACCCAGCGTATAAAATATCATACAACCAGAATTCATTCGTAGCTAGGAACTATTCTCCATCGATAAGAGCGTAGCTACGGTACAATATATCCTGTCCTATGATAGTTCATGACAATTAATATTAAGGCTGATATCGAGCTTATGTAATATAATCCGAATGAGGTTTTCTATGTATTTAAATATGAAATGTATTGATACTCTAAACACTAGAAAAAGGGGGTCGTCTATGCATGAGAGGAATGGTAGAGAGACTACCTTTGACCTAATAATTATAAATTTGGCACTATGTCGTTTACAAGTCGATTTAGTTATATAATTGCACAAACTTAACTTGCCATCCAGTCTATCGTAAGGTGATCAACCTATATATAGCCTAGTTCAGTGAAGCCTCCTTAATTATCTTAGTTGGGTATCCTAACTAAGGAAAGAGAATAACCCAGGTAAATTGGATTATCATAGTTCTCAGTCGAATCCAAAATATAATGAGTAACGCCTATTTTTCATGCATTATTATCTTTAGTCGTGCGACTTCGATGACGTCATACCGCATCCGTGAGTCCTCTATAAAGTCTATCCCTTTTATAAATACTCATGGAATTCTCTTACTAAGTAGGAATAACGAAGAGACACTAAGGTAGCCTACGTAGGCTCGTTACTAAGTGCGTAGAAGCAATTGCATCTCATGCATCATGTTTTCCCCATACTTGGTGTTTATCCGTGTCATTTGGCTCTTCGCGATAGACCCCAAAGGTTAAGGAGGACTTTGAGATGAATCAAGATACAAGGTTGGGATACAAGTGATCCAGACGAGTTAACACACACTCTTATAGATGTTTACTCGTATTAGGGAGAGACTGCGACTTTCCCTAGTGCGGACTAACATCCCTATAATCATGTTCATACTCGGTTTTTCCAAATTATGTTATTTATTATAAAAGTGCATGCTTATTGACCTGACCACTTGTTAATCATGTTATAACTAACTATACATGCATGTCCTTGTATCATCTAGCCTTTATGACTGTTTAATTTGATCGTCATATCCTTGTTTAGCCTAAAAATAGTTTGGTAACAACTATCTCATTGGACGGGTTATAAATCCCGACTGTCCAACGAATGGATTTTATATAACCCATTGACCAAACGGATGAGGTTTAGGCTAAACAGTTAGCTGAAAAAAACACCAATTGGTCGAGCGGAATTTAAAATCTAGCCCAACTAACCGTCGGGATTTAGCCTAAGTGGCGGATTTTTCTAGCTGGACTAGCGAGATTTATAACCCGTTCAACGAGATGGCGAGTCTATTTATATAATTTTGACAAACAAAAATATTTATTTAATACAGAAAAATAAAAAATAATATAAAAATTCGGCAAAGACTAGCCAGCTCAAGCTGCGCTGCTGCCAGCCGCTAAGCACTGGGCCGGTTCTCTGGAAAAAGCCCAGAAATAAACACAAACGCGCACTTTCCGCTGTGGATCCACGAGCCCCAAATCACAGAAAAATTACAGATGAAGTAAAAATAAAAATTACAGAAAAAATAAAAATAGGGAACCAAATAGGGAACTTGTTGTAGCAATTTTGAGAGCAACCCGACTGATTTTTACTTTTTTCCCTTATTTTTTATAGAGCAACCCGGGCGATATCATCGCTACAAAATGACAAGTTTTTTATAGCCTTGTGCATGAATAAATATCATATTTTCGCCACACCATATTTGATTTGTTTGCTCCATGTTTTGACCTTTTGCACATTCAATTGTGTCGTGCTTACGCTCTTATGCACATTTTATTTATATTATTTTTATTACAACTTTTTTTTGTAGCTGGTATGAATTTCAAACCACCAGGAGTCTAGGGCTAACACCATCTGGATCTAGAGAGGTTCCCCAACCGGGACTAGCAATCAAAATATCTAAGAAAATATGATGAATTCAAGACTCGAACCTAGAATCTCATGCCACCACGTGACTCTCTACTTATCCTTCTAACCAACCCACCACCCATGCACGCATATTAATTAGAATAGGATATTCATTACTTTTGAAGTTTGCTGGAATGATACTTTCGTAACGGTTCGTAATACGAACATATATTGATGAGCCATTGAGCCTCTATTAGTACGGGTGATGAGTTCACGCGTCAGCTGGCCTGTACCTGTCTGTGAAAGATATCTTTATTATTGCCTCCAACCTGTACTAAAAGTTTATAATTGTCACTGTTGCTACGTGTTTAAGTAACCATGGTACCAAGTATAGTCCAAGGTATGGCATACACGCTATAAAGCGTTTAGAAATATGAAGTTGATGCATGTAAGTGTGGAAGTATATACCCCCACATGATTAATAACGCAAGGTTTTATATTACATATATGGTATTAAAAAAATCAAACATATTGGCAAATAGTCAATGACTATTAATCAAGGCAATTTAATACTCCTTCCAATTGGATAACAGGTATCAAACGTGGCAACCCGTTAATATATCAATTGTAGGATGTTTTGAGTATTTGAAAATGGATGGCAGATTGCAATCGAGCCTAGGCTCCATGGAGCCTCGAACAGGCTATATATATATAAATAAAATTTATATCTGATGCCTCAATTTAATTGGTATGGCTATGCACATCAACAATTTGAATTCTCTCATAAGTCATAAGTATTTTTTTTCGCCTTTTGTCGTGCTATATATTGGTAGATTTAACTTTCAATTTGTTGTAAAGTTAGTAACTAGTAAAACTGTAAAACGGGTTAATTGTTATCTTGTAGTTAACATGTTTATTAATAATAATGTTGTTGCTGTTGTTGTTGTCGTCGTTTTGTTGTTCTATATAAAATGAAAGACAATTTTAGCATTGCCTAGGCATGATTTTTGTCATGGATCCACCACTGTTATGAGTACCGCTTGTAAATAGAAATAGCCATGGCATGCTCGTGTATAGATAGAAATTGCCTTGTCTTGCTATTTAAGGATGTAATCTTCCATGTATATCTCCTGGCCGGTTGATGGCTCCATATAAACGTGCAGACGCGGCCTGCGGGTGTAGAAACGCTTCCATAGTTTTCATCCCGCCTAGCCGCCGGCACGCCCATCCCCTCGCCGCCACCACCGCCCTCCTCGCCGTCGCCGTCGCGGTTCCTCCTCTGCACCGACGAGGCGACTCCACCCCGTTCCCCGGCAGCACCCCTTTGGCCCTTTGCTCGAGCAGGTTTGTATCAACGTTCAGCTGTACTTCGATCTGTTCTGCTTGTTTGATTTGCTGTGTGTTTACTGCTGGAAGCCTGAGAACGTGAGATGATTTGTCTCACTGGACAACCTGGAGCACGCTGCATATGTTTCCTAATTGGCAAATAATTAATTTGGTTTGCTGATTACATGCCTATCCGTGATTGATTACTTGAACAATTCGGTTTATAACTAAAATTTGAAATAACCAAACCAAAATATTTTGGTTAATTGTTTTGGGCCGTAGCCTGTTGTTCCTGGGGCCGGCCCGACTCTTCTGTGTCCCGTCTCCCGAGTCGGCGAGCCCAAACCCTAGCGCCGCCTCTCCGGCCACGGGTGCCGTGCGCATGCGCCCTCTCCCCACTGCTGCCTCCTCTCCCCGTCCCGTCGCTCCCTGCCTCCCAGCCTAGCGCCTACTCTCCTGTTCCGCCGGCCTCCCGCGGCTCCACGTGCGCGGCCTCCACGGCTCGACGCCGCCGTCCCCCTGCCGCCGCCAAGTATAGTGGCGGAGTGGCCGATCTTAATTGTGTAAGATAAAGAATTTTCCATCTCAATTTTGTGTATGTCAGCATGTTATGTGCATATAGGCTACTGTTAATTTGATATTTGGACGGAGTGGCCTTGTATGAGTACGATCTGCATGTTGATAAATGTTCATGGTGTATACTGGGTAATGCTTAGATGCAATGAAATGTGTGTGGAACTCTGGACTTTCAAATGTTTGGGAACCGCTTTACTTGGCCTGCCCTGAAGGATATGACTGTTTTGGATCTGAGCTACTTAATCACGAGCATTTGTTTGTCAGCTTTGCAAACAATGATTATTTACCATGATGCTACTATTGTACTACATGTTATTAACACGGAGCTCGTCGCGGGGACCAGATCTAGGAGGCGATCAAGATCGAAGGGATCGATCCGATCTGGCAGGGGAAGAGACATCCTGCCCTTCTGAGTCGTGGTCCTCAGGGAGAATCTCCTGGTCGCTGATAGAGTTCGACATGTTCGATCTGCGTATCCCCACGGACGGCGCCAGCTGTCGACGGTTGAGATATCGATCTCAAGTCGCTAAGGTTCTTGAAGGTTGAGATAGGAGACACGCCAAACAATGCGAACAGCAACGGACAGGAGACGGGGGTTTTTATCCTGGTTCAGGCCTCTCGGGAGAGATAATAGCCCTACGTCCAGCCTTTCTTATATATCGAAGATGAATACAAGAGGAACTCAGCGAGATCAGCAGGTCTCGGCGAGTAGTGTGCGACAATGCGAAAGTTCTTCGCCTTAGGTCCCCTCCACACGCTGTAGGGGCCCTGTTTATATAGTGCCGAGCAAACCGACCTACCGAGGAATATCGGGCCGGGCTAACTACGAGATCGTAACGAACTCATACATGCCAAATACGTCCTACAGTAGATAAGGCAAACTCCAATTCTTGGGGATCACGACTCCTAATCCAATCCGGGAAACCACGTCCGGGTCTTCACGTAGCCGTGCAGAACTCTGTTCGAGCCGGACTCAAACAGGAATCCTAGGCCATTACGCACCGTGCCAACCCGGAGGCTGTTCGGCAGGATGCTCATGGGCCTGATAGAACCTCCCAGGGAGCTGAGCCCTGGTAGGCTGTCCGATTGGGCCGTCAGGGAGTGGGCCATGGCAATGGGCCGTAATTCAATCCCCGACACATATCATCATATCATATCATTCAAAAAAAAAGAATTATATCATCTATACTACTTTTACTACGATTGACCATATAAATAAACAAAGGATCATATAAATAAACAAAAAAAAGACCGGTAAACTTATGATTGACGATATACACAGTTGATGACCATTGTATCAAAAAAAACGATTAGTACAAAGGATCTAATGCATATAAAAAAAGATCAATGAACACATGGTTCCCTCGTACACAATTGATGATCAATAATGATTAACGTATGTACACAATTATGATCAATTATGATTAACGTATTCAGATGAATTTATGTTCTACACCAAAGTTGTAGAGAATTTTGAGATATTTTGCTATTCATTAACGTATGTACTGCATCTAACCGCTATGATCAACAGTTTGATGGGCAGGGGCGTGGAACAACAGGGGATATCTCACTGACATACCTATGTTTTTGTTGCTTCCTAGTGATTGAAACAGGACCGGTGTTGTTGGTTAAACGGCAACGTGGGAGGAGCTCAGACGGCGGCGTCGGTGTCGGCGGGTCAGCGGCAGATGGCGGTGTGAGGAGGGAGGGACGACCTGGAGCGGACGCGGCGTCGACGGCTAATGGCGGCACGGTGGGGGAATAACTCGGACGGCGGCGTGGTGCTGCGGTAATTAACGATGGCCTGGACGGCGACACGACGTCGGCGGTAGATGGCGGGGCGGTGGGGAACGGCGAGCTCCTCGCGGGCGTGATGTCAGCGGCAGATGGCGACGCGGTGGGGGAATGGCGATCTGGAGCGGGCGTGGAGGACGCAATGTTGTGCGGGCGTGGAGAGGAACATGGAGCCGGTGACCATTAGGGAAAGAAATAATAGTGGGTGGTAATTAAGAAAATAACATTAATGTAATTAATGGCTTGAATTCATGATTAATGGGCGCATTGTATGCACCATCGGATGGAGAGAGTGCGCAGGAGATTGGGCAAAATTCGGCCACTGGATGAAGACGGGATGGCTGGGATTGGTTCTATCAACACCCCCTACTGCTGCTTTTTAAGGTAGTATAGATATAGATATAGATATAGAAGTACAGATATAGATATAGATATAGATTAGTCGCTGTGTGCTTATGGCAGCTGAGGCTTGGCAGGATGGGAGTGAATTAAGGTCGAGGGAGCATCGTTCTCTACATACCTGAACCGTCAAAAATCAGACACATGCTCCAGCCAATTCCAGCATCAAGGTGAAGAAGCATCACGCCGGAAGCAAGAATGGCGAACAAGCACAAGAAGGCACATATTGGGTTCTTCGATGGTGACTGCTGAGGGAAGGTGTCCTGGAGGACGAGAACCTCTTTCTCGGCGTCTCTGGTGGCCGCTGCTCCGCTGCCCCCTCGGCCGCGAGACGAGGTTCCTCCTCGGCACCGACGAGGCGACTCCACCCCGTTCCCCGGCAGCACCCCTTTGGCCCTTTGCTCGAGCAGGTTTGTATCAACGTTCGGCTGTACTTCGATCTGTTCTGCTTGTTTGATTTGTTGTGTGTGACTGCTGAAAGCCTGAGAACGTGAGCTGATTTGTCTCACTGGACAACCTGGAGCACGCTGCATATGCTTCCTAATTGGCAAATAATTAATTTGGTTTACTGATCACATGCCTATCCGTGATTGATTACTTGAACAATTCGGTTTATAACTAAAATTTGAAATAACCAAACCAAAATATTTTGGTTAATTGTTTTGGGCCGTAGCCTGTTGTTCCTGGGGCCGGCCCGACTCTTCTGTCCCGAGTCGGCGAGCCCAAACCCTAGCGCCGCCTCTCCGGCCACGGGTGCCGTGCGCATGCGCCCTCTCCCCACTGCTGCCTCCTCTCCCCGTCCCGTCGCTCCCTGCCTCCCAGCCTAGCGCCTACTCTCCTGTTCCGCCGGCCTCCCGCGGCTCCACGTGCGCGGCCTCCACGGCTCGACGCCGCCGTCCCCCTGCCGCCGCCAAGTATAGTGGCGGAGTGGCCGATCTTAATTGTGTAAGATAAAGAATTTTCCATCTCAATTTTGTGTATGTCAGCATGTTATGTGCATATAGGCTACTGTTAATTTGATATTTGGACGGAGTGGCCTTGTATGAGTACGATCTGCATGTTGATAAATGTTCATGGTGTATACTGGGTAATGCTTAGATGCAATGAAATGTGTGTGGAACTCTGGACTTTCAAATGTTTGGGAACCGCTTTACTTGGCCTGCCCTGAAGGATATGACTGTTTTGGATCTGAGCTACTTAATCACGAGCATTTGTTTGTCAGCTTTGCAAACAATGATTATTTACCATGATGATTTACCATGATGCTACTATTGTACTACATGTTATTAATAGTTTTTTTTGTTGTTTCAGATCTAATGATTTTTTTTCCTCAAATATCAAATATGCTAGGGTTGGTTCGAAGAAGATTTCTTGACTTAGACTTGGCTCCGGTCTTTACTAATTTCTGGTTCCGCCACTGAGCAGAACATCTGATCTTTCATCTGGGCATGGATTCTTTCTTCCTTTTTTTACAAAAACTTATTCTCGTTCCTTCACCATGCAGATAATTCCGGAGCTTCTGTGGATTTGGAGGATCACGACTAATAAGAGATCATCTTAGAAATGATGGAAGAACAGGAGGCTATGGTGAACCAGCTACCTGAAGATGTGCTCGCCCACATCCTCCAACGTCTTGCGCCACGCTGCCTCGCCACATCCCGCTGCGTCTGCAAGCCCTGGTGCACGATCATTGACGCTCGCCACTTTCTACGTGCTGACCTCCTGCCGCTTTCTGTGGCTGGCATCTTCATCAACTTCCATGATCTAGTCTAGTCCTCTCGGAATTCTTCTCCCGCCCCACAACAGGGCCAACGTTGTCCACCATGGACAATTTGCCAGTCACTTGCAGCTTTGACCACCACTGCAATGGTCTCCTCTTGGTTCGGGACGAAAATATTTATGTGGCTAACCCAGCCACACGACAGTGGGTTGAGCTGCCTCCATGCCCAAGCCCATGTATGGGTAACAACTTTATTGAAGAGGAATATCTAGTCTTTGACCCCACATTGTCGCCGCACTATGAGGTTTTTGTAATTCCTCGTGCTCGTGTCAGCTTCTTTCGTATCAAAGAATCAAATCCTGCGATTGAGGGATTGGAGTGGCCACCATCGCCATTCATGTTGCAAGTGTTCTCGTCAAGAACGAAGGAATGGGAGGAAAGGTTCTTTGTTCGAGAAGGGGATGCCTTGGGGACTGTGGCTGACATGCGACTGGGCCAAGAGTTATATGGCTGTCCCAACGCTGTCTACTGGCGGGGAGTGCTTTACGTCCATTGGCAAACCACCTTTGTTTTGAGGTACTCACTCCATAAGTATTATCATTTTAATTTGTGTATCTCCCTTCATGAAAAGACCGTGCAATGCTACTGGTTATTAATGTTTCCCACTGATGGTGATTCTTGCAGAATATTACCTAAGGATGGCAAGTACAATGTCATTAAACTACCAGAATACCTAAAGCCGACACCACATCCAAAATTTGATCTAGGGAAATCAAAGAAGGGGGTGTACTGCTCGCTGGATGATCTAGAAATTTATGTTCTAGATGAATCAGATGGTAAAATGCAGTGGGTTTATGTAGGGGCAGTTCTCATGAACCACAGAGAAATAGATGCACCCGGACCTTGGACCTTACTGGACAGCAACCACTATGAATTACCTGAGTATCCTGAGTATAGTGATGATAGCGATGAAGATGAGGTAATAGTGCGACAAAGATTTGAATGGGACTCTGACAATGATGATGCTATTGACATCAGAAGTTGGGGCACACCTTGTTTGAATGGTGGTTATAGATATTTTACTTTCCTTGGATTTCATCCCTACAAGGAGGTTGTCTTCTTTAGTGACACATTCAGACGAGGATTGGCCTACCACTTAAATAGCAGGAAGGTTCAAGACTTGGGCAACATCTGCCCAAAACATTATGATAGTTACACGAACAATCCATTTGTATCATCGTCCTTTCCATACACACCATGGATGGGAGAGCTGGTAAAAGACGGTTTATTTTCAAGTTCATCTTGAAGATTACAATGTAACATGCTTTAAGGGAATATTGTTCTGCTCTCGTTTGATGCGGCACTTTGTTTTGCTCATGGTGGAGGTTAATTTGTTTGGAGAACCGTTGCATTCTTCTGTTTGTTCGAGGTATGCTTGTTTGGAGCTAGACATATTCATTTTGCCATTGGTTCATCTAGTTGTGCCCTCCAGCCATACCGAAGCGGCGAAGCCGAGCTTGTGGTGATGCCTCCAGGATGCGCTGTTTTCACTGTGCACTTAACTGAAGAACCGTTATACTCAATGGCCTATCTAGCTGTAGTAAATTATAGCATGTGACGTATGAACATGCCCACTTATGTATGTTTGCATGTCGCATTGTATACCTATGCCCAATTATTTGTAATTTAACGGATGCTTTGGATTGAACATGCCCAAGTTTGTTGCAGATATCAGTATGTTATTCAAGTTAATATGTGGTATTTTCATTTTGTCTTATTCTCTTTCAATATTTTTATCATTTTTATAGCTGTAATACAAGAAGGTACGACTTGTTCTAATGTTACAATCACACATTTCATTCTTTGGCCTTGTTCTTTTTACCTTAGCATAGCGTGACGTTTTATTATATAAAAATTTGTCTTTTTTATATAATCTATATGGTGTAATAATTTGCCGCCACCACCGCCGCCGCCGACCAGGGCAATACCGCAATAGGGCTTCATCCGTTGTCCTCGTCACGAAGACCTCTCCAGCTTCCCTTGGGCTTCCATTGGACTGCCTGTTATCGATGCCAAGCTGCCGATCCCGGCCGCCGAGCCACCTCCGAGCAAGTCTACTGAGCTATTGGCGTTGACAGTCATCAACACGACACCACCAAGCTGACTAGCCTGCTACCAAATCACTTCAACCAAGCTAATTGTCCAAAATGAAAATTTTACGTTTTACTAAGACAAGTTTGACAAACTAAAAATTTAATTGTGCAGTTCAACAGGAGTCGAGCAAAGTTTTTTTAGGAAACCTACCAGTGTTCTGTGTTGAGGGCTTGAGGGCCAGTGTTATATGTTGCTCTGTTTTGTTCATCCAGTTTAAAGATTGAGCAATCCAACTCCATAGACTGTTGTACTGATGAAAATTTCTGAAGAGTGCAATGTAATCCTGCACTTGCTTAAAAGATTTTTTTGGTATAATGTACCTGTACTAAATTAAAACAGAATGGGTTTGCTAGCTCAACTCCGAAGAAGCGTCCCAGAAGAACTAGTCAGGACAGTTACAATGCTCAATTCACTCCTCTTTCTGCTTGGATAGCTAAATTTACAATGAACATAGAAATATCATCACAAAACTGAAGACCAGAATAACAAAACAACCATCCCGGTGTGGTTGCTTTTGTTGGAAGTTGATCTCGTGCTCAACTACTAAGCCAAGTTTCCTGGGGACTGATCGTTGAGATAGCCCGAGTCTTAGGGAGCTAGCGCTCCACTAAGCGTCTTGATCGGGGGCGCATAAGACAACTTGGTTGCGGCCCCCATCGAGCAGCGCTCCTTAAATAGCTAACGATAGTCTCTCTTCATTGACACTGAACTCCCAAGAGATTAGCTCACCCCTAACGACCTCTCAGCCCATCCGATCGGGGAGAGCGCTGCATCGATCGGGAAGGCCGCCGCCTATTCTTCGTCTCTCTGCTTCAGCTTTCCACCATGCAGACCACTTCGGCATAAGATCATCAACCCTGATGGCGCCTTCGAGCAACAGTTAGAATTCCTAAGATTATCCTTAATTTTGGTGTTTAATCTTTGAGCTAATGATCCTAATTTACGCTTCCACATTAAGATTAAGCTCTAACATTTGGTATCAGAACAATTAGCCCACTGTTTAAACCCTAATCAGTTTCTAAGTTCTTGATTAGCCGTCGGGTTAAGCATTTAACTTTTGGATTAGCGAATTAATGTGTATTAAGAAGTTGGAAGGAGATGATTTCGAATTGCTTAGATTCTAATGTCAAAAGCCCTAAGAAATCCCCAATCCCCAATCCAAAATCCCCTTTTTTCCCAAATCTAAAACCCTAAAAGCTAAGAATCGGCCATGCCGAATGATGTTTTGTTGATGCTTTCGGACAAAAAAGCTTTAGATAAGCCCCAATTTCACGGGGAAAATGTTTAATTAGAAAAACCCCAAATCTTGGAAGAACCCTAATTTCGAATCAGTCAAATCCCCACAACAGGCCTTTTCGGAATTCTTCTCCCGCCCTACAACAGGCCCAACATTGTCCAGCATGGATTATTTGCCACTCAATTGCAGCTTTCACCACCACTGCAATGGTCTCCTCTTGCTTTGCGGCGTTGATATTTATGTGGTTAACCCAGCCACACGACAGTGGGTTCACCTGCCTCCACGCCCAAGCCCATGTATGGGTACACACAAAGACTTTATTGACAAGGAATACCTAGTCTTTGACCCCCTATTGTCGCCGCACTATGAGGTTTTTGTAATTCCTCATGTTCGTGTCAGCTTCTTTGATATCAAAGAATTAGATCCTACGATTGAGGGATTGGAGTGGCAGCCATCACCATTCATATTGCAAGTGTTCTCGTCAAGAACGAAGGAATGGGAGGAAAGGTTGTTTGTTCAAGAAGGGGATGCCTTGGGGACTGTGGCTGACATGCGACTAGGCCAAAAGTTATATGTCCGTCCCAACGCTATCTACTGGCGGGGAGTGCTTTACGTCCATTGGCAAACCAACTTTGTTTTGAGGTATTCACTCATTTAATTTGTGTATCTCACCCTCCATGAAAAGACCATGCAATGCTACTGGTTATTAATGTTTCTCACTCATGGTGATTCTTGCAGAATATTACTAAAGGATGGCAAGTACAAAGTAATTAAACTACCAGCATACCGAGAGCCGACACCCTATCTAGATCTTCATCTGGGGAAATCAAAGAAGGGGGTGTATTGCTCACTAGATGATCTACAAATTTATGTTCTAGATGAATCAGATGGTAAAAGGCAGTGGGTTTGTGTAAGGAAAGTTTACATGAACCACATAGAAATAGATGCACCTGAACCTTGGACCTTACTAGATAGCAACCACTATGTATTACCTGCTTATAGTGATGATAGCGATGACGATGAGGTAATAGTGCGATAAAAATTTGAATGGGACTCTGTCAATGATGATGTTATTGACATCAGAAGCTGGGGCACACCTCGTTTGAAAGATGGTTATCGATGTTTTACTTTCCTTGGATTTCATCATTACAAGGAGGTTGTCTTCTTTTGTGACACATTCAGACGAGGATTGGTCTACCACATAAATTGTCGAAAGGTTCAAGACTTGGGCAACATCTGGCCAAAACATTATGATACTTTCACGAACAATCCATTTGTATTATCGTCGTTTCCATACACACCACGGATAGGAGAGTTGGTAAAAGACGGTTCATTTTCAAGTTCATCTTGAAGATTACAATGTAACGTGCTTTAAGGGAATAATAGCTGGATTTATACGGTGTTAAGTGAAACATAGTGAGCACTTCTTGATGTTATTTATGTTCCTGTTCTTTTTTCTTAATTTTTCATATAATTTCTTCTTGTGTTTTGGAATTTTGTTGTGTTGTTGTTGTTAAATATAGTTTGTACTAGTAAAAGCATGCTATGTGATGGTAGGTTCTCTTTAAATTTTGAAATCGCGCTCTAAAAATAGGATTAGCTACTCACAAGATCTAACTGACCACACTGGCCCGTACGCCTTTCCCTCCCATACCCATATGTCACCACGATGCCCTCACTCCCTTCGCCGCCCACCTCCGCCCGGCCTCCCTGCCTTGGATTCGAGCTGCCTTCGCCCGGCCTGCCCGTTGCGCTGCCCGGCTTCCCCGCCATGGCCTCGAGCCGCCGCGCCCGCGCCGCCACGACCATGGTCTTGAGTCCTCTTATCGGGATGTTGATAATGTTCGTAAGTTTCTTTTTGATCGACAGGGTGATCAAACAAATGGTTATCAGCAGCACTGCTGTGTGAAACGTGCTGACCAAGGACATTATATAAGGCACCTGATGCATATTCTGCAAATTCGGCTAATTCTTCTATGATGAGAAATCAGATAAATGCTGGTAATTTCACATCGTTTGACAATTTGTCAGTTGGATCTGGCTTTGGTTCCCCTAGGATTGGGTCTAGGTTCCTAGGAGCGACTTCATCTTCTCGACAAAATTTAGCTGGTGCATCCAACTTTCTAAACTACAATGGAATTGGACGTCCAACAGCAGCAAGTAATCTTCAGACGCCTATTGATCCAGTATATGTACATTACCTTCGGGCAGCTGAAATTGCTGCCCAAGTTGCAGCTAGCTGTGATGATCCTCTCATGGCCAGTGGCCATCTGGGTAGTTCTTACATGGATTTACTTGGTCCTCAGAAAGCTTACCTTGGTTTTCAGTTTCAGTCACAGAAGAACTATGGTTACTATGCAAACCTTGGATTTGGTCTTGGTTATGCTGGAAGTCCTTTGACGAGTCCTGTTCTTCCCTCTCCACCTGCTACACCTGGTAGTCCGCTTAGGCATTGTCCGGGTGCGCCGAGGCATAACGGCAACCTGCCTCTCTAGGAAAGGCGCTTCTCTTTACGCGCAGCCCGTTGGAGCAGGGCGACGCGTCAGGACATCCCTTAGACGGATCTAGTGCTGGGAGTTGGGCCGTGCCGTGCCGGCCCGACCCGGGCCCGTCGTGCCTCGGGCCGGTGCAAAACGGGCCGGCACGGCCCGGTCATAATTTCGGGCCGTGCTGGGCCGGCACGGAGTGCCAAAATCTAGGCCCGGCACGGCCCAAAGCATGGCCGGGCCGGCCCGGGCACGGCATGAGTAAAAAAACAGCAAGCAAAATAATTTTTTAGAAATTCATATGTTGCTCAAATGAAAAGGTTGTTTATACAAAAAGATGGGTCTCGAAATTATCTACAACTTTCGTGTTCAACCCAAATTCATCCGAGCAGCATAAGACCTCGAAAATTGCGAATTACCGAGGACTGTGCCGTCGGCCCGAAAGCAGGCAGCGACAAAAATATTTTTTATAAATTCATACATTGCTCAAATGAAAAACTTGTCTACATGTAAAAGATGCGCCTCGACATTATCTACAACTTTCGTATTGAATAGAAATTGATCTGAGCAATGGAAGACCATGTAAAATATAAAAAACTAACTCATGCCTCTATTCGGGCCTGGCCGGCCCAAGCACGGCCCGTACAGTCGGGCCAGGCCGGGCGGCACGTCGTGCCTGGTTTCCAGGCCCGGCCCGGCACGCCATTTCCGGCCGTGCCGGCCCGGCCCATCAAAAAACGTGCCGGGCCGGGCCGCGGGCTTTAAAAATCGGGCCGTGCCCGTGCCAGCCCACCTGGCCCGGCCCATTCTCCCAGCACTAGACGGATCCAAGGGGCTGATGGGATATGGTGTACAAGGTAGGGCCCGCACCCGAGCTTGGGGAAGCTCGGGGTGAGGGGCTGCCCGTAAACTGAGTAGGCCTAGTACATTTCAGCTTAACGTAGCGTAGCGTAGCGTTTCAATAAAATTCAAAAGTATTTAAAAGTGGTTTAAATAATTTTAAAAAATAATTTAAAAATAGTTTTAGGATCTTTATGAGAACTACTGAAAACCTAAGAAAAATCATTACAAATTATTACACCAAATAAGCTATATAAAAAAGATAAATTTTGCTTAAACGCTACACTAAGCTGAAATGTACAAGGCTGGCTCGAGGCGCTTTTACCGAGCTTAGCTGGCAGGCGGTACCTAATGCTGCCTGCTAGGCCGGTGACGCATATTGGACCACGTACGGTCGGCCTATGGCCCACGAGAACCCTAATTCCTACCGGTGGTTTATCACCGACACATTCCAACTTACAGAAGCATGAACAAACTAACAAATACAAACGATGATTGACAATGGTCTGATAATTGGCATTAAAAATGCTCTAAATTTGCATATAGATGAACATCTAGGAAGCCATCGTATTTTTGTCGTAACTGAGGTACATCAACTCTGTCATTTTTCAGGTTTGATCACTTCATCTAGAAGCTGGAATCAGACTTATATATTTCAGAAGAACTTGACAACAACATTTGATATGTACACTTGAAGCAATTTAGGATTATGTGAGCAATGATCAAATTTTGCCTTGGTACAAGAGCCTACCAACTTGAACCCATCATTGTCCACTCCCTTTAGCTGAAGCTACTGCTACTGCTACTATCAGGCATCATTGTGGACCTAATTAGGCAGTTCCATATATCAAAATTAAGTTTCATAGTTCATACATAAAAATAGAACAGTGATTTCTCATAATTAAGTCTCATAGTTCATACATCAAAATAGAACATTTCATACATCAAAATAGATAGTTTCGTATGAAGTGGTCCAATACTCCTTTCGAGTTTAGTCAGCCAAGTCTTCTTGTACACCCAAACTGCCATACACAAATATTCATCTAAGAACGCACTCAAGAATATTCAGCTAAGAACACATTTGGTTTTGCAAGGTTAAAAAGCTATTATAGATGGCCAGTAGCAATGCGCTTACATTATCTTTAGATTATCATCAACCAACTGCTCACCTAAACCATCGCTTCTTTGGCTGCAACGGCCATCTATATCTATAATTAAAATAAACCTCATTAATCATCAACTAGCATAAAGCATGCAAGTATGGAAGTGTTCTTTTAAAGACTAACCTATTTTGGAATGATTCCTCACGTTTATCAGAGAAAACCTCACAGAAATTCAGCTTCGCTAGAAATGTATATGTGGGTCTTTCTACAACTGCCTGCATAATTGTACATAGCCAGAATTAACATAGAAAAAAAATGTTGCGACTATTGTAGTTACTCAAACAAACCTGGAGTGTCACTGTATTCTGTGTGCCCTTTTCAGCCTCCATTTTGTCAAGAAACATTTTAGTAAACTGAGAAAAGAACAAAATACACAGGCATCAGCTCTAGAGTGTGACCCTCTCACCATTCGAACAGTACATATTCATATTCTTCAACTGGAGTGCATTGGAAGCGAACAATGTGGGATGAGGTGATTAGTAGGACAAAAGTGATATCAGTAGGTGATAAAAGGGGAACCTTTACTGTAAAAAATTATTTTGGATATACGGATGAATGAATATAATTTCTCATGGCTCAGAAATGAAATGCCAAATAATGCAGTACACCAGGACAAGGAAACTAATGTTTCTTCCCACCTGACTAACTTTATTGGAATCATTGTTTTCATATGGTTATATAACAGTCACATGAATTCAGCAAGTTCTACAAAAGGATACAAAATCTTGATACGAGTTTTTCTTAATTTAAGACATATATTCACCCAGAACTCAAATTTTACAAACTGTCACACAGACAATTAGTGTATTATGAAGAAAAAAATACCTGTGCTACGGAGTAAAGATCAACACCATCAAGTTTTGAGATGACATCACCAACCTCAATCCCTCCAAAATTTTCAGATAATACACCACAAACCTACAGCGTGCATATAATTAAGTTGGTACATGCCAAGAAGGTAAAGGCAAGAACCAAGAATAGAAAACATTGTATATTCATCTTCTAAATCTTGCATACATGGCTTTAGCTATCTGTCCCAACAAAATAATACAAAAGGCTCATGCAAATGGATCACATCAAAGCAGACAAGACAAAAGGGAAAAAAAACTTAATTGAATAATGTCTAATGATGAGACAAACATGGTAAAGAGGAAGGCAACAATTTGCAACCTCTCTATAGTGCTTATCCATTTCTAGTAATGTTGGTTAATGGTTATAGCTTCACGGGAAAATTAATGACATGCATTCATTAATTTTGGTGATACTATAAGAATTAAAGACTGGCACAAAAAACATATAGCTGTACTAACATATATGTGATACGTTCAATCATAAGCGACAATGTAAATTACTGCATGCAATAAATAATTTCTGTCAGGCAATTGTTATATCAAAATGAACCTAACCACTTTTCCTCCTATCTTGTAATAATTAAGAATAACTGGTATCCTATTTTTGGAAGACAACAAGCGTCCTTTTCTCATCATCAGCGGTTTGCTGAATATTCAGGCTTTTCATATTTGAGCTCACCGATGTAGAATATTTCATATTGGTTGGAAAAAAGATGTTTTTACATTTTGTGATGGAACTAAGCTATCTCAAAGGCTCTTTTAAGTCTTAACTACTTGTGAAGAGTGACCACTAGTTCTGCATTTCTTACAAATAAAGGAATGAAGTTCTTTTCATCGCAACAGAAATTTTTTTTAGGATGTCTTTTGCATGTGGTTTGATAATATGTGGTCTAAGTTCTAATTATCTGTTGGTGTGTCTTCGTGTGTAATTAGAGAAATTGATAGGGACCAAAGTGTAAATGTTACATACAATAGAAAAGATGAGAGAAGAAGGATCTGGATGAGAGATTCCAGAAAAATACCAGAAACAGCACTCCGTGCTCTCCTCCTGTTCATCTTCTTTCTACTCCAAATCCATCAAAATGGTATCAGAGCAGGTGGATTTTTGGGCAAACTACCCCAGATCCGTCACTCTTTGCTTGGATTGAGTGTCCTCTGTGAAGGATTTGTGCTCAATCGAGATAAATCTTGTCGTTGCTGCCGTCCTCGTCTACCTCGACGGAGCTACCCCGAGAAGAAGTGTGAGCAGTTGCTGCCACAGCCGTGCATGCTGCTGAAACTCGGAGTCTCAGCATTCTCGAGGGGGTGACGAGCTATCTCTTGGAGTGCACCTGTATTGGGTATTTACATCCTTTTCTTGCCATGCTATTCGTGGTTTGTTTTTGCCTGATAGCATGAGGAAGTTTTCGTAGAGAAGACCCGCTCCTTGTATTGGCTATGGACTAGTTCTCACTCTAAGCTTAATCAGTGGTGCTGGTATTCTGCTGTGCTAAAACATTATGGAAAATCCGAATGGGATTGAAATGGTTGGCTCTTCCTGATGGACCTCAACGGCAAAATCTGCAAGCATTGCCACTATTTTTGAAGAAGGTATTACAGCTGCTACTGCCTTCTTTTAAATCGTGCTTGTGAATCACTTTGGTCAGTTTTTTAGCCTGTGTGCTATTGGAATCGTGCTTGTGAAATCATGGGTGAACCTAGTAACCCTGACTTTGGAAAATTGTATGAAATGTTTACAAAAATGATGGAGCAACAACTGCAAACCAAGACAGTTCCTGAGGTGATGGTTAAGCACACCCTTGAGCCTAATCCAGTCAAGCTGATTGGACCTAGTAGTTATATTAGCTGGGCTCGCAACGCCAAGTTGATTCTAAATTCTCATGGCTATGCAAAGTTGCTCACTTCAAGTGAGAAGGATAAAATTAAGGATGATGAATCCAGTCAACAGACCAATGATAAGATCCTTGTGTGGTTGCTAGGAACTATGGAACCTGTGATCCGTGAACAGGTTGAGGTCATGTCGACTGTTTCAGAAGTATGGTCGACATTAGAAAAATAATTTGCTTTCCGTGACGATGTTTTCTCTCATACTTCTCATATAGCTTCTCTAACTCATCACGCACATCAGCTATCTCTATTTCATTTTTAGGGGCTTAGTAAAGCCTCCCGAAGCACCACTCCACATATTCATCTTAGACCTTAGGTCTGGAATAGTAGCAATGACCATCACATTGTTCATGTCTTCCCAATACTTGTTAAACTTAACCATCATTGCTTTGGTCATATCTTTCAAATGCAAATCATTGGAAGTCATCGCAGCCCTCAAAGCAATTTTGACATCCACAATGTGAGGATAAAATAACTTTTCGTGTTGGATAAGTTGAAGCTGAAAATACAGTAGTAACTTGAGCTAAAGATGCAAGAACTGGTTGAATTGCTACAAACAAATCCCATTCGGCAGCTGTAGGCTCCCATTTATAGTTCGCATCAATATCAGCATATAACTGTATAGCTTCCTTGTAGGCAACACAAGTACTCAACATTTTGAATGTTGAGTTCCACCTTGTTGATACGTCAAGTTTCAACCCTTCCCTAATTGTCAATGCGAGAGATCTACAAATCTCTACAAACTTATGCATGCGAGATGGGGATTTTTTATGTACTTCACAGATTCTCTCATATTGTTAATCAAGGATGCTAAGATAGTTGTCTCATCATTCACTACCAAGTTAATGATGTGAGCACAACAATGGACATGAAAATATTTTGCAAGAAAAGCAAAGCCTTGTCTAGTAACAAACTTAGCCTTCAAACCACGGACAGCAAAACCATTGTTTGAAGCATTATCGAGAGTGATCGAGATGATTTTATCCTCTATTTTCTATGCAGCAACACATTCAAACATAGCTTGAGCTATCACTTGACCGGTATGTGGAGGGTCTAACTCAAAAAAATTCAACACACGACATTACATTTTCCAATCATTATCAATATAGTGTGCTAGGGATGCAAGTGTGGCGGGCTGCGGCCAGCCCGCACCCACTCACGAGAACCGCAAATTTCAGAGCAGTGTCTAGCAGTGCAACTAAATTACCCGCTAATGACATGCAGGACATGCGGGTACCTGCGTTATGACCGGTGGTACCGTTGCTCGTCTCTACCATCCTAGCTTTCAAACTGCACTTCTTCTACCATGCATTTTTTTTGGCTGCATTTCAGCATGGCACGAGCTAACAGATTCATATAGCAAAAGATCTTATCACTTGAACCCAATTTGTTATCCGCCAACGAATACCACATCTCATAATGATTGATGCATCCATTTCAGACGCAATCATTATCTAAAAAATCAACATACCACTACGGAATCTAACAAAGATAACTGAACACACAGCAGAATATTTCTTAGTCGTTGCTTGACGGGGAGACGAGGGGTTAGAGGCTCCGCCTGACGGGGAGACGAGGAGGCCGCACGGAAGGAACAACGCGCAGTCAGCGGGGCGACGCCGCAGCCGCGCGGAGGAGACGAGGAGGCCGGTCGGCAGGACGGCGAGGCAGTGGCATGGATGGATCGAGGATCGACGTGGCCGTCCTGCAGATAGGGTTGGATCGCCGCCATGGGCAATTTGGGGGCGATTTTGGCTGTCGGGTGAAGCGGGTCCTGGTGGAGCAATGCGGAGATTACACTCCACCCGTTGGGATTTTGGCAGATGGTTGCGGGTGTTTTTGCAGGCCTTTAGGTGGGCCAATTCGGCGGGTGTGAAAATCAGCCCGCCCCACTTCCCATCCCTATAGTGTGCAACTAAACACACATAGGAAAGTATTTGGTTGGATGTCCATAAATCAGTGAAATTTATTTCAAGCATATTGAACACTGTTTGAATTTTGTATAAAAATCGGAAGTTTAATTGGAATTGAAATCAAACGACGACTAATAAGGCGCAAGCATGCAGATCGGACGCGGGCGCACTCTGGGACATCGGATTGGTGCGGTAGCCGGCCATCCAACGCTGCGCCTTCTTCCATTCACGCGGGAGCACATGCATGCGTTCGATGCACGCGGTGGCCGTCGATCCAACGGCTGGGGCGGGTCCGGCGCGCCAGCGTCCGGACGGACGTCCGGACGCTGGCGCTCGCCAAAGAGGAAACAAACATTATTTGTAAAAAAAAAAAGAGGAAAAAGGAAAGAAAAATATTTTAAAAATTCAATTGTCCAGAATTTTTACAAATTCTTCAAATTTTTATGTTTTTTCCGGATGAGATTTAAGTTTGGTCCTGTTTCCATTTTTTATATTTACATAACAAAAGCAAAATATAAGAGGGAAGAAATATGACATAAATAGGAAAGAACAAATTAGTTTTAAATTCGAGCTTTAAACAATTTCGTAAAACATCAAAACTTTGTATGTATGTTCTTTGTGCCGGCTTGGTTTCATTTGGAGTTCTTCAACTTTTTTGGATTTTTTTGCCACCAATAAAAAGAAATAGAAAAAAGGAAGGGGGATGTTAAATTTGGGATTAAAAAAATAACTTTGTGTGGTTCTATTTGAAATAGTTGAATTTATTTGATTTTTTGTGACATACTAAAAGGAAAATAGAAAAAGGGATATGAACCGCATTGGGATTAAAGCAGAGAGAAAAGGGGTATAGACTATAGAGGTGGGATTTGAACCACGAACCATAGGGTGCGGGAGTTAGCTCAGCTAGCCAACCGACTAGGGGTGTGTTTGGTTTGTTGAATAAGGTGGTACGTACGGGATTTTACGGTGTATGGTTCAAACGTTTGGTTGGTGGGATAGGATAATAAGGTTCCTCATCCATGTGTTTGGTTGGTAGGATGAGATTGCATGGGATGGTACAACATGGTTTAGATTTAGAGAATATTCCCTGTTTATGTTGTATGGTGTGGTTCGGCCTTTTTGGTCGAACGATCCCGTACAACTTTTGTTCCATCCAGTTTCATCCTATCATGTTTCGTTTTGTTCCATACAACTTCGTACAACCAACCAAACACACCCTAGAGCACCCACCTAGTCAGTTGGTTAGCGGAACAAATGAACGGTCAAATCTTGAGCCACGTGGTCATTGGCCTCACGTAGGACTCATCCCAACACGACTTATTTATGATAAGTATAAGTATTTTTTGGTATAACTAGTGACAAGATGAGAAGCAATAAAGATTTTTTATCTTCACATTTCTGTGTTCACTACGAGCATTACTCACACACATAATTACTAAAACCTTAGACTATACCTGAAAGTAATTAAGATTGCATAACGAAATCAATGATAATTTGACTGTCGACGAGATCGTTGATTTATGCCCAAACGTGCGACCAATTCAGGGGCTACCCGTCCGTTCCATGCATGTACAAAATGGCAGCCGGTGGGAGATGGACAGCGAGGACATATGGGCGAAAGTCCGGCTCCGGTCACATGATATTCCTACCGCTTTAGACTGGCTACGTTTGTTGTCGCCGGCTGCGCGCCGTCGTGTACGTGCGTACCAGGGGTGGGCATTTGGTTTTTTCGGTTCGGTTCTTTCGGTATTTTAAAAATTCGGTATCTAAAAAATGAGTACCAAAATTTTGCTGAAAAAAACTACTACCGAAAACTGAATTACCGAATTATTTCGATACGGTATTTTAGTATTTTGGTAGTGGCCATGGTTGAGGAAGAGGCGCCATTGAAAAGGCGCGTCGCCGCCGTGCCGGAAAGGACTCACCGCCGCTGGACGACGCCACCGCACCGTGGTAGAGGGACGAAGGAGCGGCGTCGCCAGCCGCGTCCAGATCTGGAGAAGAGGAGGCCGCCAGGCGCCGGCCAGCCCCGGGCTCCACCGCGTCAAGGTCCAGAGGGGGAGAACGGGCCGCTGTCGCTTTCGCCAGGCGAGGGGAGTAGCCGCCGCGCCCAAGGTGGTGGAGGGCGTGCGCCGCCGCGCTTGGATCCGAAGGAAACGGCGGCGCTGCGCTTGGATCCGGAAGGAGGATGGCGGCGTGGTGGAGAGGGCGGGGGAGGCGTGGTGGAGACTGGAGAACCTGGAGAGGGAGGGACCGAAGGGGCGAACGGGCTCACGGGGCGGTGGCGTGGACCGAAGGGGCGAAGGGGCGGACCGATTGGGGAATGGGGAGTTTAGGGTTTGGATTGCCGGCTGGGCCTGATGGGCCTTTACCCTCACGCAGATGGCCCGGCCGATGGATGGATTCTGCGGTAGTTCGGTTTTTTAACACATCGAACCGAAACCGAACCGAACTATTTCGGTTTTTGACAGATAAAAACCAACCGAATACCGAGTACCGAAAAAACCAAAATTTCCGGTTTTTTTGGTTCGGTTCGGTTCGGTTTTTCGGTTCCGGTATTTTTTGCCCACCCCTAGTGCATACGCCATCCATGCATGGCGGAAGTCCATAGGGCAAAGCTAGCAGGCGACCCGCTAGATTCTGGGAAAGCGTGGGTACGACCAGAACACCCTATCTATAAAATATTTTTAGATATTTGAGTAAAATCTTACAAAAACTCAAAAAAATATTACAAAATTCTACGCCCTCTCTCTTTTACATTATTAGTTATATATATTACATGACAATTTTTATAGATCGTTTAATGACAACTGATATGTACAATTATTTACACTGTTAACGGGTGAGACAAATTAATGTGCACGGAGAAGTAATTATTAGTCTGGGAAAGCGATAGCCACATGGGCTGTAAGCCTGTGCTAGAATTAACTCTTATATCTTAGAATAACGTTCCTACGATGGGTCTAGTAGCTAGATTCAAACTAGCTACTACTGTTGATCCCTTCTCTTCTTCTCCAAAGTCCAAAACGAATAAATTGTTGTTTCATTGTGGTGTGTGTGTGTGTGTCATCATCATCCCAGGACATCGATTATACAGAACAGTACATTCTAAAGATGAATTGAACTATCACGAACTTACGAGGAAATAGGTGAAAAATCGGTGAGCTCTCGCGAAGCATCCTGGCCCAAGGAAACCAAAGGCGACCCGGAGGTCTCTTTTTTTTTACCGTGGATGGCAACGTGTTCGATCGGGTATCAGGGTTTCGTGATCGACGGGCAGGTTCCGCGATAAGTTTTGTCTCCTCGACGAAGTGTTTGTGGACGATATCTACTTAGGGACGAAAACGATCCTGATCTGGATCAAATAAGAACTAGACCAGATCCACATCCATATTATATATCGGATCCAAATTCGTTAGATACGGATATGAGTGCGGATAATTTTACAAAATTAACTAAGTTTATAAGTAGTAAACAAAGTTATTAAGGAATAATATGGGAATAGGGGTTAGAATATAAATTTTAAATACTCTTGAATTTATTTGTAGTCCAAGGGCTAATGCTTGGTGGGGTTGGCTATGCTAATGCCTAGCGGGCTAAATATAACAAAACAAAATATAAGAGGGAAGAAATATGGCATAAATAGGAAAGAACAAATTAGTTTAAAATTTGAGCTTTAAAAAATATCGTAAAAAGTCAAAACTTTGTATGTATGTTCTTTGTGCAGCCAGCTTGGTTTCATTGAGTTCTTCAATTTTTTTGTGACATATAAAAGAAATAGAAAAAAGGAAGGGGGATTTTAAATTTGAGATTAAAAAAATAACTTTGTATGTATGTTCTTTTGCGTGGTTGTATTTGAAATCTTTGAATTTGTTTTGGATTTTCTTGTGACATACTAAAAGGAAAATAGAAAAAGGGATATGAACCGCACGGGAAAAGTAGGGAGAAAAGGGGTATAGACTATAGAGGTGGGATCACGAACCATAAGGCGCGGGAGTTAGCTCAGCTAGCCAACCGACTAGAGCACCCATCTAGTCAGTTGGTTAGCGGAACAAATGATTCTATGTTTTAATGAACGGCCAAATCTTGAGCCACGTGGTCATTGGCCTCACGTAGAACTCATCCCAACATGACTTATTTATGATAAGTATATTTTCGGTACAACTAGCGACAAGATGAGAAGCAATAAATATTTTTCCTCCTCATATTTCTGTGTTCGTTACGATCCTTTAATTCGCACATAATTACTAAAAACCTTATACTACACCCGAAAGTAATTAAGATTGCATAACGAAATCAATGCTAATTTAATCGTCGACGAGATCGTTAATTTATGCCCAAACGTGCGACCAATTCAGGGGCTACCCGTTCGTCCATGCATGTACAAAATGGCAGCCGGTAGGAGATGGACAGCGAGGACACATGGGCGAAAGTCCGGCTCCAGTCACATGATCCTACCGCTTGACTGGCTACGTTTTTTTTATACGATGGCCTCGGTTTGGTCTAGGCATGCATTTGACTCGTGTTGAACCCATGCATCTTTGCGACCACGTGATCCGACTAGTAATAGCGCCCCCCTACCTAGCTGGCTATCGTTGGGGCTTGTATAAATGTGCAACGACGCATGCATGGTGCTCTCATTCAGATCGACAGCGATATATCTGCAGCCGCGCGCACCCTGAGATCATAGAGAGATCGAGCGCACGCACGCACCTTGTCCGACTGCGCGGTCGATCGACAGCGCTCGAGAATGCTGGGCTTGATGGCGACGAGCGCTGCGTTACTGCCGCTTCTCCGGCGCCCGTCGACGGCAGAACCACGGCGGCCGGTGCTGCATCCACACGCTCGACGTGGTAATCATTCACTCTCCTGTGTGTGTGTGTGTAGTGCTAAAAAATCGCCTGTATTTTCCCAAAAAAAAAAATTCTAAAAACATGACATTTTAATATATTGACCACCGGTTTTCCAAATGCTGCATTGATATTGCCGATATCATTACAATTTTATGTATACAATTCATAAAAAATAAATGATATTATAAAAAGTGTTTTCAGGACGAATCTAAATATATAATTTTATGTTCTTGATCAAGTAGTTCAAAATAACTTTATAAACAAAGTTTTAAAACCTTAACTTATAATATGTATTACTCCTTCCAATACAAAATATAAAGCATGCATGTATTCGAAAGAGTCAACGTCTGTAACTTTTGACTAATAATTAAGTTATAAAAATATATATGCTTAGTGTTATGCATGCGATATACTAGTTGGATTCATATTCGAAAATACTTTCTTATGATGTTAATTTTATAGGTATTGATAATATATTGTGAGAGTAAATAATGGTTAAAGTTTTAGTTAAAGATTATGTCAAAAACTTATATGTCTTATATATTGAAACGGAGAGAGTATGTTTTTTTTGAACCGATGAGAGAGTATAGTGATATCGGAATATAACTATTTCACATCATGCTAATGTTAGCATGACACGGGTGTCCAATGGGATGGGTTCCCATTGGACATCCGATTTCTGACATTTCCCTATAGAAAAAAACCCATCTCCTCCTCCTCCTCTCTCTCACACATGCACACACATAATAGGTTAATTGATTGGAAAGGAACCTAATTTTTGTTAGGGTGGTTGGCATAAATGATCGAGTAGAATTTGACGAGAAAATTGATGGTACGCCAAAAAAAAAAGAACTGAGAGGTTGTTGACGCCCCATGGTTGGTGTCAATGAAATGCCTCGATTTTGGGAGGCTAATTGAGGAGTTGCTCATGTTCAAATATTTAATTTGACCGGCTCTCTCGCTATATATTCATCTTCGTAGAAAACAAAGTTAATTGGTTTCGTGAATTAAAAATGTGAAGTATGGGGGAAGGCCAAAAGCAGACCCCGCGTCGTCTCGCTTGAGGCGGCTCGGGGGAGAAAACCGCCGCCGCCAGTAGCAAGCCCTCCGCGCGCCGCCGGCGCCGCGCCGGCGGCCCATCTCCCTCCCTCGCCTTCCTTCCTCCTTGTCCAGCGACGATGAGGCGGTGGCCGACAGCGGCTGGCAGCGCCGGCTGCGGCCGGGCGACGGACGGGCGGCGAGGAAGGCAGGCGGCGGCGGCGGCAGTTGGGCGCCTGTGCACGCACGCACGCGCCGGGGGGGTTGGGCACGGGTTGGATCCAGATCTAGGTTGGGACTGATTTTATATTGTGGACTACGGATCAGATGGTCCATTTTTGCATGGGATGGTCCAGGTGTAGAATAAGCTATTCTACACCTAGGTGTAGTAATATATATAGGGAGGCCCTAATCTACACCTAGGTGTAGATTAAGCTAATCTACAACCAGGCCGCGCTGGTCCTTTTAGGGTTCGGTTGGTCCTGCCAGTTCGACAGTAATTGAAAGTAATTGAGAATAACTTGTTCTAGCACTTGGCAGTAATTGGGCCTGGGTGTGGTGCCGAGATATATATTCAAATCTCACAAAAAATCATTAGTTCCATATTAGTCCAATAAATCATCAATCCTTGCTCAAATATTCATCCAAAATTATCATTTTCCTCCCAAAGATATTCCAATAATCCTCACAAAATATGTAAATAAATTGTAAAATCATCTCAGCGCGCGCGTTCCGCCGTCCTCGCCCGCGCGCGCCCCGGCCTCGGCGTGCCGCGGGCACGCCCACGCGCCTAGTTTATTTCATTTTTCATGGGGCGCATGTATTTCCACTGCTACGAACACGTGGTCCGACTTGTAGCCACAGACGACAATCAGAGGATCAAGTTGAACTCTGTATAAAAAAATGGAAAATACGTACGCTACGGCGTAAGTTCACCAGCCGGCGACCCAGAACCGCACAAGATAAGCCTGCTAAATAAAGAAAGCTCCTAGGATACTACGATTTCCATTTCTGACTATTACGAAGGAGACTAGGATGGAGCACGTGATCGGACTTCTGCACCGGCGACGGCGACTGGGCTCGGAGGTGTCCTCAGATGATGGATTGATTGACGAGCAAGTAGCCCACATGTTCGAGCTCGGGGTTAATTGGGGTGCCCTTAATTGACTCTTGGCCGATCGGGCATAAATACCAATGATGGTGTGCTCCGGCCATCTCTACTCATCCAGTTTCCAGCCGTTCTTGTCTTCTTGAGGGAGCGAGAATGCAGGTCTTATTGGCGACAGCAGCTACGACGTTACCGCCGCCTCGTGGTGTGCTCCGGCCGGCGGCAGATGATCAGCCACGGCCTGTCCTGCGTCCAGGGCCGCACGCTCGACTTCAACAACGCGGTAAATAATCATCGGTCTCGTAAAAACTGATAGCTTGGTGCATGCAAAGTATAACCATGCCGTGGCCCAGTGGCGGAGGCATGAATTTCGAGGAGTTTGGACATAAGTCTTACTGACGCTCCCAGCTTTGTCCATTATGCACCGTCTACGCTTAGGAGATAGGCTAATTTTTCTATATAATTACATGGGGCTCAATAGATTAGCGGACTCGGAGCCCGAGCATGGGCCTAGGGTCGCCGGGCCCTAGCTCCGCCAGTGTCGTGGCCCCGTCCTGATGAACATCCTTCTTGTTGCACGTACATTCAGGTAGAGAGGTAACTGTTGTAATATAAACGAATTGCGAGACGTCATCAATAACTATGTAGAGAGAACATATAAGATAATTTTTTTTATTAGTTTTAGTCTGCCGGCAGGCAATTACAAGGCCTTACCTCTAGGAATCATCCTTATTTATCTTAATCTGGCTTTGTCCATTATACCTCTACGTATACAACCAGAAAACTGTGAGGTTCAAAACAGTAACAATAATAAGACGTACCACGTCGGAAAGTAGGATCAAGGGCATACCGTGAAAATCTACCATATATTCATCTACGAGGGGTGATATTAAAGACAAGACCCTTGGCTTCAGTCATCCAATAGTTGAACATTGATCGGATGCTCCATCTACGTGGGCTTTTTGCTGCATGCATGTGCCAGTCACATGAGTGGTTTTTAGTGACATATCCAAATATAAGTGGGGCCACGTAGCTAACAAGTTCATCCCCAATCTCCTTCATCGCCTCTGTCTATCTCTCACTCCATTGTCTTTGTCTTGTCTCTCTATATATTTTTAAAGCTCTTGGTGTTGAGACAAGCTGAGACCGGCAATCTGACGCTGGCTAGCCAAAGGGGCACTATTGTAACCTAGTCCCCTTCTTTCTCTTGCCTTCTCTCATAGCCTCTCTCTCTCTCTCTCTCTCTCTCTCTCTCTCTCTCTCTCTCTCTCCCATCTCTACTGTCTTGACGAGCTCATCTGGTGAACTTGGTGGCCAAATCTAATGATGAATCGCTGGATTCGAAGAAGACGGCTAGGAGAGGGCGCATCCCCATTTTCTCCATGAAACATGAGCCATGTACAAAACATTGGGTTTGTCTACTAAAACTTTGTTTTATTTCACCTAAAACATTTTACTTATATGGAGCAATTTTTTAATAATAGTGGAACGTTACATTTTATCGGGTATTTTGTCATATTTCACCACTTCCTTTTCCATTTCCACTAGCTCTCTTACCATGTTTCATAAGGTACTTCGTCCATGCTTCATTAGTTATTTTATCTAGCTAACTCGATTTTCGACTATTTTCATCAGTACATTATCAGGTTTCATCAATACGTATTCAAGTTTCATCAGCAGTTTCCCCAAATTTCAACACAAAGATTATTCAATTTTCATCATTTTTTCCATGTTTCAATTTTTCCCAAATTTCAACACAAAGATTATTCAATTTTCATCAATTTTTTTGTCCGTGTTTCAATTTTTTCCCATGTTTTATTAGTATATTGTCAAGGTTTACCATTAGTTTCCCATGTTTCAATAGTAACTATTTCACATCGTGCTAATATTAGTATGACACGGGTGTCCAATGGGATGGGTTCCCATTGGACATCCGATTTCTGACATTTCCCTATAGAAAAAAACCATCTCCTCCTCCTCTCTCTCTCTCACACATGCACACACATAATGTGGTTAATTGATTGGTCCGCCAATCATGCTGGGGTGACAACGCAAAAGCTAACCAATGACCATGTGGGGGGCCTAGGGGCTATGGACCAAAGGTGCATCCCGACACTAGGGGTGGGTAGAGTATGCACACAATTAGGGAATGTAGAGGAGGCGTGATGTAGTGTTAGGGTGGATGAAGGAAACACGAGCACTTGCATATGGTGGTGGTAGCACAGAAGGAGGATACATGGACGACTACATGTAGCGGCAAGGGCCAGCAAAGGAAAATGCTCGAGTATGCCGACAAACAAAGGCAATAGAAAGTTAGTCGATGGAAGTGGCCAGCAAAACAATAAGCATTGTGGGTTAGGCGGCAAGATGCTCAGGATGGAAGGGAAGAGGGAGAAAAGAGAAAGGAAATTGCCAAACCATAAAAATGCCCTTATATGCGGAAGCACCTCTAAAATTGTCCCGAGATATAGTAGGAGGTTTATCTAATTATAGTATTTGGATCAAACTAGATGTATGACTCTAATTCAAGGTATCAAAAGATACAAAGGAACCTAATTTTTGTTAGGGTGGTTGGCAAAAATGATCGAGTAGAACTTGATGAGAAAATTGATGGTATGCCACAAAAAAAAAGGATTGGTTGTTGATGACGTCCCATGGTTGGTGTGGATGAAATGCCTCGATTTTGGGAGGCCGATTGATGAGTTGCTCATGTTCAAATATTTGACCAGCGCTCGCTGTATATTCACCTTCGTAGAAAACAAAGTTAATTCCTTTCGTGAATTAAAAATGTGAAGTATGATAACTGAATGCACTCTGATCCAGCGATGACTGTGCACCCAAAGCTTATAACTGAATGCTCTAAGCAGCGCTAATCTTTACTAAAGTCAGCAGTCCAATACTGCAGTCAGCATTTCCCCCGGTAGGGGGCACAACCTAGAATTAATCGCTCCTCCAGGATTCCTACGGGCTAAATGGGACAAGGCTAACTAAGTGTATATGCAGATAGAGCATTTCTCGACGTGCTCCCGGAATCGATCCCTGCATGCATACGTGAATGTTGTCCTCGCCTTGCTCGGTCTGCATCACTCCTTGCGCTTAACCAGAGTCAAAAACAGTACTGTGGAGATAGAGGAGAGCCTGTTTTCCCACTGTAAATACCTTCTAGGTGACCACTGGGCTAGGGAATTTAGCTTTAATTGGGAGACTATGCAGCTGCCTTGCTTTCCCTTACAAGATTTTGAGCTCCCCTTCGAAGAGGAGAAAATCTTAAGAGTCATTCGTCAGCTGCCAGCTAATAAGGTCTCAGAACCTGATGGTTTCATAGGATATTCTATAAATCTTGTTGGGAAACCATTAAGGTGGACCTTGTGACAGCTCTTTAGGAACTTTGGGCAGGCAATGCAGAAGGTTTTTTGAAGCTCAATGCTGCCCATATCTCACTAATCCCAAAAGGACAAAGCCCACCATCTGTGGATTCCTTCAGACCAATTAGCTTGTCCCATAGCGTAGGAAGATCTTCTTTAAGCTCTTAGCGAACAGGCTTTCCTTGCACCTCCCTGAGTTGGTCTCCCCAAACCAGTCTGCCTTCGTGAAAGGCCGCTCCATTCAAGACAACTTTCTTTGGGTGAAGGAATGTGTGGCAGATCTCCATAGAAAGAAGGTACCGGCGCTGCTAGTGAACCTTGACATGGAGAAAGCTTTCGACTCTATTAGCTGGGAGTTCATCTCGGAGGTCCTCCAACACCTAGGCTTTGGACAGAGATGGCGAAACTGGGTGTCCATCCTCCTGGGATCCTCCTCTTCTCGGGTGATTCTTAATGGGTGTACTGGTAAGGCTTTTGGACATAGACGAGGACTGTGGCAGGGGGATCCTCTGTCCCCTTTTCTGTTCATTCTTGCTATGGAACCGCTTTCTAGGTTGGTGCAACTAGCTGAGCAGCGTGGTCTACTAACCGAAGTACCCCATAATGTGTCTAGGCTATGAGCATCTCTTTATGTGGATGACGTCATGGTTCTTCTCAGACCAATCAGGGAAGAGGTGCAGGTGCTTCGAACCATCCTACACATTTTTCATGGCGCTTCCGGAATGACGGCCAATTGGTCGAAAAGTGAGATCTAACCTATTAGGTGCACGGATCATATACAGGCATGGATCCCGTAGGAAATCCCAGCATAGGTGAAAAACTTCCCCTGCACCTACCTAGGTCTACCTTTGAGGCCTACCAAGGTCAAGAAATCTGATGTGTTCCCGCTGATTGAGAAGGTCAGGCGCAGGCTGGGGAAGTGGAAGGCTAATCTCCTTTCGAAAGCAGGTCGTCTTGTGCTCATTAACTCCTTCCTCTCCTCCATGTTGGTATACCACCTCATGGTTTTTAAGATGGACAAATGGGCAATTCGGAAAATTGACAGGATCAGGCCTGCCTTTCTTTGGAAAGGAGAGCAGGGCTATCACGTGGGCATTGTTTGGTGAGCTGGGCCAAGGTTTGCAGACCGAAGGAATTGGGAGGTTTAGGAGTTTTTGACATTGACCGCTTTGGAAGAGCATTACGATTACGGTGGCTCTGGTAATACTGGAGCACAACTGCAAAGCCTGGCGTGGTTTAAAGTTGGACATGACGACAACGGATTCTGCCCTTTTTAGGGCGGTCACCGAGTTCAAAGTAGGCGACGGGTCTCGTACTGACTTTTGGTCCTCCCCCTGGCTGTGTTGTCGAGCCCCCAAGGATCTTGCGCCTTTGTGCAGCACGTTAGTCAAAGGAGTAAAGCTTAATGTGCAAGATGCCATGCTAACTGGCTCCTGCATGACACCCCTCAGAAGGATCTACACCACACAGCAGATCGTACAGTTCATCCGCTTATGGATGGAAGTACATGATGTGGTGCTAATATCGAATGAGCAGGACAAGGTCCTTTGGAACCTCACAGGCGACAGGATCTACAATGCGAAGTCGGCATATGGAATACAGTTTGCAGGATCCTTTCGGGACCACGACTATAGGAGAATCTGGAGAGCAAAAGTTCAGCCTAAGTGCCGCTTCTTTTTATGGGTTGCGATACAAAATAGGTTGATGACGGCGGATCGTTTGACGCGGCGAGGCTAGCCTTTTAGCCACACTTGTGTCCTTTGCGAGGCTTCCTCAGAGTCCCGTCAACATTTTCTACAGAAATGTCCTTTTGTTAGACAAGTATGGCATCTCATGCAGCCATTCATGTCATCTACAAATGTTACAGCTGTATCCATAATGTCGCTGGGAGATTGGTGGGATTCTCTGAGGGGGGAGACTCGGTTAGGTGGAGGGAAGATAGCATCATAATCCTCGTCTGCTGGCATGTTTGGATTGAAAGGAACAACCAAATCTTTAGGAATGATGCTCGTTGGTCGGACGACGTAGTTTCCACTGTTCTTCTTGATGTTGTGTAGCATGTAGTTCTTTAGCTTATTGTTGTGTTTTACATGGGACAAGGCTAACTAAGTATATATGCAGATAGAGCATTTCTTGACGTGCTCCCGGAATCGATCCCTGCATGCATACGTGAATGCTGTCCTCGCCTTGCTCGATCTGCATCACTCCTTGACGCTTGTCCAGAGTCAAAAACAGTACTGTTAAGAGGTTTCTCAGAAAGAAATGTTAATAGGAGCTTAACAGGGAGTAATCCGGTGACTGAGTCGATGTGCCTTAATTTTGTCCTCTTTTTGTTAAGAAACGACATCAAGTGTTTAGGATCGATGTTTATGCCACTTGTAGGAGCAGCATCTTCCAGTTCTAGAAATAGGCAAAAATACAAAGCATGCATGATCCGTACAACCTAGTTTCCCCTTGGGGGAGGGGCAATCCCCCATCCTGTAATTTTTTCTCCTTTTGATCAATACAAGACAGTTCTCCTGCCCTTTGTTTTAAAAAAAAAATAGGCAAAAATACAAAGCATGCATGATCCGTACATATACTCTACTACTAGCCTACGTACTGTCGGCACTCACGTAAATGTTTACGCCTGCTTTCTCAGGTTGCGGCCCGATGAGGTCAGCAAGAGGGAGAGCTCCTGATGCAGTGCCACTCGGAGCAACGGATCGCGTGGACACACGAGAGTACAAGGTGGGCACAACACCCGAATCAATCGATCAATTATCGTGGAGTAAATTTACTGCTCAAACCCGTCCATGCATGCATGTATATGAGCATCGCCAGCAAGATCATTATATTTCGTTTTCTAATTTACTATTCGTTCCCTGTATTTTCATCGTCTACAGCAGAGTCTCTATCCTCGACGAAATATGAAAATCCTCTATACAGAGACTTTAAAGAGTTAAAAACTGAGATAGAGACTCTGCTGAAACTTTATAGAGATTTACAAAACCTGCTGCCAATGCTCTAACTGCATTTATTTGGAATATGATCCAGGACCAGGAAAGCATCAACTACCTCACGGTGCTCACGGACGCAGAGATGGAGATGCCACGGAAGATCGACGCCATCAGGGCGATGCTGCGGCCGCTGGGGGACGGCGCGATCAGCATCTCGCCCTACGACACCGCGTGGGTCGCCCTTGTGAAGAACCCGAAGGGCGAGGGCGCGCGGTTCCCCTCCAGCATCGACTGGATCGTTCGGAACCAACGCACCGATGGCTCGTGGGGTGACGACGCCTTCTTTGCCTACGACCGAATTGTCAACACCCTAGCCTGCGTCATTGCGCTTAGGTCATGGAACATTCATGCCGACAAGAGCGAAAAAGGTACACGTGTGCTGCAATATATATTTTGTTTTAGGTAAAAATTGTGAATATACCGCTCCTTAAGGGTGGTTTCACTATTTTTGTCACTCCCTCTCACTGATACATGGGACCATTTGTGTCTATAACAATGGGACATAGTGGCAAAATAGCGAGGCCACTTGTTAATTAAAAGTGGCATGTCGGCAAATCCCCCTCTACATTTAGGATCAATGCATATACGGCCAAATATGTAGACATGGGATCGAACCAAATCAAATTAGGTGTTATAAATCCATGACTGAGAAAACAAAAACAGAGTTTGAACTAAACTCCACTTCGATACGAAGATGTATGTATAGGGAAATATATATGCACAGTATTTGTCCTAGTGAATCCTCTCGACTCTATAGTGTGGCTGAGATTTCTTTTTTGTCATTAACATCCCGGTTGATCTGTAGGTTGGTCATTTGTTCGAGAAAATCTGTGGAGATTAAACGAGGTTGAAGATGAATGGATGCCAGTCGGCTATGAGATAACCTTCCCCAGGCTGCTAGATATGGCCAATGACGTAGGCCTCGACATGCCATCCGATGAGCCTTTCGTGCAAGCTGTATATGCCAAGAGAGACGTAAAGCTCACCAAGTATACACAATATGCTCACACACTCACATTTATTACCTCCTTTAATTCTAATCGATTAAGTGGAGTTCATGGATTTGCATTATTACTTCTCATGAATTCTGCAGAAATTAACAATGCAATCTATTTTTACACTACATGAGGATATTGATCCACTATGTAAAATTGGGGTTATTTACGTAATGGAATAATAGATTGATTCTCTCTTGTTTGTAGGATTCCTATGGATATTCTGCACACCGTACCAACAACTTTGCTCCATAGCTTGGAGGGATTTGAGCAAGGCTTAGAATGGGAAAGGCTACTTAAGCTCCAGTGTAACAATGGCTCGTTTATGGCATCTACTGCTTCCACAGCTCATGCTCTCATGCAAACTGGTGACCGAAGATGCCACGAATATCTCGATGGAATCGTCAAAAGATTCAACGGAGGAGGTATGTTTAACGAGGGAAATATGTGGTACAAACTATTTCCTTCGGTCTTTTTTATTTGTCGCCATTTACTTTTAGAGATGTCCTTTTGATCATTCCTTATATTAGATCTATCTAACGGGAGTAAGAACGATCGATGCAATTTTATTTAAAAAAATGATTAGCATACATGCCTTCTAAGTATGTGCAGCGGACAAACATTGCGAAATAGAGCTAGTATAAAGTAATTGAAGATTTATACCTAGTTCATAGACCGAAGTTGTTCTCCTGCATAAGTGATCATGTTTTTCATTTTCTAATTTGGTGTGGTCTTCACTGTGTTTCAGTACCCTCTATCTATCCTATAGAAATATTCGAGGGATTATGGACTGTCGATCGGTTAGAGCGGCTGGGCATATCGAGATACTTTACAAGTGAAATCAAGGAGCGGTTGGATCACACTTACAGGTAAGAGCCATTTAAAAGTGGTTTGAATATAATATAACCCAAAAATAGTTACTACTCTTGTTTGTCGAATTTTTTTCACACATGCCATTACGAAGTTCAATTATTTCAAATATGCCATTACAAAGACGCTATTATTATAAATACCACTAGTTTTATAAGTATCTATCATAGATGTCATTCTCGAAGATTTTCTAGCATTTACGACGTATACCAAATCAAAATATGGGCAAAAATACACCCTGACATATGGGACCCGCACGTCATACACTCAGCCCTTTCTTCCTCCTCCTCCTTCCTTGTTCCTCTCCACTTCTCTCTCGCCGAAGCTCGCTGCCGCCACGCTCGTGCTGCCTCTCGCGCCGCCATTGGCGTCATGCAACCGCGCGGCCACTCCCGCGCCACCACACGGCCACTGCCATCGCCGAGCTCGCCCCCAAGGTTCGCCGGAGTTGGAGATGGGAGTTGGGAGGAAGGAGAAGTAAGAAGAAGGGGGAGAGGGTGACAAGTGGGCCCATGTATCGGAGATTGTATTTTTTCTTATTTGACGTATTCGGTTCGCGTAAAACACAAAAATTCCAAAAAAAACCTGAGAATGGCATCTGTGATAGATATTTGCAAAACTAGTGACATCTATAATAATATCGACTTTGTAATGAAATATCCGAAATAAGCGAACTTCATAATGGTATGTATGAAAAAATCCTTTGTTGTTTTAGGTTAAATTAAATTAAATTAAATTTAGTATTTTTGTATACCAAATGATGTAATATACTTTGTAGTCATTTTGTGAGATTTTAAATAGTTTTTCTTAGAGTTGGTACAATATTTTTTCATAATTTTGTGAACTCTTTAAAACGTCTTTCGAGAGATCATAATTTTTTCGGAATAAAATTTTCAGCAACTTTCGGCTAAAACAAACAAGGCCATTGTCTTGTTGCTTCTTCAGTTCTTTAACTTAGTTTAGAAACGCGCGCTTGCGGTTTATATTTTTAAAATTTCGACAATAATTTCCATTGAACTATGTACATATAGAACATGAATACTATAATAGTTGGTTTTTACATTGAAGCACTTTCATGTGATATGTTTTAATTTGATGGCATTTTCTGCACATAATGAAAAAAGTAATATACAGATGGTGTATTAGAGACGGCATCATCAACGTCCAAAACAACGAGTAAAAAAAAAGATAAACGTGGTATTTGCCAAGCCATTACTCATAGTACGTAGTATGTATTTTGAATAGGCACTGGACTCCAGAAGGGGTGCCTTGCACAAGGGGGTTTTGGGTCAATGACATCGATGACACAGCCATGGGTTTTCGTCTCCTTCGGTTGTACGGCTACGATGTCTCTTCATGTAAGTCTTATGCATTTCTCTTTAAATTGTTTCTAATAGAAAGTTGGAGGCTTTTCTACAAGAGAGTCTTGTTTGCGATTTTTCTTCTATATATTTCAATAGGCACGCTGCTTAAACACCCCTCGTTGTTCTAAACTGCTAATAAAGTCATATTTCTATAACCATCGTTGTGTTGATGTGCATCACATGTACATTTGATCTATAATTTTAATGGGATTATTACAATTCTCATTTTCTATGCTAGATCTAGTACTTTATCTGATTCACAGTTTTTTGTGTATTTCTTTTGAAGTTAGATTACATTTCACATGATGCTTTGTTTGGTGAAGAAATCAAATGTTGTAGTTACTACATTAGTTTTATTATCTACGTGACGGGGTGGCAGTCTCCAGCGAGCAGTGGTTCGGCTTGGAGACTTGGAGCAACGATGTGGGAGAAAAGGGGCGGCGTAAGACAAGAGGGAGAGGAAAGGAGAGGTGTGGCTTGGTGGTTGTATGCATGAACTAGGAAGTTGCTGTTTTCTAGAGTATGAGATGGCTTGACTCAGTTTATCATAATTTATTTGGGCCTTGGGTTGTGTAGTGTTAGATTGGTTGAACGAGTTGTGAGTGAACTCAGCTAATTTTTTTATCGAGCTAGAAAAAACCCTAAAGTTTGGGCTCGTTGGCGTATGAATCGAGTCAAAACCAAGTGAGCCAAATTGCCAGCCAGATTGCCAGCCCTAACCTTTCCTTGAGCTAATCATGGAGTTTGGTCTTTTATTAAGCAACTGCCCTCTCTTGTTTGTTGGCACATTTGCGTACCAACAAACGATGAGATCTATTCTATAACCATCCTCGACTGCTAAGGTTTGTGTGTTGATGTTTTGTGGAAGTCATTACTCGATGGTTTTGTAATTTACGGGTGTACTAAGTTTCTGATGTTTTTCAGCCGTTTTTCTTTCATTTGCTTTGTGGCTTTTCTAGCCTAGGCCTTGTAAATATTTTTGAGTGATATATTACTACATTTACCCTATGCCCTAGCTCACATACTTTTGTACGTACGTGCACCCTTGCTCTATATTTACCGACGGCTTCATGTTGAATCAACATGCTGAATTATTTTGGCCTTCAACCTATCCTATCCATCCATACCGGTCTGACACATGACCTCTGATATCTGTTTTTTTCAAAAAAACGGGTAACCAAAACCTCCACCCAAAATGTGAGAAATTTGATTTTGATTGTCATACAGGTGTATTCAAGCATTTCGAGACGGACGGCGAGTTCTTCTGCTATCCAGGAGAGTCAAACGATTCAGCCACAACAATTCACAACCTGTACCGTGCTGCACAGGTCATGTTTCCGGGTGAGGATGTGCTGGAGCGGGCTAACCACTTCTGCAACACATTCCTTCACCAACGGAGAGCCTCAGGGAAACTGAATGACAAGTGGGTCATCTCCAAGGACTTCCCTGGCGAGGTGCGTCTTCCTTGAACTCGATCTCGACTTTTCCGAATTTCTTATCTCCTTCACCTCAAGACGGATTTACAAAATTTCTTTTGGGACGTCATTGCGTTATTCTTGTGTGTTTTCGCTCACCTCCTCCTTGGCGAAGCCCTGCTCCTTCATTGTTGTCGGTGGCATCACATCGACTTCTCTTTCAAAGTGGTCACACGCTACCATCTCCATGAAAATGGCCATCTATTTTGGCATGATGTCGTCTCCTAGGTGTCTTTGCTCCTTGGCACGCTGTTATATGGCATCGTCTTCATCACACCACAACAACGAATATGCCCTCCTAGCACACTAGAATGCGGAAACATCCGAGGAGATGAACACAAGAACACAAGATTTTTCCCAGCACAACAACATGTTGGTTTTCTATCTTTTTGTATTATTCCTCTCGCTCTAACACGCAAAATTACATAGCTACTATACTTATAGACACGCACACTCATTCAACTGACCTGGCCGTGCAAGCGCTGCATGTAGCACTCTGAGTATTACAATACACATCGTTGCTTTAGAAGACTTGGCCAAATCCATCGTTGCATGTAGCACTTTGCATGTTTTATGCGCACTGCTCCAAACGCTTTCTATGCATCTTCCTTGACCTCTTCTTGTGCCATAACGTGCACATTGTAGCATGCATGCATCTATATGCGGCTATAACTTCCATTAGAAAGCTCACCATTACTTATCTCCTATTGTACCACTCATCTAAATGACCGACTAATTAAAATTGTCAAGGCTATTCCAACAGTAATTGAGGACATTGCTTACGGAGGGCACTCCTAGGTCAATTGGAGTGTAGTGTGTCATCTAAAAAACCTTCACGAACTAGGGGTCATAGACTTGTTTTGCTTCAATAGAGTATTAATGTTTTGTTGGCTCTAGTATGAGTGGAAGCCTTCAAACAAGCCTTTGAAGGGACATATTTTTCTTGACTTGGACAAATACCTCTTCTAAATGGCAACCATCTTCATAGTTAGCAACAGCAACAAGACTGATTTCTTGCATGGATCGATGGTGGCTACATAATGAGGTCACATGCTTTTTAGTGCCCAATCTGCCGCCAAATCAAGATGAATCACCACACGATAGCGCATCATGCAATAATTGGATCCATCCTCTGAGTAATATGAGCAATCCATAACAATCACACAAACTCATCATCATTTGGCAGCAACTCTGGCTAATTAATCAACCTCAAACTCATAATAACTTATGACATCTAGTAGATAGTGACCTCCTCATGATCTTAGAGTGCTAGTTTCAACTATGATATCTAATTCCATGGTAGCATCTCTTTTGCCCTATCCAACAACATTTGGTCAACACACACACAAAAAAAAAACGCAAATTCTTCTTATGGACGCTTACCCAAAGAAGAATCCACACCTGCTTTGTCCCTTCAATGAATGTGATCTACATCCTATAGAACATTTGGAAGAAAAGTATATCTTCTAGTTATGCAATCTCTCCCTCACCCATGTTATAATTGGCACGACCCC
>SPJY01034554.1:1913103-1974706 GCA_005191435.1 Raddia distichophylla | reverse complement strand
AGTGCTCATGTATTTTGGTTAAAAGAGAGAAAGACTACATGTAATTTCTATCACGGTGATCAGCACCACGCAGATTGCCAAAATATCTGGTACAGGCTACCAAGGGGAGCCACAATGCTAATTACTATTCGACCACTGCATATATACCATAGCACCTATGCCGATGAGATGTAGTAATCTTAATTGAATTAAAAAATTTAGATCAAGAAGACCAAATAGACGGTCTGTATCAAGCTTGATGTACATAAATAGAAGTGCTAAAAATAACAGGTCGATTACGCACTTGATTTCCCATGGAGAGCAAGCTTGCCGCGCATTGAAACCAGAATGTACCTGGAGCAGTATGGCGGCAGTAGCGACGTGTGGATCACCAAGGCCCTCTATAGGTAAGCTCGATCATGGTGTGTTCAGTTTGCTTGCGAAAATCTACATCCAGTAAAACATAACCACGCTTTCACCTCTATCAACTTGACAGGATGAATCGCATCAGCAGCGACATGTACCTCCAGCTGGCGAGAGCTGATTTCGCCAGTTTCCAGAGGCTTTGTCAGCTCGAGTGGCGTGGCCTCAGAAGGTGACAAGGCCCCCAGAACCTCACTTCCTTTCAGCTCCTCCCGATGTTAGTTGATCAATGTTACTCCCAAGTGATCACTGGAAACTGTATGCTTGCTCATGTACACAGGTGGCATGGCAAGAACAAGCTTGAAATGCACGGGGTATCTCCACATAGCGCACTGAGGGCGTATTTCTTGGCCGCGGCCAACATCTTCGAACCAGACAGAGCAGAGGAGCGTCTCGCGTGGGCTCGCACGGCGATGCTCGCTGAGGCTGTCTCGTCGCACCTCCGAAGAGAAGTGCATCCTGACAATACCAAGGAAGTGTTCATCAGCAAGCTTCTAGCTAACAATGAGTACGGCGATCCTGCAAGGTTTGAGAATAACAAAATCAATGGCTTATCATGATAGTTTTTAGTTGTTGATATATTATCCTGCTTTAGTAAAAGGCATTTGTGCGGTGACTAAATAGTCCTCCATTGAGAAAAAACAATAGTCATATTGGTAAACAGAAACTCTGTATTAAAAAAAGTAGTGCGACTTCATAGTTGTTTTCAAGTCAAGCTCACTACTGCACCACGATGCGCACGCAGGCAATCAACACAAGATGCAACAGAGCATGGCCTCGTATGCGCGCTTCGTGAACTCATCGATGTCCTTGCACCTGAGGCCGCCATTGCAGACGACCTCCGTGAAGCCGTAAATTGCAGCAACCTAATCTTGTTTAATCTTGGGGTGTAGATGCAAACATTAATCTTGTTTGTTGTTTCTGATTTCAGTGGAGGCAGTGGCTCATGGCATGCACTTCAGAGGAGACCACTGGATCATGTGGAGGGCACACGGCGCTATTGCTGGTTCGTACGGTTGAGATCTGCTCTGGGAGGTACAATGGTTCAGCCGAGCAGAAGCTGGATCTTGCCCAGCTTGAGCAGCTTACTTGCTCCATCTGCCAGAAGCTCGAGGTTGGAATTCTTGCTCAGGAGGTATGTGCAAAAACCATCACGAAAAAAATAACAGATAGAGAGATTTTAGAATCGTATGATTGGTATATAACAAAATTTGCTTGATCATTAATTGATTAGGGTGGTGGAACTATGGACTCTGCCAAAAATTTAGACGAGCAAGTTGATTTGGAGATGCAAGAACTAACCGAGTGTGTTCTTCGGCGCTGCGTTACTATCGACAGAGTGACCAGACAAACATTCCTTGACGTGGTGAAGAGCTTCTACTACCTTGCTCATTTCTCGTCGGAAGCAATTAATAGCCACATCATCATGGTTATATTCGAGGATGTCATTTAAAACTATACATATTCCTTTTTCTAGTCAATTCATAAATGAAAAAAATTTAAAAGGGAACAAAATGTGGTGTTGGACCATATTTTACTTAGAGTACTGCTACAGTGACCCATTGTAATATAGTATGATAGAACTGGTCATATGTGCTGGTATCAAATAGCTATTAGTTCTAGGTTTTCAACCGTGTACATCCTAAAAACCCTATATCGTCGATGAAGGTCAAACAAGCACATTTGTTAGCATCCTGGCAACTGCTTGAAGCCCTGCGAAGTGATGATCGAACTAGCGATGGGGTACCCCACACAGAAAGGACACGATTTTAAAAGCAAATTGTTAAGTGTATACTAATGTGTACCAAGTGGCCTCATGGAAAGAAGTCCAAGTTAGGCTTATCGCCATTCGCCAACATTTTCGACCCTCTTTCTCTCTTGCAACCGCAATTGTGATGGATCTAAAATTTTACCTTATGGGTGTCCAATCAATATTTGTTGCATTGTCACTTGTCCGTCCTTAAGTAATAGGAAAAATACCCCTATGCCACTGAAAAAATGAAAATACCTTGTATACCATTGGGCCCACATGTCATAGACTCAGACGGTCCTACATATCATACGCACAGGATAGCATACAAGGTATTGAGTTTTTTTTTAGTGGTACACAACGAATTGTCTACTTATCTCCAAAAATTAGCTATAATTTTTTGGCAATCTATCTTGAACGTATAGCTGGCTTTGTCAACTTTTTATGGATTTAATCATATTCCTCTCATTTTTTTCTTATGATCCTTATAGTTCCGTAGTCATTTGATAAAATTATTTGTGTCAAACTCATCTTATTTGAAACTCTGGATGCTAGTTCCCTTTTCCTCATGTAGCTCGTAGGTGAGCAGGGAAAAAGAACTTTTATTTTTGCACTTTAACTCCCAGCTACGAACCCACCACTCCCAAAGCTTCGCCATTTCCACTTTGCCTGGTTTGTTTCAACTTAAATTAAATTAAATATAAATTATTATTTTTTATAAACCAAATGATGTAATACCTTATAGTCATTTTTTTTGCAGGTTTTAAATAGCTTTTCTTATAATTTGTAAAATAATTTTTTTGAACGCTTTAAAATATCTTTTAAGAGTTGTGTTTCATATTAAAAGTTTTAAGAGCATTAACTTTCAGCTGAAACAAATAAGTACGGCCATCTACAGCAAAGAGCAAACCCAGGGAGGGTTTAATTAACTCAAGTGTAGCTAGACAGCCGAAATGACCGATGATCGGCATATAGAAACCCGGGTACAGATTGGTTTTGAAATTGAAAGTCCACGGTTAAACAAAATCGATCGGCCTATCGATCAAAATCGGCCGATACCAACGGATAATCAACCGAATATAAAATTGGAACTTTGAAAGCTTTTTGTTTAGATCAATTTTAGAGTATGACTAATAGAAGCATAACTTAGATGGATAGTGAAAAAAACTAAAATACTATAAATAGTATCCGAGTCGGTCTAAATTAGATCTGTGTCGGCAGTGACCTTAACCAAAGATCTGTCAGTTCGACGACACGCAAATATTGTTAAGACATTTTCTGAAATCGTGCGCCCGAGTAACCAAACAGAAAATTCACGCATCCGTCCGTCCGTAGATTCATCAGCGGCGCACACAACAGAAGGGCGCCAGCCACAACAAGTGCGTGCCAAACTCTGCCAATCCATCCAATAGCAGCCGCCCGCCAGCTCTCCTCTCTCTTTTCCTCCTCAAGATGTGCCGGCGAAACACGCTCGCCGTCGCCTGCTGCGGCTGCCTCCTCGTCGCCGCAGCCGGTGGCCTCACTGTGGGCAACGCGCAGGCGCAGCCGCCGCCGGGGCTCACGCCGTCCGTCAACCGCACCGTCTCCGCCGCCATCACCGTCTCCATCAGCGCCTTCTTCGTCCTCGTCTTCTTCTGCGTCCTCGTCAACCAGTGCCGCAGCGGCGGCGGCGGCGGCGCCGGCTGGCCCGGGGACGGCGGGGGGCAGGGGTTCGTAGGGCGCCGCCGGCGCGGGCTCGACCCGGCCGCTGTGGCTGCGCTCCCGATCGTGCCGTACGTCGAGGTCAGGAGGCACAGGAGCGGCGCGCTGGAGTGCGCCGTGTGCCTCGCCGACTTCGACGACGGCGATGACCTCCGCTTGCTGCCGCAGTGCTCCCACGCGTTCCACCCAGACTGCATCGACCCCTGGCTCGAGGCCCACGTCACGTGCCCGCTCTGCCGCGCCAACCTCGAGAAGCACCCTCTCTCCCCTGCGCCGATGCTTTCGTCCTCGCCGGAGACGGAGCCACCCGCGGCGGCGCCGGTGCGGGTGGAGGTGGAGAGCGACGAGGACGAGAGGAGGGAGGAGGCCGTGGAGCTCGAGCGGCTGCGCAGCGTGCGGAGGGCGGCGAGGCTACCGAGGTCGCACTCGACGGGGCACTCGCTGTCGACTACAGCGGCAACGCCGGTGTCTCCGGCTCCGGCGGCCGCGGGAGGTGACCACGAGAGGTTCACGGTGCGGCTGCCGCCGCATGTGCTGGAGGAGGTCCTCAAGTCGAGGCGGCTGCGGCACGCCACGAGCCTCGTCGTCGTCGGCGTCCGGAGCTCGAGCCGCGAGGGGAGCTCGAGGAGCGGCGGCGGTAGCGATAGCTGGCACGGCGCTCGGCGGCGGCCGTCCTTCCTGGCAAGGACAGTGTCGTGGGTGCGCGGCGGCGGGGAAGGGTCCGTGAGGAGGGGAGGCACGGGAGAAGAGACAGGCGCGAACTCGAAGGGGACCGGCCGCGCCGTGAGCCCGTGACGCGGATCACTGCTCACGCCGCCCGCCGCGCCCAACCGGTGCATAGCCGGAGTTTTGCTGTACAATAAAAACGCGATTCAATTAACCCGTGCATAGCCGACAGTCGCGAATGTAAGCGTTTGCACGGCTGGTTTTTTTAAAGGTACTCCCTCTGTCCACAGATGATCTACATGTAAGCTTTTTTGATTTGTCCAGAAAAGATCTACGTATTAGCCTGGTTTTAATTGCATAAGGTTGTAGTTAATTGCATTTCGAGGTGATAGTTATGGCTGCTGTGGACCTGCTACAAGCATGTAGTCCTTGGATTGGTGGGAGGATACAACTTTTGGAGTGAGAGGCTAGAATGAGAAAATGATGCCACTACTTTCGCAGCAATATTCCTAAGATTAAATGGGTAGTTGATCCGTTAATTGCTTTTCTTGGTCTTTGTGATTTCCCTTAGATGTAGATCATTTGTGGACGGAGGGAGTAATAGGAGTATATCTTTGTAAAGAATTAAACTTTAATTTAATTGGCATTCAATTGAAAGGGTATCTTTTAAAAAAGATACTTCATATTAGCAAAGTGTTGTTCTTTTCGTCTTAAAAACGAGTTAGGATGGACGAAAAGAATGACACCTTAAACTCTGACCTTCTTACATCCAGTATAACATTGTTTCCGATTACTACTTATATTTATCTTTATCTCTACCTTCTCAATTTTTCTATATTATATTTATTGATGCTGGCGCAACTCTACAGCTAAGTTTTTTTTTTCTATAGGCTATGTGTATCTTGTATGCAAGGGCCGGAAGATTTTTCTTTCAATGATTTGTATCAACTCGATGTTTGGTTCTTAAAAATAATATAACCTACCTTTATCAAAAAAAAAAAGCTATGTTTTTCTCCTTTAGCTTGCATATGTGTTTACTCTATTGGCTTAAATTTAATAATTCAATATATAGATATGTTATTGTTTTATTTGAATTTCTATCTTTTTATTATAGGTGATTTGTGCTTTTTTTCTATCCCTTTTAGCAGTATTTATTTTATTTGATATAAGATCTTTTCTAGCGTTGCAATTGATATATTTTTTATATACTTTATTAGCCTCTAAAATTATTTTTATTTTTTAATATAGTAGCTGTGCATTTTTTATTTAATTAATTTTTTAGCTTTTCTTCTTTAATGTAGTTTATATTGACTCTTTCTTCCTTTTATTTTTATTTTTTTAATTTAGTTGATATGGACTCTTTTATTAGCTCTGTATTATAAAATCCTTTTTATATTATTTTTAATTTTTATTGTAATCTATGTCATTATAATCTGAACCATTATAATCAAATGTGGAGGTCTTTTTTTACCTATTATAAGAGATTCAAGCTGAGCTATCATGAATGATGGTGGCACGAGCTTCGACTCCATATTTTTTTCCCACGGTTGATTTCCCATCTAACGATCCTTATGGTTTCGTATCACTAACCTTAATTACTGCATTGTGATTGGAGCTAACTCAGTAAATTTTCTGGAGTTGTATTTTTATCTGGGAAAATTGATAGATGCCGCTGCATGATACCATATCTTCAAAAATGCCATCTCACATGGAGTGGTGTTTTTTTTTCAAAAACTGGAATTAAGCTGCGGTAGCTATCCAAAGTTCTCTTTGATAGTAGAATTTACTGGCTTGGTGTGCTTATCTCTATCTCTAATACTAAAAGCACCCTAAGGTGACCGTTGGTGTTTTTCTTTTTTCTGTGTATTTTATGTTTTGGTCCATATAGTTTCCCTAATTTAATGCGTGGGTTCATGGTTCTTAGCATTTTCAACTCCTCGACCTTCATATTTCGCATGTATGTCCCTATACTTTACGTAGTAGTTTTTTAGCCCCTCGAGTTTCTTGATTTCTTTCAATTTCTATGCATGCGTTGTGGCCTTTTTAATTTCTCAATCTAACACATAGTTCCATATGGTGTGCTTATCTCTATCTCTAATACTAAAAGCACCCTAAGGTGACCGTTGGTGTTTTTCTTTTTTCTGTGTATTTTATGTTTTGGTCGTAATAACTTCGTATAGCATACATTATACGAAGTTATACGATAATCTATGTTATTTTAATCTGAACCATTATAATCAAATGTGGAGGTCATTTCTTCCCTATTATAAGATATATCCAAGCTGAGCTATCATGAATGATGGTGGCACGAGCTTCGACTCCATATTTTTTTCCACGGTTGATTTCCCATCTAACGATCCATATGTTTGAGTATCACTAACCTTAATTACTGCATCGTGATTGAAGCTAACTCGGTAAATTTTCTGGAGTTGTATTTTTATATGGGAAAATTGATAACCATATCTTCAAAAATGCCATCTCACATGGAGTGGTATTTTTTTTTTCAAAAACTGGGATTAAGCTGCGGTAGCTACCCAAAGTTCTCTTTGATAGTAGAGTTTACTGGCTTGGTGTGCATTATCTCTATCTCTAATACTAAAAGCACCCTACGGTGAGTTGGTGGCCTTCGTGTTGATCTTTTTCTGTGTATTTTATGTTTTGGTCCCTATAGTTCCCCTAATTTAATGCGTGGGTTCATGGTTCTTAGCATTTTCAACTCCTCGACCTTCATATTTCGCATGTATGTCCCTATACTTTACGTAGTAGTTTTTTAGCCCCTCGAGTTTCTTGATTTCTTTCAATTTCTATGCATGCGTTGTGGCCTTTTTAATTTCTCAATCTAACACATAGTTCCATATGGTTCTTAGCATTTCAGCCGTTCATGTTTCTGTATTTCACACGTACAGGGCACTGTATTTTAATTTTTGACTCCTTAAGTTTCTTCATTTCTTTCATAAACGCCTACAAAGCATAGCCGCCTGGCTAGTGCTGATTCATTCCAAGCATATTTGACAGTTTTTATGTTTTTCTTTAGTCTTGTACATGGATGGTTATATCTCTTGGTAGAAACAGAATGATTCGGGCTCAGGTATAATGGCAAGCGTGAGCTGAAAGAAAGGTTTTTATGCCTGCTTTCTTTAGGCCCCTTTCAATTATCTAGATGGGGTTCTTCCTTTGATGGGATTGCAAAGGAATTCCCTAACGTTGCTTTACTCTCGATTATTTGCCTTTCCAAGATTCATTCCTAATCATCAAGGGGGAAGGCAGCGTGGGCGCGCGCCACCATATTAGCCACCAGTGGCGGAGCTTGACCCAAAATGTAGAGGGGGCCAAACTACCAAAGCACAAAAGTCCAAACTCCAAACTCCAAATTTTATATAAAAGATGATCATGATTCATTGGCATTGGCAATGCCCAATTCTCCAAGACTCCAACGAGCTGATTGCAGGGCGGGCCAATGAGCAGGCCTGCTATATTTTGGGCCATAATAATACATGGGCGAGCGCCAGCGTCCGGACGTCCGTCCGGACGCCCACACGCCGAACCACTCGCGGCCATCGGATCACCGGCTACAAAGCACATCCGACGCAGCGCACATGCGGACGCCCGGCTGCATGCGGAAATGTTAGTCGATCGATTGATTAAACTTTCGATTTTTGTATAAAATTCAAACAATGTTCAAAATACGTGGAATAAATTTCATAATTCTTCTAAAATCGAGAGCAACTCATTTTAAATACTTTTTGAATTTTTTGATGTGAAACTAGGAGAAGGTACTTTTGAAACTTACATCTATACTAGCGAAACTTGGTCGTGTGCTGATGAAACTTGGCCGTGTGCTGATGAAACCTGATGAAACTTGGATGAAACTTCGATTTAACTTGATGAAACTTGAATTGATCTGATGAAACTTGATGAAACTTAAAAAACTTGGATGAAACCTGATGAAACTTGACAGTTCGGGAAAGTTTTACGAGTATGAAACCCAAGTTTTCCTAGGCGAAACTCAAGTTTCACCAGAGAAGTTTAAAGAGATATATGGCAACATATATCTTGTTTTGTTCGTAAAAATACGAGGAACACGTTGGTGCAAACGGTTTGTGGATTGAAGCATCCAGTCAAAAATTATGGTTGCCGAAATAATAAAAAAAGGCCGTGGGACCCACCTGCATGCTACCGTGCCCGCACTTGCTGCTGCGTTCGCGCGCTGCATGCCGGAGGCGCGAGTCCGGCGCGCCGGTCGTCCGGCTAGAAGTGTTTTCATAATACCTGGGGGTCTTTAAAAAAAAAATTGCTGGAGGGCCACGGCCCAGCTTGGCCCTAAGTCCCTAACAAAGCTCCGCCCCTGTTAGCCACCTCAAGTTCCCGTAATGAACTTGGATAAGCAAACTAGCACGGATATTTGAGCTTGGCAGTGTAGTCAAAATTAGCCACCGACCCAATTTTCCTAGGCCTAAGCTAGGTCAGGTTTAACCATTGGGCCAGGCTTGTGCTTCGCAACTATGCTCAGTAAAAAAAAAATGAGGCAGGCTCCGACTTGGGCTTCTGCAAAATAAAAAATTCAAAGCATCGAGAATTCCCTGTATGCCACTGGAAAAGTTTACAATCCCCCATCTGCTATTCGAAATTCTCTCTTTTCTTACATGTCATTGGTTCAAGTTTTTTCTTCCCTCGGTACCATCGCCGTTAAATCCGTTAGTTTTAGCCTTTAAAAAGTTCATTAATGTTTAAAATGCCCCTTCAGATTAAAACTTTAAAAAATCATATCTCCTTGATTTTAACTCCAAATTGACTAATTCAAAATTTTAAATTTATGTAAAATCATGCTCTACTTGCTATTCAATATTTGTAACATTTGGTATTTTCAAATTTTGTTCTCTTTTTCATGAGGCATAATAGGTTTGATTAATTTTTTTTTAAAAAAAATTTACATACAGAAAGTTTTATTTTTTACTTTCAAATCTGGCTATACATAATTTTATGAATCTGTAGAAATTTTTCTCATGTTTTTATGAATTCTATACTATTTATATGAATTTTTCTATTTTATAAGGTATTAAAAAGGTAGGGGCATAATGGTCATTTTTTAACTCCGTTATATTCTTTACCGCTTGAGTGGCACTGAGGGAAGAAAAAACTTAAACCGGTGGCATGTAAGAGAAGTGAGAATTTCTAGTGGCAGATAGGGAATTGTAAACTTTTCCAATAGCATACAGAGAATTCCTCTATAGTGTTTTAGAGAGGAGTATAGAGGGGATGTTGGGATGCTCTCAACCCAAATGTCGAATATATTAAGGGTTTGGGCTTTTGACTGGCTTATAAGTCAGGATTGGGCACGAGGGCGCGAGAAAAATATGGCCAGGTCAGGCTTAGATCTAGCTGCATAGCAACAATTTTTTTCAAGCTCCCCTCTCTTCTCAGCATTGCCCTACCCAGAATTTGATCAGGTTTTTATCTCAAAAACTGCGTGAGATCCTCTCACTGTCTCACATGCCACTGACATTATTTTGATCCAATCCAACCATTCCAAAATCAGAAGCCACGATTATATCCGCTTCAAAAATTGGATAAAATTAATGCTTCTTGATTTACGCTCTCTTTTAAGTTTTTATTTCTAATAACAATGTTTTGAACTAAAATGAATGATTCAGGGTCTATCGTGTTTTTTTTTCCCCGGGTAATCAGAATTTTGCATTGAAATATGCTAAATTCAACTAGTCAATCACGATTTTTAAATGTAGTGAATTCATTTCATCTGAACTTTATTTAATTTTGGGAATGGATCTAATCATGGCATTTAATTTTAAAATGGATAGGGTGGATCAAATGTGACATTTCGATATAATTTTCCAAAGTAAAAGAGCACCCGACCAATTTGAAACGAAAATAAAAAGGAACATAGTTCCAATAAAGGAAACCCAGGGACCATATGAAGATATTCTTCTCCAATCTGGGTTTTGCTCAAGTCTCGAATAAACTCACACATATTCGAAGAAATTCTGAATATCAATCAATATACATAATAGTGGAGAAATTGCTGCCCGTCCAACATCCGTCCAGTGCTATCAATCAACATGTATGCTTCCTCTTTTCGTTGGATTAACCCTGCCCTTCGATGCCTACTGATGCTGTTCATCTGTCCGATGACAGCTCCGCCTCTTGGCTAGAGCCCAAGCTACCGCTAAAGGCTCAGGCTCCTAATACCAACGAAGCAATAAGGCCGACGAAGCCATCCTTATTGCTCGTGTAATATTCGAGCCGAGCCCTAGCCGCTCGGTCGGCTTGTTTGAGCTTGATGGCCACTAGGCCTGGACTCCTATATGAGTCAATCCCCTGTTCGAAGTCCAACCAAAATCGGCCTAGTCAGCCTCACCAAAGCCTCCTCGAGTACTTTTGTTATCTCTAAGATTAATTTTGTACCGTACGTTCGTAACTCTAGCAGCTAGCAGATCGGTGCCACCAGTTACTTCATATCAAGAACTGCTTGCAATTAGTCACGGCACCTCCCGCCCGCCATCTCTCGTTCGTCGGATCAGCGCTACAAGTTACTTTGTATCGGGAACTAAGGTAGGTTATGGCATTGCTCGACCGACGTCTCTCGTTCCTCTCGTTTTCTCGACAGGCCGCAAGCAGATCGACACTTCCAGTTTAGACGCGCAGATCGATATTCCGCGGATCGGTTCGTAGAGTCCTAGCCTCTCAAGCATGTCCACACACCACATGTGCACTAGATAGCCAAGGACGTAGTACAGAAAGGTTATGCGCATGCAGTTTGTACGTGAAGGCGACACATGTACGCGCATTAGCTATCCATGAGCATGCAAACAGCCTTAGGCTCGCGAGCCCAAGTGAGCTAGCTCGAGCTTGCCCATGAGCCAAGACGACCAGGCTTGCTGGCTTGTTTACTAAACGAGCCAAGCCAAGCCTAGCCACATAAACGTGCTAAGTTGAGCCTAGGCACAAGCGAGCTTGCCTCGACTCATTTCGGTTGTAATTGTACTAGATATTTTTCTCTTTTAAGATATCTTAGCACAACTGTTAATTTAAATTGTCATGACTTATCTTGTAAATCACGCTTACAATTTCATATATTACTCTAATTTATATCTTTTTTTTATCTTTATACAGCTCCGTGACATCGCATGGACGTTTCCTAGTCGGTTAAAATGTAGGCAAGCATATAAGCCTGTACCGTTTTTCAAGCTGACTGTGCCAATTGTGAACCTTGGCCAAGATGAACGAGCGTGCCTTGACCTTGAGCACAGGCATATTCGTGGCGGGGTTTAGGGCGACTGTAGTTGTCAATGATTTTACACTGGGCTCTCAACATGCCGGGCCTATCATCCCTGATGGGAAGGCAGAGAAATTCTCTTTTCCCTTTTAAAATTTTCAATCCCTTGTCTCCTCTTTATTACATTCACAATCTCGCCAAAATTGAAAGTAAAAAATAAACAAAAGAAAACCGGAACATTTCATCATCGATCTACACTTGCGTTTCAATGGCGGAACATGCATCACTATTGAAATACGAAATGGCAAATTGCTCCGAAAACTCGAGGCCCCGACTGAATTGCCTCATCAGAAGTTCTGGACCCAAAGAATAGCATCGAGTAGCCAGCTTCCCCTTCTTGCTGCTGATCAGTCACTTCTCTTCTCTTCTCCCGCCACTCCCCGCGCCGAGCCGTCCCGCCGCCGGCGAGAAGACCCGTCCGCCGCCCTACCACCGGACTTGTCCTCGTCGTCGCGCTTCCACCCGCCGCCGGGCACGAAGAGCGACAGCAGCCTCGCCACGGCGTTCCGGACGCTCCCGCCCACCCCTACGGCGTCGTGGGCGCTCCCCTCCCTGACTCGCACCGACGCCACGGCGCTCGTCACGTGCCTCAGCCGGTGCGACATGAGGATCTCCAGTCGCACGTGCTCCGGCAACCGCAGAGCGAACCTCTCCATCCCGCCGGCGCGCTCGTGCCCCGTGGAGTTCGACCGCGGCAGCGCCTGCCGCCCGGCCGCGCGCCGCGCCCACGCGAGGCGCTGGATCCTGGTCCTCTCGTCCTCCTCCTCGACGACGCGGCCGCCGGCGTCGCCGACCAGAACCACCACGGTCTCGTGGACGGCCGGCAGAGGCGACCCCGGTGGCGGTGCCGCCTCCTGCTGCAGCGGGTCCGGCGGCGCGTCGAGGACGCTGACGCGGCAGAGCGGGCACGTGACGTGCTTCTCGAGCCAGAGGCCGATGCACTCCGGGTGGAAGGCGTGCGGGCAGGTGGGGAGGAGGCGGAGCGCGTCGTCATCGCCGAACTCGAGGAGGCACACCGCGCACTCCAGCGCGTCGCCGTCGCCCCCGCCGCCGGCCCGGTGGCGCCTGACGTCCCGGTAGAACACCAGCGGCAGCGCGGCGATCGCCGCGGCGTCGAGGCCGTCCCTTCCACCACCGTGGGACCACTCCGATGAGGAGGTATCCGCGGCGGGGGGCTCGTGGGGGAGCCGGAACAGGCGGAGGCAGGTGAAGGCGATGAGGACGACGAGCACGGGGAAGCACACGGCCATGAACAAGGAGATGCTCACGATGTCCGGCACGTTCATGGAGCCGTCCGGCCCCGGCGACCACGCCGCGGCGGCGGATGCGATCGCCACGAGAGAGACGGCCGCCAAGGAGAGCGAGGCTGCCATCGCGCCGCCGCCGCTGCTAGGGTTTGCGTTGCGCGGAGCAGCTGCCGGCGTACAGATATGGGCCGCAGAGGTTGGGATTGTTTGTATAGAGTATAGACCAGATACATTGCGTGGGAGGCACTCCACAGTACACAATCAGGGCCGCCTGCGTTAGAGATTGGAGCGCCTGGATCTGCGCCGCCGCGCGATTTGGGGCCAGGCAGTCTGTTCCCAGCCCAGGATGGCCTGGTTGATTAATGAGATGGAGTCATGGAGGAATAAAAATGCCTCACTGTATCTATATAAATAATGTTTTTTCTCGGTTTTATCGACGGTGGCCACCTGGATCTGGAGGAGGGACGATCGATTTACCATCTGATATCCCCGCGGCGCGCCACTGTCTTTTTTTTTGGGTCTCCAGCGGCCACCGCCATCACATGAGCTTCGAGTTAGGGTTTAGTTTTGGCGTGTGTCCCAAGGCTTAGAGAGAGGGAGGACCAGCGGTGGGGTTGGGCTGGGTGAGAGCAGGCGGCAACGTTGATGGCGTGGGGTAAAGGCGGTCGGTGGATGGCAGTGGGTGGATCGGCGCCTCCGCGTGTCTATTATGGTGGGCGAGGTTGATCTAGCGGCGAGAGGCGGCGGTGGGGCGGACGGAGGAGGAGGAGGCGGCGGCGAGTCAGGCTCAGGTGAGTTAGGGCAAGCTGGGGATAGGTCAAGGAAAAAAGAGAGATAGGAGAGGAGGAGGATCTAGAGCATTGGATCAAAATTTAGCTATCCAAAAATCGATTGAGAGGAAGAAAAGGGAGACCGTCGTCTGGGATAGAGTCACTCTCTTTTTTCCTTGAGAATCTTAGGTGTTTTTAGGCCAGTGCGCTTGTATGCAAACCTTTTCTTTCTCCCGAAAATTTTTTGAGTGCAAGGTAGCACGGAGTAGCGATTCGTGGAGCAAAACGAAACAAGATCGAGATCACGGATGGTGCGGAGATTATAATCCTCCAATGTCAAAGAGGTGCATTAACACCAAAATTCGATAATAGGACAGAGTTGCAATGTTCAGAGATCAGTGTGGATTGGGCCTTCGTGGTCCGGAATCAGAAAGAGTAACGAAGGATTAAAGCGTAAAGCTTGGGGCAAAGGAAAAGGAGTTTTTGTCGGAATTTGAAGATTAAATAGGATTGGATTGATAGTTGCAGTAACGAACACGACAATAGTCGCAGTGGTTATATGTGTGTATAAATATTTGGTCTTGACGGTGTGTAAAGGATTCCCACGATCAAATACCAAACTTTACTTTTTGTCTACCTTCCGCATTAGATCTAGTTTAACATAGTTTCAACGTATTCTCAATCTCGATCATCTTGGTGTGCACCGTTTTTTTAATCAGTTCAAGGTACACTCCAAATTAGTGATGTCTCGATTAAGTTCGATCCTCTTATTCGGTTTTCACTTTCTATCGGCTAGTCAAGTTACGGTCGCCCGTTAGATCGTATATCTTTCATTCTACTTGGTAGTTGAATATATAATCTAGTTTGTAGTATGTTTATCCTCTTCGTTCTGCTTGATCAATTGCATTGGTTTGGTAGTTCATTGTTTACCCTCTTTCTTCCTGTCTTAAATCCAACGACGCCTTCCTCTTCTTAGTCGGCAACTACTTCCCTTCACTCTTGGTGGCCTTACTTCTCACTGACGGTGGTAATGGTAACCTAAAACCTGACCAAGATAATGACCTATACTTTAGGTTTGTTGGTTGCTTGATTCTTCCCCTCCTCATGTCTGGCTTGGGAGCCCTCGCAAACTGGCCCGAGAATTGGCTGAGATCAAACAGTGACATTCTTCTAGCCTGCGCAATTGAGCAAACAAAGTCAAGCTAGATCGGTAACACGAATGAGCCTGAGTTGCAAACTTGGCTCGTTTCCGGTCCTAGTTCCAAGCAATTGTAGTTTAAATGTGAAAGCAGTATATTTGCGACTTACTGTAAAAGAACATTTATAAAAGCAATGTATGTCCCCTTTGAAAAAGAAAAGCAATGTGTCCAATGTACACAACGCTCTCCACATACGTTCACACAACTCATCTTATCCATTCCTCTAAATCAAAGATCTAATAAAGCAATAACATTGGAAGCATTTTAGGGAAAACCATTTATCCCACCTTCTAATTTCTTGTACTTTTTGCAAAACACCCCATGTTTGCTTTTCCTCTTCTTGAGAGATCCCACGAGGCACTATAGTGCAATATGCTTTGACTACCCAATCTTATTCTTGAAAATGTCGAAGCAGCTTCCCACTGAACTCTTGAAAACATATAAAACCTAGTGGATCATCTTTTTATAGTCACTTCTAGAAGATATCCTAGTCCCTTTAAATTAAGCTTTAAGTAGTGATTAGCAGGTCTTTTCGCTAAAAACAAGGTGTTGGCTTGACGTATGATCAATTAAATGCTCATGGATAACATTACTCCCTCCGTCTATAAATGATCTACATATAATTTTTTTGGTTTATCCCAAAAAATTTACGTTTTAGCATGATTTTTTATTTCATGAGGCTGTAGTTAATTGCATGTGGGGGTGGCAGTTATGACTGTTGTGGACCTGCTACAAGCATGCAGTACTTGAATTGGTGCGAGGACACAACTTTTGGGGTGAGAGGCTAGAAGGAGTAAATGATGGCAATACTTTCGCAGTAATAGTCCTAAGATTAAATAGGTAATTGATCATTTAATTGTTTTTTTGGTCTTTGTGATTTCTCTTAGATGTAGATCATTTGTGTACGGAGGGAGTATATAGCAGTGTAGTATACTGGTATGCAATGAAATCAATCAACTCATCCAACAAAACAATGATTGATCTAAAAAATAATAGCAAAAAATTTAGCTCGTGGGACAGTTCACCTTAGAACCATAGATCGATGAAAATTTCGAGCACTGCAATATTCTGGATATATTGTACTAGCAATAAAAATAATTTGGACAAGTCAACTGAAAAAATAAATGTTTCTACAAAAATTGAGAAGATAGCAATACATGCAGCAAACTGAATAAAAAAGACAACCAGAAACCGATTTTGTAGCGTTCAAAAAAACTAATTGCAAACAACAAAGTAACTCTTGTGCAACACTTAAAAATAAAACAGAAAATCGATTTTGTGCAACAATCTACAAGTTAGCTGCAACAACAAAACTACCTTTGTGCAACAAACAGAAACATAAATAGCGAGAAACACACCATTTTTTTTATCCTCTTTTTCTCTAGATTTTGTTTAAGTTCGATCACATTTGCAAGGCGTGTGCTCGTGACTCGTGAGAGAGAGGAAACTCTATGTCCTGAGTCCTGACATTCTTTCAATCTGTCTCATCCATTCCAATATCAAAGACTCCATTTCTAAATTCAATAAATTAGAAACTGAAAAACAACTATATCATTGAAACATCAACCCTATCCAATTCTCTAACTGATCTTACCATGACCTTAAAGGGAATGTTCGTGTAGAAAAGGGAATGTTTCACGGTGACATTATCGTGCAATGGCATAGAATGTGAATCAACCACCATGGTAGTTGCAGCAATCCTCTGAAAAAGTTAAATACAAATTTTGAATAAGACGAGGAATATGGTATGTTCTCTACGGCTTATCTATTTTTTATCTACATATGGTTTATCTCCAGTTTAATAAGAAATATAAATATTTTGGTATTTTCAGTTTTTTTCTCAAAGGTGCACATTAAAGTTTTAAAAAGCATGTGAAACAGAGTATTTCCGACATCTCTAAGCAACTTCTAGGAACTTTCGAAGTTCAGTTTATTGGCAAATAGCCAAAATAGATGACAAGTATTTCCTACCCTCTGAGCAACTTCTAGGAAGTCTCCAAGCTCAGTTTATTTGGCAAATAACCAAAATAGATGACAGCACCAGAAGTTTAGTGCCAATAACATTGTATATTGCTGTACTGCCTGGTTCCTACAAGTGACTAATCAATAGCACAGAACGAAGTGGAAGTATCTATTCATATCTGACATGTAGTATAACCCTCTGTTTTAAGCTCGCCACTATACAACAGAGCATGACTGCTTGGCCACCACTGGCATTGCTCAAGAACAAGCATACTTGCAAGCAAGATTGATCGATTTCAGTAAAAAAAAAATTCCATCTTTTTTGTTGCACGGTGAATATTTCACAATGGCAGCACCGAGCTGAGCGTGCGGCAATGCCGCGGCGACCGTACAGGCCACCGGCCGCCGGACAAGGACCGTTCCATGTGGTGCAGGCGGCCGGAGCATGGTGATCCCTTGCAACGGGAGGCAGCGGCGCCGCCGTTCCCCTGCTTCGCTTTGTTGCTCTGCTCGTCTTCGAGAGCCTCCCCGGAGGGCACCAGCGATGAGTCCATGGAGGCCACGCGCCGAAAGCTCTGCCGCCGTGAGCCGCGGCGCTGGTGCGGCGGCGTCGGAGAGCTCGAGTGGTCGCGTTGGTCGATTTGTACGCGCGGCTCTCCCTGCCCGCTCGGCTGCTGGTCCGTACCGGGCTGGAAAGCCGAGTCGTCAGCGTTGCTGGGAGCTTGTGCGGCGACGGTGCCGGTGTTAGCTCCGGCCGGCGGATCGGTTTCGCCGGCAGCGGGGTGGTCCAGGACTTGGGCGCGGCACAGCGGGCAGTTAACGTGGGCGCGGAGCCAGGTGTCGATGCAGGGGACGTGGAACGCGTGGCCGCAGTTGGGGAGCAACCGGAGGAGCTCGCCGTCGTGGAACTCCCCTAGGCAGACGGAGCAGTCGGCGGCGCCGAGCATGCCGGCGCCGGCGCGGTACCGCGTGAGGGCGATGGAATCGATCGCCGCCTCGTCGAGCCCCACGGTCCGGATGTGCCACGCGTGGTGCACGACCTCATCGGCGCCGCCAGCCTCGACGCCGGGCGCAGGGGCGGCAGCCACGGCGCCGCCGCCGCCGCCTTCCACGTCGGGGTCCGCGGCCTCCGCGGCGAGAAGGGACTGCTGCGCCTGCCGGCGCCGGCGCCTTCGGCGGACGAAACAGACGACGGAGAGGGAGACGACGGCGAGGAATACGAGCACGGACGCGGTGACAACCAAGGGGAGGATGAATCGGCGGTGGCCATTGGAGGGGGAGAGGGGAGGCGCCGGCGGAGGAGGGGGAGAGAGACACCCGTCCGTGTAGCTGTTGCTGCAGGGGTCGGTGCGATTCTTGCGCGGGTCCGGCGGGTCCGGAGGCATCGGGGAGGAGGAGACGGAAGGGAGAGGTGGCTTGCTCTCGCTGCTTTGTGACGTACGATTTGCCGGAGAGAGCCAGAGAGGAGGAGGGCGCGGCGGTGAACTGGTAAAAGGGGAGTGGGTGGCGAGGAGAGGTGGGTGGCCGGTGAAGTCAAGCGTCGCGTTGCGCGTGGAGAAAAACCTCGCGCGGGGTTGCGTGCCAGGGGACGGGTCCCGGGTGCTCGCCGTCACAGTCATTGTTCGCTGTTTGCTTGCCTTCTCTGGTAAGTCTGACCTGTCCGACTCAGTCAGGTTGGTAAGATACGAAATGTGCACATGCAGAGACAGTGCTTGGTTGAGTGTTTAGTAGACAAATATTTTGAAATTTAATTATTTTTAAATTTATATAGCGAGTGTGGTCTAGTTTTGTTCGAAAAAATGTCAGAAATCCATTTTTGAAATCGGTTCGGTAATCGGATATGCTAATAAAAAGATACAAATAAAAAAGGAAAAAATAAAAACTTACCTGCCACGTTAGCAGTCCATGCATGGCTTGATATGGTGACTGACTGTGGCCCCATGTGCAGCCGAGGCCGCCATGTGTTGCATCCAGAAAAGCGCGTATTTTCTGTGTTTCTCCAGAGCCAGGCTGCATGGAGAATTTTGCATCCACAAAGTCAGGCTCAAAACCATATGCAGACAACCAAACACAAGAAAAAAGCAAGATTCTGCATCTGTAGATGCAAATATCTGTAAATACAGCTAACCAAACAGCCTATTAATTAACCGGCCAAGGCACAACGTCCGTTTCCTTGCACCGCCAACTGCAACACCCATCGCGATTCGCGAACCCAACTCCGACAGCATTTCCCCGCACGCGCTTGTTCCTGACAACCCAACTCCGACAGCATTTCCCCGCACGCGCTCGTTTTTGACCACAAAAACAACCAGTGCCGCCGCCCCGGCGTCCCCTCCCTCTCCACCGAACGACCTCACCGGAGGGCGGAGGCGAGAGAGGGGGTCCCTAGGCCTCCCTTTGCCCAACCCTCCCTTCTCTTCTTTTCATACGTAGAGGCGTCCGACGCCAGCGTTGGCAGTTGGATCCCGCATCAAATTTTGTTATTTTTGTTTCGCCGTGCAAACAAATTCAATAAAAATCACAAATATTTTGTAATGCATGTCCATTCACACATATATTTTTTATATTGATATACAACATTTATACATATAGTTTATCCTTTAAACTGTTGTTTCTTGCTCTATCAACGAACTCTGAATTCAACGTGTTCCTCTTATACTTTGTCCCCTATTTTCTTAATCAAAATAGATGTTGAAAACTTTTATGTAGTGAAATTGATTTAAGCTTTTGATCACAGTAGTGGAGCTAGGGGAAGGTCCAAGACCGCGGGAGTGGTTGCGGGGCCAACGAGATGGTTGCGAAAGGCAGGAGGAATGAGAGAGATAGAGAGAGATGGGAGGGAGTGTTTAAGCTTGTTCATGTAAGCGTGTGTTCAATCCAGTTCCAACAAGTGCTATCAGAGCCATGTCGGAAAATGCTAATCGTACCGCCAAGGATGCCAATAAACAGGGTGCCAACGGAAACGGTGTTCAGCTGGTAGTTGTGCCATCGGCTATGGTATCGCCAGGGGGGTTGTGTTGCATGTGGCAGTGTCGCAAATGGTGCCACATGTGAGGGAGGCGAAGTGACGGTGTGTTACCCCATGCTCATGCGCACGAACTAAGATGAGTGGGCTCTCTTGATGAGAGTCAACTTGTAGGCTCAGGGAATATGACAGCCTATCGATCCTGGTTATCGTCGATCCTCCAAACCGTGCCATCGAAGATGTTGGCAACACTGGCGACGAAGGATAGCACCTGGCAGGCTTGGGAGGCCGTGCACATGATGTGCATGGGTGTCGAATGTGTACATGAGGCGCACGCATAGACGTTACACCGAGAATTCAAGACGATGCGGAAGGCATTGTCATGCGCCTCACCGGTCTAGTCAACAACATCTGCAGTTTAGGTGACTAACTACCCAAAGAGAAGGTGGTCAAAAAGTTCCTTCATGTTGTGTCATCCAAATACATGTATGTGGTCATATCGATTGAACGATTGGTCGATTTCACGAGGAGCTCGTTGGTCAGCTCAAGTCCGTGTAGGAGCAGTACGAGCTCAACAAACACCAGTGGCTCGAGCGGTTTGAGCGAACATCTACTCCTCACCAAAGAGAAGTGACATGTGAGCATGAAGAAGAAGCAAGGTGAAGGCTCTTTTGGTGGGGAGCTATAGGCACAACAATTTTTAAAAAATGTTGCCATTTTTTTTTATAGCGGTCGTGACATGTTCAAAGTCAAGTCGTAATGAGCACGAGGAGGTGGCGCAAGAAGACGAACCATCATTACTAATGGTCGAGCACTGTAATCTTATAGAGGTTGCAGGTGTTGCGCCACAAATGATATTTTCCAACATTTGGTTTAACATGCGGCAACATTTTAGTTTCACACACCGCAAATATTTGGTTTAACATGCTACACGGTTTAACACACTGCAACATCTAGTTTGACACATTACAATGTTTGGTTTAACACACCGTAACAATTGTTCGATCGGAGCAACAATTTTGTTTCACATGTTAAACACTACAACATTTTGGTTTATCAATGCTACAACATTACTTATTTGGTGTAACAATTTGGTTACTACAACATTTCTTACTATTTTGGTGCAACATTTACTTTTAAATATTCAAAATTTTGTTTAACTTACCGAAAGATTCATTTTACATTGCCCGATATTTTGAACAAGCATCCAACGTCTGATGCCTTGTCCAGCCCATATTTTTTATGAAAGTTTTTTTTGGTTCAGTTTATAACTCTAGAACACTGTTTTAACAAACTATTAAGCATAAAAAAATGAAAATGTTATATGTTGAATATTGTGTATATTAGATAATATTCATATATTTTAAAATTTATATAGCTAAAAAATACTCCCTCCATTTTTTTTGTTTGACACCTTTGACTTTTTTGCAAGTCTTTGACCATTCGTCTTATTCAAAAATTTAGTGCAAAAATGTAAAAAAAGACATTTAAAGTACCTCTATTGATAAAACAAATCACAACAAAATAAATGAAATTTACAAAAAAAAAATTTTGAACAAGACGAATGATCAAAGGCTTATCAAAAAGTCAAAGACGTCAAAGAAAAAAAAAGAGACAAAGTTTTGAACTATATCTTTTCTAGCCATCGAATCCTCATCCAATGGCCAGTCCGTGGCATCGGATGGGGGCACGCATTCGACGGGCGTCGGAGCGCCCCCGCGTCCCATGTTGCATACTTGCATTTGCTTTCTACCGAAAATCAATCCGCTGGGCTTTGGTTGCAGGTGGAGTGTATACCACGGGAGCTGCTTACGAATATATTTACAGAAATACTTCAGTGATAGCTCAGAATTACAAGAAAAATGAAGGGGCCATTTTTTTTATTATTAGCCATCTTGCAACCTACGGTCAGCTAAAAAAATTGATTCGCCTGGAAATATGTGGAGTGCAGTAATTTGATGAACTCCACCATAGAAGAATATCATAATCTAGAATGCATCTTTGAATCTAGCTGGGCCTAATGCTCCCCTTCGGTGCAATTGCTTTCGGCCGGATGGTTAACCTGGCCATTGGCCAGCCCATATACATGCCCCATCTTCGTCCTTTTGGTCTCCAGATACCTCTGGTTCTCGGTGGTTATTGGAGTTACCAAGGGCACTCTGCCTACGATGCTCAATCCGTAGCCTTTGAGACCACCATACTTTGCAGGGTTATTAGTCATCAGCTTCATGGAACGGACTCCCAGATCACGTAATATCTACAAAAAAAAAAAGCAGCAAAATGTTGGTAATCTCCTCAAGACAGGGAATGGCATGTTAAATCCATAAGCCGAGCAAAACATTGGAATGGCATGTTAAATCCTCTGCCAGAAAACATTGGCATGAGCAAAAAAATGGGGGGAAAGGGCGTGGAAAAAATGTTCTGCGTGTCCTTGTGAGCAACTTCAAATATGAGAAGTGATTAAATATATGAAATTAATATATCTAAACCAAATATTTTCATAAATATGCCACCAAGGCAGGCAGCAGCAGTCAAAAATAACAGTCTATCCATAGAAATGCCATAAAGTACACCAGATGGATCATGTGTTTCTTACCTGAGCACCAATCCCATATTCCCGAGAGTCCACTGGCAATCCTAGTTCCTCGTTAGCTTCCACAGTGTCACGCCCGTTGTCCTGCAGGTTATAAGCACGAAGCTTGTGGCCCAGACCAATGCCCCTTCCTTCATGTCCACGAAGATAAACTAGTACACCCCGTCCAGCTTTCTCAATCATCTCCATTGACATGGCAAGCTGGTCGCCACAATCACATCTTGCTGATCCAAAAATGTCTCCTGTGAGGCACTCGGAATGCACCCTCACTAAAATATCTTGTCCATCTCCAATCTCACCCTGTTAGTCATTGAAGAAGCGATTATGAGTAAAATCAGTTTTTTTTTATGAACAAAACCTTACCAGATGCAACAATATAAATACTATAGAAGTATTTTTATTTTCAGTTACTTACTTTCACCATTGCAATATGCTCCATGCCATCAATGACGGATCTGTAGCAGTAAGCACGGACATTACCCCATCTCAAAGGTAAGCGTGCAACAGATGCACGTTCAACTAGCCTGTCTCTTTTTCTCCTATATCTGTAAGAAAAAGGAAAACTTTTGTCAGCACAACAATCAGTTTTCTCTACGGTCATAACAAGGGCATAGAGGGGCATCAAAGAATAGGGCAATGCATAATTGTAAATATAGCTGCTCATACGATCATCACAAGTCACAGCTACAGTAAAGGTTAATATCTAATGGTTCACACGTCACAGCATCTACAAGGGTCATGGTAGTAAATTCATGTCATGCTGAAAATAGTTTTTTAGATATCTTTTTATGCCAGGGGAATTTTGAACAGCACTAATAATATTTGCATCCTAAGAAGAATGCCAAAACATGCTAGTTAACCACTACTACCAATTATAATATACCTAATTGGCCGTATTGTAACTGGTTGAATAACAAAGCAGTAGATATACATGTCCTAGTGATAACGTATAAGTATCAGGGGCTCAGGTTTGTGTACAAAAACTCACCTAATCAGGTCAGCAATTGATACAATCTTCAAGTTCTCTCTTTTAGCAAATACACGCAGCTTTGGTAAGCGTGCCATGGAGCCATCCTCATCCACTATCTCACAGAGGACTCCAACAGGAGGTAATCCAGCCAGCACGGCAAGATCAACAGATGCTTCAGTGTGTCCAGCTCGTTTAAGAACACCACCCTCTCTGTACTTCAGAGGAAAAATATGACCAGGACGATTAAAGTCTTCAGGCCTTGATTCAGGGGATGCAAGAGTAGTGACTGTCTTTGCCCTATCCTTTGCAGATACCCCAGTTGTTGTTCCCTCTTTAGCATCCTACAAACCAAAGCAGATAAATTGTAAATCAGTAGCAAATAATCAGTAGCAAATGATGTCTGTTAAAAACAATCATAATTATGGCAATTTAATATTTTTTCCATGGAAAAAAAATTACTAAAGCTCACCTCCTTCGTAAGAAATTAAGACAGAATAGGTTTGGGTTAAAAATGGCATAGATTATAGAAAAGCATGACCCGTGTATATCTATAAAGCTACAAGGAAAAGGAGAAATATAGAAACGGGAACACAAAGTTCCACAAAATCCAGGTGAAGAAACACCTAAGTAGCAGGAAAACACAAAGTTTGTTGAATTGATTGGCAGCTATTCCAGGGGTCCCCTATTGAGTGCTTGGAATGATGACTTTTTCAGACTACAAGCAAATTTCAAATGAATACTTACCACTGCAAGTTAGTGGTTTACCACTTACTAGTATAATTTAAATTGCAGGATGAAAAACATGTACATTCTTGTGGAGAAGGATCACTGGGTAACAGAACTTGATGTTTACCCTAACGTTCTTCAGAAAGGATATGTACAAAGGAATTTCACATCTCAAGTGGTAACATCAAGAAATCAACAAAAAATATACATCTAACAATTCTCTACATGTGTTAATTTTTGCAGAAGAATGGCAAAGAGAACAACCATGCACATGCATACTTTTGCCAAGCCACAGAAAAAAATGTGCCCCGTATGAAAGCCAAAAAATCCTATTCTAGTACTGGGAGAAGAATGAAAATAGCAGCATACCACTGTAACTGTGAACGCAGTACAGAGTTTCTCCTCATTTTCCTTTGTTGTAACCATTAACGGAAGGTTCAATCTTTCAAGGTCATCTTCTTTCATGCTGACACACACTATTCCTGTGCCATACCTTACTATAAAAGCCATAGCCTCTGGAGTAACCAAAGAAGCTGCCATTATAAGGTCCCCCTCATTTTCTCTTGATTCATCGTCAACGACAATCACGAACTGCACGAGCAAGCCAGTGTCAGGAGAATACTACATTACATTAATAGATGAGTCAACACATAAGTCAATGGCTAATGAACACTGACCTTTCCTTGTTGAATGTCCTCAATGGCCTCCTGAATAGACGAGAAACCCTCTGTTGGGCTATCCAAATCAAGTTCAGTATCTTTGTCATCGTCTGAGAACTGGTGCACGACACGTGACAAATTAGCAGAGATGATTTCTGGGGCTACAATGGAATCCACTGGGAGAGCATCAGCTGTTGGATGATCCTGGCCCCGGATAGAAGTGCTCTTTGGCAACAGCTTGTCATCATTCCCTGAGTTACCGTCGGATGGAAAACCACCCTCCCTTTTCAATGATGCTGCTATCCTCAATCCCACATATTTCACATTGGCATTATTTGATTTTGAACCGCAGGGATAGGAAACTGATCCCTTTGTCTCCTTAGGAATTGCACACCCTTTGAAAAGCTGCACCCTGCATTTGCACGACCAAGAGCAAACAGAAACGAACAAATCAGTCTCGGGCTCTCAGGCACCTTATTATACAGGTTAATTTGAGCGACAAATCAGCACAAATAGACAGTAATTTTTTTCACAGTGTCTTAAAAAGCCTCCTTTCGTTTGTAGTTCATTTCAACACCTGCCAAGGTTATTCTTTCATGTTGCGTTTTAAAAGGCTCCCTTTGACCCTTTTGTCATTTTACGACAGTGTTGTAACGGTATTATCATGTTCGTTGATCAGCTTACTCATCACTCTTGTTCATCACTCGCACAGACACATAAAATCGACACTGATGCGCACGGCGCCAACGCAGCAATCAAGAAGTTTGCGCAAAAGGCGCAAGCAAGCTCGAGCGCGGAGAGTGTGGGGGCGGCGCAGGCGAAGCACTTACGGGTGGCGGCGGAGGGAGGCGACAGACGAAGACGGCGGCGCAATCGAAGCCATCCCGAATCCCGATGCTCCCCTCCTTAACAACAGCACCCAAACCTGCAACCGACATCGCAGAGCACCAAATTTAGCAACAACACGTCGGCGCCACCAATCAACCGCCTCGATCCCAATCCATAAACAGAACAAGGAAGGAAGAAACGAAAAACAAAAAAAAAGGAACGACGCGCCGAAGCGCAAGATCTGGGTGAGGGGCCAAGCAGGACAGGAGGAAGATAGGATCCCGAGCCTAGGGAAGCCCCTGGGTAAAACGCTGAAAGGAACGGGAGGGTGGCGGCGAGAATGGCCTACCGTGGACGCTTCTCCGGCGAAGTCCCCGGCGGCGGCGAGCCGGCGAAGAGGGGGGTGTCCTTGGCTGCGATTGGGTGGGCGAGTAGGGATGGGGTTGGTGTGGGCGGAAGAGGAGGAGAGACAGGGCGCGTAATTTATAACGTGCGGGCCACCCGCGCACGGCAGACAGGCAGGTTCGTCGCATCGCAGCCGGAGGCGCCTCGCGTCGTGCGTGCGTGCGTGGCGTGGTGGATCGGGCATGGACTTCGGGTGGGTCGCTCGGTCAGCCCGGCCCGACCCGGATGCGCAGCCGCCAGCCGCGCAGGTCGAGTCGCCAAGTTCGGTTTCGGTTTTGGTTTTCGGTTTTCGGTTTTGGGTTTTGGTTTCGGCTTCGGTTCTTTCCGCGGACGGAGAATATGGGTTTAGAGTTTGCCTCCCGTGTTTGGCAGAATTAGAAATCACGGGCAGCCCGGCCCGGTGACCCGCCCCGGCCCGGCCCAAACTTTATGGGTCTGATTGGGTCCATAATGCCTTCCACATCCCCGTCCTAATTCCACGTTTTCATCGAAATTTAGAGGTTATTCTCTGGACGCAGCGTATCTCATTATTTATGTATATTCGTGGAATAGCGCGTTTGAAACACTAAATTCTTCGACTTATTAACCACGATTTTAATGAATATTCAAGCAACTAATGAAATGTTTTATAAAAAAAATTAGGAACTAAGCACTCAAATTTGTTTTTACAAAACTTTCTAGATTCACTCATTTCATCATTTTAGTACATAATCAGATATATTATGTCTCGAGAACAACATCTTAAGCCTTGTTTGTTTCAGATTAAATTAAATTAGATTAAATGAAATGAAATTTTTTTATTTTGTATAGGCCAAATGTTGTAATATTTTGTAGTTTATGGGGTTTTAAATAGTTCTTTCTAGAGTTCGCAAATATTTTTTTCATAATTTTTTGAAATTTTAAAACGTATTTCGAGTGATCACAAATTTACTACAGTAAAACGCAACTAAACATTAATTTGAAACAAACAAGGCCTTAATTCCTAAATCCCTACTTCCTTATAGCATCGTCAATAGGATCTTTAAAAGCGAATCTTCTATATATTTACAAACTCTCAGTTCCTATATCATTTCAGTAAAGTTTCTATGTTAGTCTCTAAATTTAGAACATCACCGGCACGTTCTTTAAGTTTAGATCTTTATATCTCATCGCAAAACGCTATTTAGCCAATATATTTCCATCATCTCCAGCACAACCTCTATTCTCAAAAAGATATAAATATATAGAGTCGGTAACAGAGTCTCTACTTTAGAGACCGGCATATAGAGTCTGTTGGATGGTAAATAGAGATTGAGATTGGCCGCAATAATATTCTATAGAACCTGCTAGACATGCTCCTCTAATTGAGTCTTTATATTTAATGATTCTCTCTCTAATCTATATATTTTTTTGATGATAGAGACTCTCCTGAAGATATGAAAATATAGATAATGAATAATTGTTTGGAGAAGGGATATAAAGATCATCAGATGTCACCTCCCCAGATCCCCATCCTTTTAAGGTTGTGACCCCTTGAAAGACGCTTTAAATAGTTCATAAAAATAAGAAAAAAAATATTTTACGAACTCTAAGAAAAAACATTTAATACCCACAAAAATGACTACAAAACATTAAATCATTTAGTAATAACAAATTTTAATTTAATTTAATTTAAATTGAAACAAACAAGGCTTATATAGGGTGTCCAAGTGGTACTCTTAAAATGTATCTACGTTGTGGCTATTTTGCAAGCATATGTTTTTAATCTTGAATGGATTCCCACAGGTATTTTTATATAATTTTTCAGTCTATTCATATGTTTCACATTTTTTTTTGAAAAAATATATTTCTATCATGAAAAATGTATAATCTAAGTTCAAACGGCTTTGGCGAGACAATCTCGCACATGCGACGTTTGCATGGTGGTCACCGAAGCCGACAATGGCAGCTAAGCTGCATCCATTTTGTGTGGCACGTTTGCGTTTGGCTGGATCGCGTAGACGATTTCCATGCCTTTTTTAAGTATATTATAAATTTAATTTTTATATTTTCTCTAAAACATGTATTGCTATGTTAGAAAATATGTAGTTCTAAACGCCTAAACCGAAAATTATTTGCTTCGAGCCGACTACAAGTGAGTCTCGCTCAAAAAACAAAGTTCTACTCCCACGGTCCCACAGTGGATCTACTAATATTATCACCTTATTTTCATAGTCACAGCAGCACTTCATCCTTCCTTTTTCTAATATATTTTCTGTCGGTACAGACCATCAAATCTCATAATCTAACATGTTTTCCACGTGATGACTTTTTAAAAAGTTTTTTTACTTTAGAACAGCACAGTGTCGCATGAAGTCATTCATAATCGGGCTTGAACTTTTATAGAAAAGGAAAAATTTTATATTACGCCTTGAACTATAGCCCTTCGTCCAATTAACCCCTGAACTACGAAACTAGGTATTCTACCCCGCGAAACCAGGAAAAAGTTATATATAACCTCCTGAATGTGGTTTTGACGGCGGTTTTGTGCATGTGGAGAGTGATGTGGCATTTTGGTGACAAATAAATAAGAAATATGTACGTGAGCCCTAATTGTAAGACACTGTTCCATCTTCTTCCTTCCTCTCCTCCCCCCTCTCACTTCCTCTCTCTCTCTAATCACCACCGGCGCCATGTTTCACCACCGCCGACCTCTGCATCCGCATCCATGCGCTCCCCCTGCCCGCCGCTGCGGCGGGGCTCACCGGCAAGCCGGTGTTCGCCGTTGGGCAAGTCTGCCTCGTCAACCGCGACAGCGAAGACACCATGGAGCGTGATCAGGTGGCGGAGCTTGGCATGGGGCTCGCCGACTCCGGCATGAGCTTCGTGTGGGTCGCCGGCTACAAGAACGCGACCGAGCTTTCAAACATGGGCGCCGTCGCACTGGGGCGTGGGCTGGTGGTCAGGGGTTGGGCGCCGCAGGTGGCGGTGCTGAGTAGGGGTGAAAACGGGTAGGGTACGGGTCGGGTAGGAGTGTTTCCGTACCCTACCCTATTTATTTTTCTCCGGGTACGGGTACGGATACGGGTAGTTAAAAACCGGGTAGGGCACGGGTATTTACGGACGGGTAGAAAACGGTTTTCGGGTATAATACGAACGGGTACAATACGGACATCGGATACTTAGCGGGTAGTACGTGAATTACCTATAATAAAAAAAATATGATAAAATTTCCATCTTACATAGATAGTTACACACAATAATTTAACACATAGGGACCAATTAACATACAAGACATAGTTCAATTTCCTTTCATCCATCTTTCTCATAGGGTGAAATACATTTGAAACTTCTCTTGTGCTTACATAGAAACACCAGTGAGTTATTACGGCGAATAGGCCCCGGTGTCGACGGCGAAGACGAAGTTGTCGACGCGGAAGGAGACGGAGACAACGCCGCCAGCCACCTCCGTGCGCGGGCCACCGCCGCTGCCGTGCGCCACCTCCACCGCCGCTGCCGTGCGCACCACCTCCGCCCTCGCCGGCTCGCCGCCATGCGCATGGCTGGAAGCGGAGTGGAGGAGGAGAGAAGCTCGCGGAGCGGCGGAGTAGAGGAGGAGAGGGGCGCGGAGCCGGCGGAGGCGGGCGGCGGCTGGGTGGGGGTAGGGATGGGGATTGGGGACGGGACTTGGGGGCGGCTGGGTGGGGGTAAGGACGTAGGGTTCGTATTTGGGCCGGATGGCAGGCCGACGGGCGACGGTGGGATGAAATGCGCGCAGTGTTCGGTTTTCCTGGTTTTCTGAGCTACATACCGAAACCGAACCGAACCGTTCGGTTTTCTGCAGATTAAAACCGACCGATACCAAATACCGAAAAAACCAAAAATTTTGATTTATTCGGTTCGGTTCGGTTTTTTGGTTCCGGTTTTTTTGCCCACCCCCTACTTTAAATAGTTCATAAAATTAAGAAACAAATTATTTTACGAACTCTAAGAAAAAACATTTAAAACCCACAAAAATGACTACAAAGTATTACATCATTTAGTTTATACAAAAATAACAAATTTTAATTTAATCTAATCTAATTTAATTTAAGCTGAAACAAACAAGGTCTATATAGGGTGTCCAAGTGGTACTCTTAAAATCTATCTATGTTGTGGCTATTTTGCAAGCATATGTTCTTGAATGGATTCCCACAGCTATTTTTATACAAATTTTCAGTCTATTCATATGTTTCACAATTTTTTGAGAAAAAAAATATTTACTATCATGAAATATGTATAATCTAAGTTTTAACGGCTCTGGCAAGACAATCTCGCGCATGTGATGTTTGCATGGTGGTCGTTGAAGCCGACAATGGCAGCTAGGCCGAATCCTTTTTGTGTGGCGCGTCTGCGTTTGGCTGGATATTTTCATGCCCTTTTTTAAGTATGTTATACATTTATTTTTTATATTTTCTCTAAAACATATATTGCTATGTTAGAAAATATGTATCGCTAAACGCCTAAACCGAAAATTACTTGCTTCGAGCCGACTACATGTGAGCCTCGCTCAAAAAACAAAGTTCTACTCCCACGGTCCCATAGTGGATCTACTAATATTATCACCTTATTTTCGTAGTCACAGCAGCACTTCATCCTTCCTTTTTCTGATATGTTTTCTGTCGGTACAACCCATCAAATCTCATAATCTAGCATGTTTTCCATGTGATGACTTTTTAAAAAAGTTTTTTTTTACTTCAAACAGCACAGTGTCGCATGAAGTAATTCATAATCGGGCTTGAACTTTTCTAGAAAAGGGAAAAGTCTATATTACGTCCTAAGCTATAGCCCTTCGTCAAATTAACCCCTGAACTACGAAACCAGGTATTCTACCCCGCGAAACCAGAAAAAAGTTGTATATAACCTCCTGAATGTGGTTTTGACGGTGGTTTTGTGCACGTGGAGAGTGATGTGGCCTCTTGGTGACAAATAAATAAGAAATATATACGTGGGCCCTAATTGTAAGACACTATTCCATCTTCCTCCTCCCTCTCACTTCCTCTCTCTCTCTCTAATAACCACCGGCGCCATGTTTCACCGCCGCCGACCTCCGCATCCGCATCCACGTGCTTCCCCTGCCCCAGGGCGGCAGGGCTCACCGGCAAGCCGGTATTCGCCGTGGTATGCCTTGTCAACCGCGACGGCGAAGACACCATGGAGCACAATCAGGTGGCGGAGCTTGGCATGGGGCTCGCCGACCCCGGCGTGAGCTTCGTGTGGGTCGCCGGCAACAAGAACGCGGCGGAGCTTCCGAACATAAGTGCCATCGCGCGCGGGGCATGTGCTGGTGGTCAGGGGCTGGGCGCCGCAGGTGGCGGTGCTGAGGCACGCGGCGGTGGGCACCTTCCTGATGCACTACGAGTTGGGAGTGGTGACGGAGGCGGCGACGACGGGCGTCCCCATGCTGGCATGGCCGGTGTTCGCCAAGCAGGTCGAGGCTCGCCAAGGCGGCGGCGGGAGGGTGGGGCGAGAGGGAGGCACAGGGTCCGTGGGAAGAAGGCGGCGGCGAGGAGGCGTGGAAGGGAAGACCGCGGTAGAGAGAGGGAGGCAGGACCGCGGGAAAGAGAGAGATGGGGGAGAAAGATGAGATGGAGGAGAGAGGATGACAAGCCGGGATCACTGAATTTTAAATATATTTGCATATGTTTATTTCGACTAAATTGCCACCTCGCCCGCCACGTGGGCAAAACCACCCTCAAAACCATTGCGGAGTGTTATTTGCACCTTTTACCTTTAGGGGGCAGAATATCTGGTTTCGTTGTTTAGGGAGTATGTAAACGAAGCGCCAAAGTTCAGGGTGTAATATATACTTTTTTCTATAGAAAATATATATATAGTGGAGCTGCCCAAGTCATTTTAGATCGATTTAATTTCAACTACTTCTAAATTAAAAGATAATGAAAATGTAAAATCCAATAAACGTTCTGATTTATCAAAACTCTTTTAATTACGTTTAGTTGTGCCAGGCATTTCAGCTTACGGAAACCTTGAAGTCCAATCATTACCGCTCAGCTACAATGATGACCAGATGATCGGCGACAGACAGAGCGAACCTAGACTGTACTGTGCGTCTGGACTGTGGAGTCTGGACCATACCGGTGAAGAGCCGATGAGCCTACCCATACGACCATACATAGCAATATGGCATACCATAACTCCATGACACTACACGACCCTAAGGAATACGTTGCTTTTATAGTTCAAAAAATATGGTAGGTATTCTTATGGAGATAATCTTTTTAAAAGGTTATTTATATGGCGCGTGTCTGTAGCATCTGGATCCCCTGCCTTTGTAGAATATGACCAATTAATACCGACCGTTGCTTTAAAATACTATTCTCTACCTTTCTATTCGTTCCTTCTAATTTTTTTTTCAATTTACAGTACACTATAAAAAATATTTTTCTTTCTTTCCGCAACTGCTATAGTGTTATAAAGAGCTGGCTAGATGTGCTTTAACGCATATTTACCTCTGTTTCAACTTGTCCTTTCATCTTTCAATCGATGATGATTGAGATAAAACATAATTAATTATAGATAGAAATGTTGCCTATTTGTAATAAAGACAAATAAAAATTTTGATTTAGGTTCTGTTGTTTTTAGCTGATCAGAACGGCTAAATAGCTAAAATGACTCAATTTGAAGAGCTTCTCGAGGTAGTATTGAGATTTCAATATATTTCGTTTGACTTGTTTTTTAAAACGTTATTACCCATTTTTGATACAACAAAAAAATAGACTCAAAAAACCTAAACCATATGTCTTTTTAAAACGTAAATAAGACGTTAAACTATTAAGTTGTTAAGCTAAAAGAAACATAGCCTAGTTTACCAAGGCAGGGGCCAGGGGATACAGATCTGCGCCTGCCACACAAGCTAGGAACCAACTTAAATCATCTCCAACAATTTTTTAAAAATTGGCTACATGTACGTACTTCCTAAAAAGTTTTTCTCCCCTTTACTTTTTTTTCTCTAGCCGCCGCCTGTGCCATGTGCCCGTGCGCTGGTTCCAAATTCCAGATACTTAGGGTCGAACTTGTGCCGGTTTTTATAACTGCTAATTAGGGTTTGTTGATAATAGACTAAAATTAAGCCAGCTGACGATGAGCCTTAATTAATCAAAAGAAATATTAATAATTAATTTTGGGGTCTTAGGCTGATCGACATTATCGATTTTTTTTCTCATCAGACAGGAGGGTGTAAATAAATAAAGTGTGTAGGATAGAGTATTTGTCGGAGAAAATAAATATTTTACAGTATAGTATAAAGTGTGAAAGAAAAAATAGAGAGAGAGGATAGAGTACGCACGGCACAGTGTTATAGTGTATGTATTTAGACTTTCCGAGTGGAGATGGTCTATCATCCCTTGTGAACTCAAATTGAGCGTACGGTACTACGACCGGTCCACTCTCCGGAAACAAAAAGGTTCGGCTGGGGCCGGGCGCCGGCTGCTCTCGCACACGCTTGCTTCGCGATTCGGCGAGGATGACGCCGCCCGGCGGCGCGGAGATGCATGTCGCGGCGCAGTGCTGCCTTGACTTTGACTCGGCGCGGCTGAGGTGGCGGCTGAGGTGAACCAGCATGGCAGCACGGCGAAAGCGTTGCGCCGAAAGTACCCCATCCTTGCCCCGGTTCCCGCAATTCCACGAAGCTGGCCTGAAGCCCTGAACCACTGGCTCCTCGCGACTCCCGAGTCGCGGCGGCTTCGCACCGCTCAGAGACCCGCACCTGCAGACCTGCTCGGCTGCTTGCCCAACCAGACGTCGTCCTTCGAAACGATTGATGCCCACACATCAACTTTTTCCTATCAAATACCGTCACAAAAAATCGTTGGTCTCACATATGCGTTATCCAACCTGGCACGCATTCGCCCTTCCCTCTTTACTTGCTGCAGCACCGGGCCTGTTTGGTTCACTGCCTAAAGTTGCCACGCCTAAGATTAGGCTTGCCACAGCCCCTTAGGCAGCTGTTTGGTTCCTCACTAAGCTTGGGCGAGCCACAAGACCTTAGGCGGGCTACGGACGCCTGCCACGGAGTTTTTCGCCACAAACTGTGGCGCTAGAAATGAGCGCCACAACTACGACGGGGCAGCGCGGGGAAAGGAGGCGGGAAGAAACCAGCGCGGGGAAGAAGGCCAGCGCGAGGGAGGAGACCGTGCCGTCGCTGGCCTCAGCCGGGGAAAAGGAGGAGCCCGCGACCGCGCCGCCCGCCACCGCTGGCGAGGAAACAGGCGCCGCCGGGCGCCACTGTGGAGAAGGCCGGGGGAACCCGCGCTGCCGCCGTCGCCGCCTCCTTGCTGCTGGAGAGGAGGCTGGCGAGGAGCAGCCCTGCGCGCCGGCGCCGTGCTTGAGGAGGAGCACCGGGGAACCCGCCCTGCTACCGGTTGCTGAGGAGGAGCTCCACGGCGCGCCGCCGGCCTGGAGAGGAGGAGGCCCCGTGGAGGAGGTGAGCGGCGGCGACGATCTCCCCGTGGAGGTGAGCGGCGGCGACGGCGACGAGCTCCTCCCCGTGGCGGAGGAGGCGAGCGGCGGCGGCGGCGGTCGCGGCAGCTTCGCACCGCTCAGTCAGAGAGACCCGCACCTGCTTGCCCAATCAGACGTCCTTCGAAACGATTGATGTCCACACACCTTGGCACGGCATTGTGCTCTGGTGTAGTGGTGTTCTTAAAGCCTGGTACAACTCAGCTTAGTGTAGCGTAGCGTAGCGTTTTAGCAAAATTTATCTTTTTATATAGCCTATTTGGTGTAATAATTTGTAATGATTTTTCTCAGGTTTTTAGTAGTTCTCATAAAGATTCTAAAACTATTTTTAAATTATTTTTTAAAAATATTTAAACCACTTTTTAAATATGCTTAAATTTTGTTGAAACGCTACGCTACGCTACGTTAAGCAGAAATGTACAAGACCTCAGACTAGCACGGCATTGTGCTCTGATTTTTTAGAGCATCTCCGATACTCCAATGATGCCAGCTTTTTTTTCCTACGTGGAAAAGATTTTTTTTCTTAGCTAAGAGCCAGCCTACTACAAACATGCCTTCTCCTGTTTTAGCCATTATCCAATCCGAATCCAAACTGTTTTCATCCCTATACATGGCATTATAGGGCCTGTTTGGGTTTAGAGTTTTATTGCAATCAGTTTTACTTCAACCAATTAGAGAATCATTGTTTGGATACCATAACTGATAACGGGGTACGTAAACATGGTGCTTTGACTTTTGAGAAAATCGAGTTGATCATATTTTCAAAAAAAACATGTATCACTATTTTTCTAATCCACAACAAAAGTGGTTTATAAACACATATGTCGTTGGTCCGAGCCAGATAACAGATTTCTGAGGGGCTACCCCGCAGAGCAGCTAGGCGTGCCTCGCAAAGCAGCTCGAGGAAGCTAGGTGATCGCAAAGTAGCTCTCTGCAAAAACTGTAGCTTGTCCTTTATTATTACAGGCCCCTATTTATAGTGGGGGGTATTTTTACATTGCACAATATAACCCTTCCTCTAGGTACCAAGCGAGGGCAGGAAGGTCTTTACTAAGAAAAAATCTATTTGCCCACGAACTGCCCTTTTTGGTGGTGGCTCCGAAGGAAAAGAACCCCCGGGGCCGAGGTTAAGACCCAACTGCCTCTGCTTTTCTATATAAAGTAGGGTTACAAGAGGAATTACAGGGGGACTCGGTTGTTACGGCCAGCCATCATATCTCCCTTCCACACGATATTGGTTGTTACGGCCAGCTGGCGTATCCTCCTCACACGCGATATGATTTTTGTCGACGGTCGCAGGTCGTACTTGCTGTCCCCTAACCTTTTTGGCTCCCACGAAACCGCCTTCGCCTTGCGAATAGGACTTAGGCGTTTCTGGCTCCGGGCGAAGTAGTCCCCGCTCACTTTTACCTCTCACCAGAGGGAAGGCGAGGCTCCCTTCGAGTATGTACCTCCTTTGATCCGCCATTCACTACAGGAATCGCAACTTATGTGGACGGCCAAAACAGTAATATCGGCGGCCAGAAAACCCGCTGAGAAATCCAACGTCTATTTCGGCGGCACACACTCTACCGCCGACATAGACATTAGATGCCCGCCCGCCACCGAACGATAGGTTTCCCTCCTTACTCTATGTCGGCGGTATACACACAACCGCCGACATAGCCACGCCAACCCCCCGCTGCAACAGAAAATTTGAATATTTCCCCTTCCCGGTACTTCATCTATCTCGGCGGCCCAAAATCTACCGTCGACATTAGGCCTTCCCGGTCACGGCTGCTTGACGGCTCTAACGGCGACATCCCTAGCACTGCTATGCCATGTGGGGCCAGAGTAAATGGCCGGGGCTGAGAGCCCTCTATGTCGGCGGCCTTGCTCATGCCGCCCACATAGGAAAATAAAAATTAACAGGGGGCGAGGCGGGGCTCGAACCCGCGCCGCAGGGAGCCCGCGCCTACGCCGCGCGCTGTTAACCGTGTGAGCCGAAAGTTTTATTCAACTTGTAGAGGCACTGGTTTCTTTTATGGTCTGAGCAAAGTTTATGTCGGCAGCCTTTGTAATCCCGCCGAGATTGCTCACACTATGTCGACGGCATAAACAGGCCGCCGACATAGACCCTTGCGCCCTCCATAGCAAGCCTTCCTTGCCTCCGCCGATACGGTTGATTTGCTCACCAAAGTTCTTAGGACATGAAGTACATGTAATATCTCTTGGCACATAGTCATGTTGATATATGTTGTATTTTTCTTGCAAATTGCTTTGAAAAATCACGTACAGTTCGAATTGATTATTATGTCGACATGATTTTATGCCGCCATTCGCGCACGATAGAGTTTTTTAAAAATCTGAGATGGGGTATTGGGGGCATTTAGTATTTAGTAGAAGTGGTTGTATTGATATAAGTCGTCATTGAAGAAGACGTACTGTCAGAAAGTTTTTCGGTTTAACTATCCCTTTGTAGTGGCGAAGGTAATCGACAATTTAAACGAGTAGTCGGTCTATGAAATAAAATTGTGCGAAGTTGACAGTGTGCGGATTTGACCACGTAGGATGTGTTAGTAGTTGTAGTGCAAGCTCTACAACATTGGTTTGCCCTGTTAAACCGCTCCGGAGAGCCGGTTTTTGACTTGAAAAAGGGGGTGGTGGTGCCTCTATGTCGGTGGCCGAGGGGAAGAGCCGCCGACATAGGAGTTGGTGTGCCATCTGTGTCGGCGGCATACGATATGCCGCCGACATAGGTGCATCTATCTCGGCTGCGCGATATACGCCACCCACATTGTTTTATTTCACTGGCAGGTGGCCCCGCGCAACGTTGGTGACCGTTGTTGGGGCTGTGTCGGCGGCAAATAGTCCTATCTCGGCGGCAAAAGGCCGCCGACACAGAGGCAACACTTAAATCCCCCGTGCACCTGTGGTCACGGGCTAAATCCGCCGCCGCCGCCAAACTCTTGCTCCTCTCTCGCGACGCCGCCGCCGCCAAAACCGCCACCGCCCAGCTGCGGGCCGTCCCCGCCCCGGCGCCGCCCCGGCGCTGCCCCGCCCAGGCGTCGTCTCGTATAACTTCGTATAATGTATGCTATACGAAGTTATTACGGCCATCATATCTCCCTTCCACACGATATTGGTTGTTACGGCCAGCTGGCGTATCCTCCTCACACGCGATATGATTTTTGTCGACGGTCGCAGGTCGTACTTGCTGTCCCCTAACCTTTTTGGCTCCCACGAAACCGCCTTCGCCTTGCGAATAGGACTTAGGCGTTTCTGGCTCCGGGCGAAGTAGTCCCCGCTCACTTTTACCTCTCACCAGAGGGAAGGCGAGGCTCCCTTCGAGTATGTACCTCCTTTGATCCGCCATTCACTACAGGAATCGCAACTTATGTGGACGGCCAAAACAGTAATATCGGCGGCCAGAAAACCCGCTGAGAAATCCAACGTCTATTTCGGCGGCACACACTCTACCGCCGACATAGACATTAGATGCCCGCCCGCCACCGAACGATAGGTTTCCCTCCTTACTCTATGTCGGCGGTATACACACAACCGCCGACATAGCCACGCCAACCCCCCGCTGCAACAGAAAATTTGAATATTTCCCCTTCCCGGTACTTCATCTATCTCGGCGGCCCAAAATCTACCGTCGACATTAGGCCTTCCCGGTCACGGCTGCTTGACGGCTCTAACGGCGACATCCCTAGCACTGCTATGCCATGTGGGGCCAGAGTAAATGGCCGGGGCTGAGAGCCCTCTATGTCGGCGGCCTTGCTCATGCCGCCCACATAGGAAAATAAAAATTAACAGGGGGCGAGGCGGGGCTCGAACCCGCGCCGCAGGGAGCCCGCGCCTACGCCGCGCGCTGTTAACCGTGTGAGCCGAAAGTTTTATTCAACTTGTAGAGGCACTGGTTTCTTTTATGGTCTGAGCAAAGTTTATGTCGGCAGCCTTTGTAATCCCGCCGAGATTGCTCACACTATGTCGACGGCATAAACAGGCCGCCGACATAGACCCTTGCGCCCTCCATAGCAAGCCTTCCTTGCCTCCGCCGATACGGTTGATTTGCTCACCAAAGTTCTTAGGACATGAAGTACATGTAATATCTCTTGGCACATAGTCATGTTGATATATGTTGTATTTTTCTTGCAAATTGCTTTGAAAAATCACGTACAGTTCGAATTGATTATTATGTCGACATGATTTTATGCCGCCATTCGCGCACGATAGAGTTTTTTAAAAATCTGAGATGGGGTATTGGGGGCATTTAGTATTTAGTAGAAGTGGTTGTATTGATATAAGTCGTCATTGAAGAAGACGTACTGTCAGAAAGTTTTTCGGTTTAACTATCCCTTTGTAGTGGCGAAGGTAATCGACAATTTAAACGAGTAGTCGGTCTATGAAATAAAATTGTGCGAAGTTGACAGTGTGCGGATTTGACCACGTAGGATGTGTTAGTAGTTGTAGTGCAAGCTCTACAACATTGGTTTGCCCTGTTAAACCGCTCCGGAGAGCCGGTTTTTGACTTGAAAAAGGGGGTGGTGGTGCCTCTATGTCGGTGGCCGAGGGGAAGAGCCGCCGACATAGGAGTTGGTGTGCCATCTGTGTCGGCGGCATACGATATGCCGCCGACATAGGTGCATCTATCTCGGCTGCGCGATATACGCCACCCACATTGTTTTATTTCACTGGCAGATGGCCCCGCGCAACGTTGGTGACCGTTGTTGGGGCTGTGTCGGCGGCAAATAGTCCTATCTCGGCGGCAAAAGGCCGCCGACACAGAGGCAACACTTAAATCTCCCGTGCACCTGTGGTCACGGGCTAAATCCGCGGCCGCCGCCAAACTCTTGCTCCTCTCTCGCGACGCCGCCGCCGCCAAAACCGCCACCGCCCAGCTGCGGGCCGTCCCCGCCCCGGCGCCGCCCCGGCGCTGCCCCGCCCAGGCGTCGTCTCGTATAACTTCGTATAATGTATGCTATACGAAGTTATTACGGCCATCATATCTCCCTTCCACACGATATTGGTTGTTACGGCCAGCTGGCGTATCCTCCTCACACGCGATATGATTTTTGTCGACGGTCGCAGGTCGTACTTGCTGTCCCCTAACCTTTTTGGCTCCCACGAAACCGCCTTCGCCTTGCGAATAGGACTTAGGCGTTTCTGGCTCCGGGCGAAGTAGTCCCCGCTCACTTTTACCTCTCACCAGAGGGAAGGCGAGGCTCCCTTCGAGTATGTACCTCCTTTGATCCGCCATTCACTACAGGAATCGCAACTTATGTGGACGGCCAAAAAGATGGCATCCAAAAAGGTTAGAGACTCCCTCAGGCTAGCTTGCTTGGATGCGGTGATCAAGCACTACCGATCGGAGGGCACGAGGATCACGAGGGATCAGGCTGGTTAGGAGTACCTGGATACGGAGCAATATCTTCCCTGGCGTCCAGACTGGTTGGACATGGAGCCAAGGGGTTGGAGGTATCTTTGCCTCACTTGGGAGACGCCTGAGTGGATCGCCATGTCCAGGAGGAACAGGGAAAACAGGGAAGTCGGGGCTGAAATGTGCACCACCTACATGGGCGGCCTCGGCATGGGTCACGTGGCACGAGACTTGGTGAGTACATTCATCTTTTATACCTATAATTTACTAGATTTGATAAGGTTTAATATGCCACTATTTGATTTCACACAGGAGGGTGCATCCGGGGTTGAGCCCTCAGGATTCGCCGTGTGGAGGGCTGCACACACGCCTCGTGTGCTCCCAGACGGGAGACAACCACCGATGCCGCCAGCTGCCCAGGAGAAAGATGTAAGTAACCAGCTATTTTCGCTTATTTACTCCTACTCGAGTTTCTAACTATTCTGCATCATCTCATTTGTTCGCAGGATGCTTATACTGCGGCCATGAGGGCGAAGCACGGTGAGGACTGTGACCCCGCCAATATGCCAGCCGACCCTGTGGTTCTCTACGACGAGTTTGGTGGGAGGGCTCACGGCAAGTATGGCATGATGGACTCCGTCGTCGATCCCACCGCGTATCGCCCTGAGGTCAGGGCACGTCGACAGCAAGCCTCAGCTGCCACCTCTGCCCAGCTAGAAGCTCAGGCCAAGCATATCGAGGAGTTGCTACAAAAAAGGGCGGCGGACGAGCAGCGGCAGCAGCAGCAAGCACAAGCACAAGCCGAAAAGGATGCGGCGAACGAGAGGAGGATGGATATGCTCCAGAATCAGAATCTCTACCTGATGCAATTTTTGCAAAAGGTAATTAAAAAATCATGTCCTATCCGCAGTTATATATGTTGTTGTTCTTTAATTGTTTTGACGCTAACATACCATATATGTATACATTCGCAGGCATTCCCAGGGGCGGGGTCCTCCAGCCAAGCCCCAGCGCCTCCTGCTTCATAGTTCGCCTACACGCCGTCGCAGGGGCCACCACCGACGCAGCCCGGCGCTTTCCCCACGTTCGTGCCGCCACCCTGGATGCTCCAGTTCCCGCCAGCAGCAATGCCTTCTCCAGGGGTATGTATTTCTGCCATAACATTTTCATAAGAGTACATAAATACACAAAGTTAGTCAGATATATGATTTTCTTCGATCTTGCAGGTGTCTGGCACAGCTACGCCTGCGCATGCACAGAATGTGCAGCAGGGAGGCGACGACAGTGCCACAGTCTCCGAGGCCCACCAGTTCGTGGAGGGCTTCTTTGCGCAGGATCCCAGCCTCTACGGCAGTTCGCACAACCCTTAGGTTTAGTATCGATGTCTAAGATATAAAACTTGCTAATATTGTATCTATATGACATATGTGTCATTTGGTAATGTATACGGAGACGTGTCATTTGGTTATGCATGTGGACGCTTTTTGCCATTTGGTTTAAATTTGTTGTGGAATTTGTATTTTTGTATTGATTCGATTGTCGAGCGCTCGAAAAGATGTGCATTCGAGCGCGTAAATATGTGTGGCTGATATGTGGAGAATTTGGGACTGGAATTATGTTGGGGGGTGATTATTTGCAGGTTAAAACTGAAGTTTTTAATAAAATACAGCAGCTATTTTAATTGCTGCTGTAATATCTATGTCGGCGGCCTAATATATGCCGCCGACATTGTCCAAGCTGCAGGCGCGCCGATATAGATAGTCTGTGTCGGCGGATTTTTATATGCCGCCGACACTGATGTCCTACCGGCAACGGCACGGGAGCTCCTGGAGCTAGGCCTATGTCGGCGGTATGTATTAGGCCGCCGACATAGGTTGTGACACGCGGCTTGTCTCGGTTGGTCGGCGGACCCCACCTGTCAGGGCGCCGTTAAGTAGGGAGAGCCGTGAGGGCAGGTCTACGTCGACGGCTTTTAATGCCGCCGATACTGATGGCATCTAGTGGGGCTTGCCCTGGCTGCGGCTTTGTCGGCGGCTCCGTCGACAAAATCCAGCTATGTCGACGACTGGGCCTCGACGGGACAGTGTCGGCGGCTAGCCGCCGAGATAGACCTATGTGGGCGGCTTTACGGGCTATGTGGTCGGCTTTTGCCGACCACACACATACTGATTCCTGTAGTGATTGCTTCGCGCCAAGGGATCGAGGCTCCCTTCGGGTATGCACATCCTTCGGTCTGCCATTGCTTCGCACCAAGGGAGCGAGATTCCCTTCGGATGTGCACCGCCCTTACTCTCCCGACTTGAGGGGACTTGGGGGCTGGTTCGTCTCTTTCTCCAATTCATAGAGGATGGGTGTCCCCTACTACAACAACATAAATAACTTAATAATAGCTTAAACAATTTTATAAAAAAATTACTGAATCCAGTTCTCTCAAAAGTCATCTAAATCTTGAGGTCCAAACAACCACATAGAACAGTATGATTAAAACCAAAAGTTTAACACAGCAACAGTTCTGATTTGAGAAATCCTTGTATTTTTTCCATGAAAGAAAATTACTAGTGGTTCAAGTAGCTAAGTTTTTACAGATTTTCCAAAACATACCGTGGTATCACGGCGGTGGTGGCCGTGGCTTACGAGCGTGCGCACGTCCGTACAGAATCGTGTGCCAATCAGGGTTCAAGTAATCGGTTTTCGCGTAGCCTGCAGTTTTAACGGAAAATGAGAAAATTGATTTAACAAATCGGTTTTGCTCAGACGCAGGCGCCTGCGTTTGAGGCGATTTTGCTTACTCACCTCAGATCTACGCGCGTCGTCTTCTCCAACTCCGGCCACCTCCGCCGCGGCGCCACCACCTCCGTCGTCTTCTTCAACCAAGCGCCATGGAGCTCGCCGTCGTCGCCGGCCAGTTCGGGTTAGGGTTTGAAGGGTGGGGGGATTTCTGTGCTTCCCGGCTATAGATTAAGGGTTGGGGGGAGGTGGAGGCCCGGTGGTTGGTCGGGGTTGTGAGGGCGGCGGTGGCGCCGCCGGAGCCGGGGGTGGGGGGAGAAGGCGGTCGGGCCGGTCCCCGGAGGGCAGATCTGGGTTAGGGTGGGCGGCGCCGGCCAGCGGTGGGAGGGTTGGAGGCGGAGCGGCCGGTGGCGAGGGAAAAATCGCCTGTGCGCTGGCCCCGATCGCAGGCGACTGTGGTATAGTGGCTCCCTTAACAAATTGCGAAAAAGGGGAAAATTGTGAGAATGTTGCATCGCTGTCCCAGCTCATTGCATCGCTGCCTCTGAATTACTGCATCGCTGCTTCAGATCCGCTTAAAACCTCTAGAAATCCACAAAATTCCCAGATTTACCACGCAACACTCTGTTTTTAGCCAATTGTCAAATCAATAACCCTTCAAACAAGCTGAAAATAAGGAAAAAAGTTAGGAAAAAAATAGTAAGATGTTTGGCACGAAGTAGGGTACATTTTGGATACCGCGTAAACATCGTATAATTTTGGTATAATTTTGGCATGAGCTATACTATTATTCAAACATTCACAAATCATACACATAGAACATATAGCAAGAAGTTCATGCATAGTCCAAACTTCAAAGTCCATAGTACATAATATAAATTCCGAAATAGAAGGTAGTCCATACATACATAGTCCAAAGTACAATGGGTATCATATTAACATGTCCATCGGCATTATACAAAGCAATGTGAAGAAATTTAAAATATGCATAATGCATTATATACAAGCCATTTCTTCCGAACATACATTCCTAATTAGAAACATGAATTAGATTATATGGTCACAGACTCATGCGGCACATGGGTCGTACCATTGTCACAAGTTGCACAAAGCAGAATAATAATACCAATGGACCTATGGCACACAATAATACCAATACAATGGGTATTATATTAGCAAGTCCATTAAGCATTCTATGTCATATTCACGACCTTAAGTATCGTATTGACATGTTGCACAAGCATAATCACAACCTTAAGTATCATATTAACAATAAGCATTCATGAATTTTCATTAAATCACCTCGCATCGTTGCCACGGAGCCTTCAAATCGTTGGCCCGGGCCAAGCAACCGCCCTCCTAACTAGCTAGCCGAGGCTTCTCTGGCGCAACCCCCGGATACGACACGGCTAGCTCGCCGCCCACCGTCGTTTAGCCACGACCGCGTTGGGTGAAGCTAGACATACGCGGTGTCTCCAGCCGATGGCCCAGGGACGGTTGCCCCGCAGCTAGGGGCGGGTCTATGGAAGAGTTGATGGTGTCAGGTGACACTGATGACCTTCGCCGCTAGATCAAGATGGGACGATGGTGGAGCACGCGGGAAGAACATACCGGCGATCGTAGGCGCAGGGGAGGAGGGCGCCGTGTGGGGATGGGGAGGAGGAGGACCCGTCTCATTGGCTTCGGCAGCAACAAAGTGGTAAGGCGTCGAGGCGAACAACTGCTGGCCCGGCCCGGCCTGGTTGTCCCATAGGCTAAAAGCCAGCACCCTTACTGATGGGCCAACCTATTTTTTCTCAAATATTATTTTAGAAATTGATAAAACATTTAAAATACAAAGTTATATTGGATATGGGCTCAATGGACAATGACAAGATGTAGAGCCAATATTTTAGCCATCTTTCACGCATCAAAGTAATGTAATCGATTACTTTCGTTGCATGTATGCTAACATATCCAGTAAAACAAATATGCATGTTGTTAGTTAGGCATGCTATGTTCTTTTTCAGCAGCTTAACATCTTAATAGATTGACGATTTATCTACGTTTTGAAAAGATATATGTTTTGGATTTTTGAGTCTGTTTTTATTACTGTTTCGAAGATGGGTCCCAACATTTTAAGAAGCAAGTGAAACGACATGGATCGTTCAGCTGTTCAGATCAACCTAAAAGAACAGAACCTTAGCTAAAACTTAAAAGCTAGCGTCAATAGGAGCTTCATACATATAATATGGAGTCAAGTGATCCAATGCGTATATCAATTAAAATATTTTTATGTCTGAGCGCTAGTACCTCCGTACAATTAAATATATTATATTATAATACTATGACATGGTAGTGGATCGAGGTGGTGGCCCAAGCTAGTTTCACCCTAGCGAATAGCATCGAGCCACCGGATGGGTCTGATCCGTTTCGGCTGCCTTTAGATTGAGCTAACAAAGGCTTGGATGGAGGTGGCCAAATGAATGGACCATTTTAGTCGACCATATATTATTCGTGTGTTGTGTCAGCATCATTTGGTTCCAAACCGGATCTAGACTTGGGACGAGGGTCGAACATGACTCGTTTTACACATTTTTGATAATTGATAAAAAAATTAGTCATAACTACAAAAAGAATATATCACTTTTCTTATCGATTCTTGTTTTTATTTAAACAATATGCATTCTTTCTCATTTTATATATTCTTTTTTTTATCTGACCGAGTCAACCCACTAGTATCACTTGATCCATCCTTATGTCGTACCTAGGCTAAAGGCAAGCTCGGTTTCAAAAACCGCTGGTTAACCGCGGTTAACCGTGGCTAACCGCGCCTCCGCGGGGGCCCGGTTTGGTAAACCGGCGATTTAGGGTTTAGGGGGTTTGGTCAAAATTCGTTTAAATAAATTTTGAATGTAAAATATACATAAAATTTCTAAAAATACTATTAATCATTCTAAGCATTTTGGCTTAAACAAACATTTAAAATTTAAATTTTTAATGTATATTTTAATGAATTTTAGTCAATTTTATCGATTTTAAACTTTTTTCGTCACAAACCACGATTAACCGTGAAAAACCGCCGGTTAACAAACGCGAACAAAACTGGGGAACCGTGATTTTGTATTTAGGGTAAAAACTGTCTGAAAACCGTGGCTAACCGCGATTAACCGGCTCCGTGCAGTAGACGGTTCGGAGGTGCTCCGCTGTTTTGTAAACCCAGGAGGCAAGGCGGCAGAGCCCATGGACCATGGTTTAGCAAGTTGCTATGTTTTGACATGCAGATCTTCCAAAAACCATGAATTGGAGACTTCTCAAGCGTACTCCCCAACCCTAAGAAGTTTAACCAGTGTCATGCTTAACAGCGCTTTTGCATCACATTTTTGCTGTCTGATATTTTCATCAGGAAAGGAAACAGAAACATGCATCATGCGCAGATACAACATGGATTAATTAATTCTGACAGCCAATGGATTAAAGAGAATCCAACCTATATATGAACAACATCGGCAGGTGAAAGGTACGAATCTACGCAAATGCAGCATGGTTCATCGTCTGTGCTCCACGCTGAAGAACGATGTATGATTTATGCACCGTGAAGAACGCTGAAGAACGCCTTGTCTAGACTAGAGCCCATGGGAAACAAGCAAGTGTGTGAATCAGCGTCTGTGTTCATGGGAGGGACGATGTATCCGACCTGGCTCCAGTAGGCCGAAGTGAGCGCGCACGAATCGGGCCTCCAAGTAGCCGACCTGGCTCCAGTATTGCGGCTGCCGGTTAGTCAGCTATGCTCCGATGCACCGCTGACTATAGAATACGACCCTAATAAAAATACATATATTTTGGTTCCTACGTTATGAATATTATGCTACGGGAACGGCGAGAAGTAGACGTATTTTGCAGAGTCCACGAAGCTAATTTTTATACAGACCTTTAATGTACAGTTTATAATGATTTTTTAAAAAACTTTATGAGGTTTTCTCATAGAATAAAAAAAATATATCTTAATATTCTTTAGCCTTTCCAAGTCTCTTTTTAATTGTCCTCGATTTTCACTTAACCAAATCAAAAATTGCGAATCAAAAAGGTCTATAATGTATCAACATCCAGATTTACGCGTATCAAAAAAGTTCCTGTTAAAACAAAAGAACTTTTTTGTCTAGTGCTGCTGCTTGGTTGATGTTGTCAGACCTAAGATTTTGTTTTTTCTCAAACAATCCCCTAAAATTTTATCTATGTCTGCCGCTATTTGCACAAGTAATTTGCCAATGTTTGCTCGCTTGCTACAATATGCTACAACTAATTAGTTAGCCGTACAATTTTTTTTAGCCTATTGTTTGCTTGATTTTAGTAATCCATGGCTAACAACAAACATGTTCATGTTGTAGCCACACTTTTGCTAATTTGGTGACTTTGGTACCCTTTCTTAAGTTTAACTCGAGTAAATTTGACTGGCTCTAATTGTGCAAAGTATGGCATATTTTGGTTATAGACCAAATAGCCCACAAATTCATCGGGTAAGAGCGAATTAGCGCCCGTCCAACGGGCGATCCATTCCCGCGCGTATAGAACGCCCGTCCAACGGGCGGTTTTTTTCGAACAGTAATAAAACGCCCGTCCAACGGGCGATTATTGACTCCGACCGTTGCTGCCATTACACGCCTGTTGGATCGGCTGGCTTTGTACTGTAGGCCTTTAATAACGCCCGTCTATCGGGCGATTAATATATAGCGCCCGTTGAACGGGCGCTAGGATGCTATTTTTTTAATTTTTTTAAACGGGCAATTATTTTTTTAATTTCGATTTAAATTAATGCTAGTACAGTAAAAAATTCTATACTTGAGGGTACCCACAAGGAACCTTTCTCTCCCTAGCTAGCCATTTCATTTCAAGTTGAGAAGATGGGAAAGCATTTCTGTGTGTTATAAGAACAGCGCGTTTCGGAGTAGTTTTTAGAAATTTTGTACGCCTTGTTAGAGCGTTCATGCTACCTGCATTTTGTTAATTACGCCAAAAACTAAACTTTTGGCCCCTGTTATCTTGTTCATTTGATATGTATATATGCATCATGTATATGTCCTTGGACCGGCTCAGATAACAATTGAGTCGAGATGTTCCACACTTCCACGGACCATGTATCCAAGTGGAAAAACTGATGCAAACGACAGCTGCAATGACATCATCGGCACCATCTGGATCACCGGCATGATTATACAATGCGAAGCTTGCATCATAGCTAGAAAGCATATAAGAAACGATATCATCTCTCCTGTCACATCGATGGCTCTCCATCCATCTTCCAATCCTGTCCTTGCCTCCTTGGGGATGGGGGGCAGATTAATTTCAGCGCAAAATACACAAATCGAAGGCTATGGTAAGATGATAATATGACATGCATGTATATTGTTCCATGATGATTTAGCACAAGCGTTCATCTCACGTATCTTCCAAACACACTGCAAGCATCACGCAAACATCTATCGATCATTCTATCTAGATTTCTACTGGTAGATTCTACTACTGGTAGTGCAGCGCCGTCGGTAGGCCCCGCTTGTACAGCCTTCTCCGCCGTAAGAAATCGCCGAACTTGCGAAGGATCGATCTCCTCTTCTTGTGCTTCGCGGCGTGCTCCTCCTCCAGCTCGCCGTACTGCCCCCCGTCGAAATGGTCGAACTCGTAGTCGAAGTCGTCCATCGCCGCCGCGGCCGCGGCCGACCGGAGCTCGCCGATGTTGCTGAGCGACGCGAACATCCGGTCCTTCCGGCCGGCGGCCATCACCCCGCTCGAGTCCAAGAACGCCGCGCTGAGCTTTGCTCCCGGCATGTCGCCGCCTGGCCTCCACTTCTCCAGTGGCAGCGGAAGCTCGGCCCCCTTCTCGCCGGCGGCCTGCTTCCTCGCCGCAGCGGCGATCTGGCCGGCGAGCTCCTTGGCGCGCTCCCGCGCCGCCGCCTCGCTCGCCCTGAGGCTCTCCACGGCGTCTTCCTTCTCGGAGAGGGCGTCCCGGAGCCTGGAGTTCTCGCGGCTCGCGACCTCGAGCGACTCGTTGGCAGCGTTGGCCTCTTCCACGGCTCGCTCCAGCGCGAGCCGCAGGGTGCCGTTCTCGCCGTCGACCACCCGGTGCAGCTCGGCGAGCTCGACGTTGTCCTGTCTGGCGGCGTCGGCCTCGTCCTCGGCCGCACGGACGCGCCCGAGTAGCGCCTTCTCCCGGGCACGCCACGACGCCGCTGCCTCCTTCCACTCCGACGTAATGCCGTCGAGCTGCTCGGTCGTCGACCAGAGCTCCGCCTCGGCGGTGTGCAGCATCTCGCCGAGCCGCTCCACCTCGGCGTTGGCGCGCTCCAGCTCGGCCTGCGCGTCGGAGAGCCAGGCCTTCACCTGCTTGGCCTCCATGGTCACGGCGGAGAGCGCGGCGGCAAGGTCGTCGGCCGCCTTCCGGCTCCTCTCCTCCGCCAGCGCCGCCGCCCGGAGCTTGGCCCGCAGCCCGTTGATCTCCTCGTCGACGCCACCGAACATGATGTCCATGACGCTCCACTGCGGCTGCGGCGGCTGCTTCGGATCGTGCCTCAGCGCGTCGGCCTCGAGCTTGGCCTCCTCGAGCGCGACCTTGGCCTGCTCCAGCTCCCTGGTCTGCCGGATCAGCGACTCCATCATCTTCGTCTCCGTCTCCTTCGCAGCCGCCATCTCCCGCTCCAGCACCTGCACCCTCTCCGACGACGCGTCGCTCACCATGCTGCTGTTGCTCTGCAGCTCCATGAGCTCCTGCTGCGCCCGCGCCTTCTCCTCCTCCGGCTGCGTCGCCACACGCTCCATCACCTCGCCGCCGTCGTCACCCTGCAGCCGGTCAGTGATCGATCGAGCTCATCTACTCATGTTTATTCCATCAAATTCTCCATTGATATGCATGCGTATACGCACCTCGGAGGACGGCGGCGAGTAGGTGGTGGCGGCGGAGTTGCTGCGCTCGTGCCGAGGCCTCGATGTGGTGGCCGGAGGAGTCCTCGGCCTGCCTCCCCAGGACCCGGATCTGCACGGCACGGCGAGCACTCTCGTCAGATCGGGATGCTTGCAAAATTAAAAACTTGGAAGATCCTGAATTCTCGATGCTCACCTCGGCCTGGACGGCAGCATTGATCTGGCGTCTTCTCTCTCTGCCACGGGGAGGCTGCGCCGGAAGCTCGAACCAGAAATCGCAGGTGATTTATAGGGGATTAGGTTAGAAAACGAGGTGATGACGCATGGAAACTAACAACCAAATTAGCAATGGTAAGATCACTGGATAATTAAACTGCTGCTCGTATTTAGAGGTGATGCCATCGAGCTGCTTTGGTTGGGTCATGGAGCAGGTAGTGAACGAGAGTGACAGCGGCTTCATCTGCGCCGTTGCGTGTGACCCCATGCGAATTAACTAGGGACATGCGCGCGTGATCCAACGGACGGGGTGAATTTTCAGGGGCTGCCTATACCCGTCTACTTTATTGCCCTTCCGTTCGTTACGACTTACGGGCAGTTTGCGTTTGATTTTAAAATTTTTAAAAGTACGATGTAGCCCCTAAAATGTACAACGAAACTTACTCTAAGGCTTTGTACATTTCAGATTAGCGTAGGGTAGGGTTTTACCGTAACAAAATTTCTTTTTTTACAGCCTATTTGGTGCAATAATTTGTAATAATTTTTCTCCTTTTTTTAGTATTCCTCTTAAAGATCATAAAACTATTTTAAATTATTTTTTTACAATATTTAAAACTCTCTTTAAAGACTCGAATTTTGCAACAGTGAAACGCTTCGCTACGCTAAGCTAAAATGTACCGCCTAACTCTCCCAACAAAAAAGTTTATAGTCAAACCAAAATATGTCAGCTACTCGTAGATAACAAAAAATATATAAAAATTAGCCCTTTAAAATCATGTCATTTACTCATTCTCTTAAAACCATGGAGACTTTTAGGTGTCACCATAGAGAAGGCGGAGTGTTCGTGGAGGACATCACACAGTACTGGGGTATAGGGCGTTAGTGGTGGTGATAGTCGATCAACCAAGAACACATACATGTAGAGCTAGCTAGCTTGGGGTGAGGGGGTGGGGCGCGGCGAAGAGATAAAGAGAGGTAGAGGGGCATTCCGCTAGTGAATGAGAGAAGTTGAATGAGGGAGGGAGAGATATGGAGGGGGTAGGCAGAAAACGATGGTATACGTGGCTCGTACATGGATTCCACATTGTTATGTGCTCACGTCAGTACAATATCATTTTTTATTTGGACATGTGAGCCGCCAACTCACCACTTAACGATTGTTTAGACGAAGCTATAATTGTTGCGCAAATGAATACAAGTTTAAGCGGTTAAAAAAAATGTAAAGGCTAAGAGCTGGCGCAAGTTCAAGTTGCAGCGGTGTATTTTTCTCAAGATATGGCTCAAAATACCATGATGTCTAAACTCCTAAGCTAGGTCCAGACGAATAGACAATGCCAATTACGAGCGAAAACCGCCAATTGCGTGCATCAGCTCGATCAATGTGTGGTTTTAGGCGGTCCAGTAGCGAAGCAGTCAAGCACAGAAATTATTTTTTCGTTGGACGTCCCTAGTATAGTCATATGGTCACCGTGATTGATGTGTCGGGCTACCATTGGCACGGCAACACTCGAGCCGGGAAAACAAAAGCAAATAGTAATGCAAAACTTTTTGTCACGGTATGTTTGATTGTTTCGTCTAAAAAGAATGACGATGTAAGCATTTGTTGATCCTTAGTTCAAAATCAATCTGCCGAGCATTTTGACCATGTAACATCACAATCTACAGATAGACCTGCATTCGGAACCTTTTGGTTTTGTATTTTTATATTGGATATGAACATGAACATGAACATGAATATGAATATGAATACAAATAATATCAAATACAAAACAGAGAGAAAATAAATCAAAACAAATACAGTCACAAATATTTCTTGAAATGGAACTTCTTAAGTAGTCTCTACTCTCCACTATTAAAAAAAAACTTGTGATGGTGGTATGAACAACTACGCCCCTCTTTTCCCTGCTGGCTTCCTCTCCCCTTCGCCTCTCCTTTTTGTAGATTTTTTTAAAAAATTAAATTGCTATTGATGGCATATTAATTTCCCTACCATCTTAGTTGATTTTTATTGATCTTTTCCTAGGCACCCTTCCTGTTCTTTCATCGATTCTCCACCATCCATCTCTGCTCTCATGCATCCGCTAAAATCATGCCGACCAATCTCTCTCAAGAAAAAGTTTAAATCACATCCACCCATGTAGTGGTTAGTAGCATCCTAAGCCCAGTAGAGGGCTCGGGTGTTACAAGAGTAGAGACTTGAATGTTGCATCACCAACGGTGAGGTTAATGAAGCATGACAAGGAAATAGAGATGACAAATAGACGTGCCAAAAACGCCGCCACCGTATTGGACATCGACGCCGCAATGAAGGTTAGGTCATGGATGAGGCTGCCGGTCCTAAATTTGAGTGATGCCCCCTAGTGGCGTGAGCATCGATGATCGATCTAGAGGGGCAAAGCCAACAACGAGGTCGATGAAGGACGATGAGGCAAGGGAGGTGATGAACAATAATCGAGACCACCTCCGCCTCCGCCTTCGCCTTGGACATGAACCCCATGATGACGACCAAGACAAGGAAGTGACCACCAACATTACATTTAGTTGGTCTCTCCTAGTGGCACGACCCCTTGATGGACAAATCTAGGGGGCAAAGTCGTCCATATTGGATCTTGCTTGCGAGCGTAGATGTGGCGATTGTGTCAAGAAGGACGGTGGTGGTGGTGACTCTTGGACGGAGAGAAAGGGTGAAGATGAGAGGCGGTTATGTTCCAATATGAGAGAGAGAGAGAGAGGAGGAGGAGGAGGATAGAGGGTGGAGGTGGCAGCAGTGGATCTTGCTAGTAGCATTGAGGGTGGTGATGGTGGTTCTGGCCCTTTGGCCGGAGAGAGGAGGGAGGAGTACAGGAGAGAGGCGGTTGGGCTCCAATGTGCGTGTGATAGTGGGAGACCACAGTTGTCAACATTGTTTGTAAAGGGAGAAAATGTTTGAAGTGATTAATATCGGAGACGCCAATGTTTGAAGGGAGGTCAAGGCAGACGGCGAGGTCAAGGCAGACGGCTGGACGGCGGCACGACACCGTCCCGATGGCGGCGTGAGGCACGGCTGGCAGGCGAGTGCGGCGCAGACGGAGAGCCGGGAGGCGGCACGCCGACCGTGGCCGGCGAGGAGGTGTGAGGGAGACTGGGGCAGCGCTGCCCTGGCCCAGCGGAGGAGAGAGCAGGGGGACGGCGCGCTGGCCGCCCCCTGTACGTCGTTGATGACCAGAGGAGGGGGAGAGAGATCGTGGAGAGAGAGAGAGTCACGGGAGGAAGATGAGAGAGAGGCTGACATGTGGGCCCCACATGCCATCCCATATTTCTCACCGTATTTTTTCTTGTATTTTGTCCAAAATTCCATCTCAGGCCAAATAATGGCATCTGAGCTCATTGTTGTTGTCTATAATGGCATCTGAGCTATTAGAGTCTTTGCGATGGCATGTCTGTTCAAAGAAGAGTCTATAGTGGCATGTATACTTTTAACCCTTAAAGAAAATCTTAAATGACATAATAATAAGAAGGCAAACATTGGTGGTGGCATTATAAAATTTGTCATGTGCAGGATGGAAAAAACAGCGAGTCTAACCTTGGATGGTGGTGTATATTCTTGAAGAGGTAGAATTCAAATTGATTTTTTTTAAGAAAAAAGTTAACTGAAACTTTCAAACTTGGGTGTAATCGGGTTAGATCATAATGTAAGCGATGAGCAAACTTTTTATTAGTATTTATTGCATTGATATACTTGTGTACTTGCTCTGTACACAAAAAAAAAAACCTTAAGGTTCTGTTTGTTCGGGGTTAGATTAAATGGACGACCAGCTCACTGTAACCTACTAGATTAGCTTAACCAATTTTTATTGTTTGACTAACGCTCTTTGGATGGGTTAACGGAACAGGTTAACACACAGGGATAACTTATCGCACCTTATGTAGGCTAGCTTAATTATAGTTTTAAAAAGTTAGGGCATGTTTATTGCTAGCCCTAAATTTCTGGCTCAATCCTAAATTAACTATTTATAGACCTATATAAATAGTGTATATGAGAGTACGCGAGAAATTTAGAACTAGCAATGAACATGTCTTTAAAAGAATTTGATTAAATTAATTTAATCTGCAGGCTTAACCAATGGTGGTCGGTGAATTAAACCGGCCGGAATCCACCCCTTACAACACCGAATGAAAAACATCCTTATAGAACTTTTCTTCGATGGTAGTCGATCTAAACTTGAGCCTTTGAATCGGGCGTCCTGATGGAATATGGTTTCGCACCATGGGAACTTGCAAGCGGGCGTGGGGTCAGCAGAAAGCAAAAAAATGAAGCAGCAGCAGTTGCGTTTATGTCATCCATTGGACTATTCAATGAACCTGTTGCATCACATTACCAACTAAACATGATAGACAGAGTTGAACAATGTGGTTAACATGATGATAAACTAGCGTAGGCACTTCCTACCTGGATTAATATCTACATCCTGTGTCTATGTAAAGAAAGAAGAAGGTCGACGTCGACATGTTTGAGAGGCTTTATACCCACGTCGCACATCAACTGCTTAATTTTGTCAAGGGACGAGCACGAGCTAATCAATTGATCAGGCGGCAAATCCTGCATGAAAAGAAAATTCACGATAGAATGTGATGTGAAGTCAAATTCCTTGTTTCCTCACAAAGAAATGAAAGAAGAAGGCCTAGTTGCGGATTTGCGGGTTCCAGCACATTGCACCAGAAAGATATCCTAGCAAAGTTCTGCCAATTTTGGGTGGTGATTGGGGAGCTTCGGGCCTGTAGGCCACCGGCCTATTTTGAGAAGGAAGAAGTCCACATTGCCTCCCTCAACTATTGAAAAAGTTCACTTTTCCTCCCTCTGTGTTAAATGGATGAGATCTGGCCGTCCAATCTTGCATCGAACGGCCACAAATAAGTTGAGGGAAGAAAAATAAACTTCTGCAATAGTTAAGGGAGGTACTCAGGCCCATAGTTTTGGCCCAAATGGGTGAGGCATGTGCTGTTCGCGGTATGTTCGCCCTGAAATTGGCCATGAGCCGGCACTTCACCGTACACGAGTCAAATCGTTTTGGATTTGGCAACCATGGCTAGGGTTGAAACTTTAGCTCGAAGCTCGCGAGCTGTTCATGCTCGGCTCGATAAAAGCTCGGCTCTTACTCGGCTCGTTTGTAAATGAGCACGAACCGAGCCTCAGCTCGTGTCCATTAGCGAGCCGAGCCGAGCCAGAGGCTGGCTCGCTCGGGCTTGGCTCGTTTTGCCTCGTATACGTGCCACTGCTATTTATTCCATCACTTAACCATTAAAAAATAACATATCATATTGCCAAAAGGCACATAAAATAGCCAAAAACCCACATATGTATGCATAAATTATTTTGATACTCACATGTACAAAATGCTAACTTATATTTTGCAATGATTAATGACTTAAAAGGTTGGGAAACTAATATTTTCCCTGGCTCGCGAGCAGCTCGCGAGCTTCCAATGAGCCGAGCCCAGTTTTCAGCTCGGACACCCTGCCGAGCTCGGCTCGGCTCGGTAACGAAGCGAGCCGAGCCGAGCCTGGCTCAGCTCGTTTCCACCCCTAACCATGGCTGAGGTGGTGTGCAAGGATTTGTCTAGGCGGTGCTATTCGGGTTCAAGTTTGGGTTTGGGCTCTCCGCTCGGCTTAGTTCCGATTTGTTAGGATATGCGCCGATGCAAAATCACTAACGACACCAGGAGACACGATGTTTGTTAACGCAGTTCGGCATTGCTGCCTACGTCTACGGGACTCTGATTATGGACGCTCCTCCCCAATCCATAATACCGCAGCACACCGGCTAACCAGGTCACGGCCACATGCTGGCTGTTGACCTTCTCTTGCCTATGCTACTATTATGAAGTCGTTCGTCTTGATTACACCAGGGCTGCCTCCCTTTATATAGTGAAGGCCTAGATAGAGTCCAACTCTAACACTAAATCAACTCTGCCTATTACAACACATAGTCCATGTAACCTATTTGTATACATATTCGACACAAAACCTAACACAAGAACAAAATACTTGTATAAAAGAATGACTAGCATGTATGTCTCCTAGATATGCGGAGCGGATAAACATTGTGAAACGGAGGTAGTAGTATAGTAGTAGTAGCCACAATGTTTTAATATTTCCAATCATATAGTAGGTAGATATAGATAGTTGGATTTCGGAGCAAGGGCTGCGTAAAAGAAAGCTAGGCTTGTTTTTTAGACATTGTCCATCTTGCGATAAAAGTTTTGAATTTCAAAGCGTGGATTGCTCATATCTCTAATAAATAGAATAGTGTCTAGTAGCATAGACCCATGGAGTGGTCAAGCTGACCACTTGGACGATGGAGCTAAACAAAGTTTCAAGCAAGTGTGATTTGTTCTTTCATTAGAGTAAACTCTACCTCGGTGGCTTCACACGCCGCCGTACAAAGCTACTCCCTCCGGTCAAAAAAAAAGTCGTCGTTGACTTTTGAACACACCTTTGACCATTCGTCTTATTCAAAAAAGTTATATAAATATTATTTATTTTGCGATGATTTGGTTTATTATTAAATGTATTTTAAGTATTACTTATATTTTTACATATTTGAACTAAATTTTTGAATAAGACGAATGGTCAAAGACGTGTTTAAAAGTCAACGGCGACTTGTTTTTGTGACTGGAGGTAGTATTTGGTTTTTCCAATCAGACATGACATGAGTATACATTTTTGGTTTGTTCTATGGCAGTCGTCCGGCGTTAGTTCGTTCCGCCTAACGACCGTGTTAATGTCGCATGCCTCCTTCACGTCTCCTTACGTGACATCCTAATAAATATTTAAATGTCCCAAGTTTCATTTAAAAAGAAAAACTAGGTAAAATAATTTCATTTAATTCTATATAAAAATCCCTAAATTTTCAAACAATTATATACATATAAGAATTTATTTTATTAATTATTTTCATTAAAATTCAAAATTTATAAAATTCCAAACTTTACGATTTCATATACAGAAGCTCTCACTTTATTCGTTCCTCGGTCGGAACCGTAACCTTCTCTCTCTCTCTCTCTCGACCGAAAACTAGCTCGACTAGAACCCTAATTCCCTGGTCGAACCAACCTTTACTTCTCGACACTCTGAATTCTTAATCTTTGCTGGTTAATTTTTTCCCCCTCTCAGTCGAGTACAATGCAACGCTGGCCCGACCCTCGACCAAAACCCTAAAACCCCTAGTCGAGTTGATCGTCCATCCCATCCCTCGTCCGAAACCCTAAACTCTAGGTAAGTCCACCTCTCTCTCTCTCACCCGAATCCCCCAGTTTCGGTTGGCCTCCGTCACAATCCTAGCGGGTCGAGTGTTCGTCCCTCTCGGTCGACAAACCTCGAAACCCTAACTCTCCTCTCTCCTGGTCAAAACACTACACCCAACCCGGACCCCCACTCAGTCGACTTTCCTCTCTCTTGACCGAAACCCTGACTCCACTCCAGTACGTTGTAACCCTAACTTGACCGACCTCTCTTGCAACTTTGGCTAGCCAAACCTTCTCTCCCGCCAAGGCAAGGTCCCTCGCAGCCCGATACACCCTCGGGACCAAACCACTCCTAAACCAAGACACCGAGTTCATCGGCTGCCGCAAAGTCCCAATTGGGCCCTACCTGCAGCCCATGGCCGGCCCAGATGTACTCCACCTTAATCCCTCCCAGTATAAATGCCCAGTAAAAACCCTAGCCGGTGCCATCTCCAACCCTAGCCGCCGCCCTGCCCTGCTCCTCAAGCCGTTGACGCGCCCTGGCCAACCAGCTCGCCGTGCCGCCCCCAGATCGGAGCGCGCCCAGCCCTGCCTCCACTGCCGCCCAGCCCATGCCTAACCCGTGCCGCCCAGATGCTGCTGCTACTCCGGGACAGCAGACGCCGCTGCCCCCATGGAGCCGCGCCGCCACCGCGCCCCTGCCCAGCCGTGCCGCCCACCCAGGCCGAGCCGCCGCCGCCCCATCCTTGGAGCCGACGCCCTAGCCGCGTCGCCCCTATCCTGCCGCCGCGTCGACGCCGGACGCCGCCGCCACACCGCCACCGCGCCGCCCTGCCCTGCCCCCGCGCCGCCTCCTCCCTAGAGGTTCCGCCGCCGCCCCTTCACGCCGAAGCACGCCGCCGCTGGGGAGCCGCCACCCGAGCCACCACCGGCCGCCTCCCCAACCTGGGCCGCCGTCCCCACTCTCTCTCGCCAGTGGCTCTCTCTCTCTCTCCCTCCGTTTCTCTCTCTTCCCCCATTCTCTCTCTTTCTCAGCGTGGAGGGCTGTGGAATTTTTTTTATATATTTATTTTTATTCTTTTATGCAAAAATGTATCCGCTTCGGAAATTAGACAGAAGTAGGTGCCCGTCGAGCTTTAAAATTGCGATCGCGTTTTGGATGATCGACCGCTTGCTCGCCCTGTAGCAGAATTGCCGGCGGAGGACAGGCACTACCCTGTCGCGGTTTCAATGCACGACAGGGACATGCAGTCAGTGATCCATTCGAGGCAACACTACCGCATGGATTTTAGATTCATTTTTTCGCTATATCTTTTGATTAGTACCTCCGGTTACCGAACCGATTTCAAAAAATGGGTTCCTGGCATTTTGTCAAACAAAACTAGACCACACTTGCCATATAAATTTCAAAAGATTAAAATTTGAATTTTTAAAAATGATCATAAAATCGGTTCGGTACTGGAATGGATCGCTGACTGTGCTGCATGTCCTTGTCGTGCATTGAAACCGTGACAGGGTGGTGCCTGTCCTCCCTTTCGGTTGTTGAAGGGGCGACGGCTCAGGAGCACCAGTCCGTCGCCTGTTCAGAGAATGATTTTCTATCAATCGTCCATCCAAAGGGCGACATGCACCTATTTTTGTTTAATCTCTGAACTGTTGATTATTTTTGTATAAAGCATTTTTTAAAAATATAATAAAATATTTTTTTCAAGGGCTGTGAGTATGTGAGGGGGAAGAAATGAGGATTTTGCCCCTTTTTGGATCTCATGTCTAGGCCAAGGTACTGTTCATATGAACAGTGAACCTTCTCCAATTTCTACCTCCTAAATCGCAAATCCGATCAAGTCCCAACCAATTCCGTTGATCTTCTTAACTTCTTTCGGCATATTCTCCTCCCAGTAATTATTTAGTATTATTATTAACTTTATTTGCTATGGTTTATTGATTTGCATCTCGTTTTGCATGTAGATCGTACCGGTATTTTAATTGGAGTTGTGAGTGCCGATTAATTATCGGAAGATGGTCAAGACCAGGGTTTAGGTCAGGGCACCATCGTCGGGGATCTTGGAGCCGTAAGCATCGACAAATTCGTGGAGGATCGTCAATACTCAGGCTTTGGACTGAGATGTCACCGGTGACACTGGGGCCGTGAGTGCCGACAACCTCCCGAAAGAGCATGACAACTCGGTGTTGCACCGAGGTATCACCGACGCTCTCGCGAAGGATCATTAAGACCTGTCGGGGATAGAATTACGGTCTATTGCCATGGCCCACTCCCTGACGGCTCATTCGAACAGCCTACTAGGGTCCAGCTCCCTAGAAGGTTCTATCTGGCCCATATGCATCCTGCCGAACAGCTTCCTAGCTGGCACGGTGCGTAACGGCCTAGGATTCCTGTTTGAGTCCTACTCGAACAAGAGTTCTGCACGGCTACGTGAAGACCCGGACGTGGTTTCCCGGATTGGATTAGGAGTCGTGATCCCCAAGAATTGGAGTCTACCTTATCTACCTCGGGACGTATTTGGCATGTACGAGTTCGTTACGGTCTCGTAGTTAGCCCGGCCCGATATTCCCTCGGTAGGTCGGTTTGCTCCGCACTATATAAACAGGGCCCCTACGGCGTTTTAGAGGACCCCCTGGCCAGAAGCTGGTGACTTAGCACCTGATCATCGTATTGTTGCATACTACACCCTGTACACACATAATCTCGCCGAGATCTGTTCGTCTCGTCGAGGATCCTCTTGTAATCATCTCTGATATATAAGAAAGGCTGGACGTAGGGCTATTATCTCTCCCGAGAGGCCTGAACCAGGATAAAAACCCCTGTCTCCCTGTTCGTTGCTGGTTGCTGTTCGTGTTGTTCGGCGTGTCTCCTATCTCACTACTAAAGAACCTTGGTTGACTTGGGTCAAACTTGTAATAACACCGTAGCAACAGGGTAAATATAAAAAGATAAATAGAAGGAGTAGAGTAGTTATTGAAAAATAGGTTAATAGAAATGAAATAATTCACAGATGGATATGCGCAACAAACACGCCCTTCGATTTCGCACGAACCCATTCATGATCCGTGGGGGCTGAACAGAAATCCACCCCGTGGGGGCTGTACAGAAATCCACGGGGTGTTGGAGGTAGTGTCTACCACGACAAGGTGAGTTCGTGCGATGAATTGAACCTGGCTAAGCTATCCCCAACACACGCGGCCCCCGGCCACGGTGTTTATTATCCACAACGCTTTGTCTCGTTGCTGCCAATCGTGGTCACCGATCCAACGATGATGGCCATGGCCCCATGGAGCATGGACCACTCGCGCACCACACGCCACACCCACCTCACCTGATCCGGCCGATATTTTCCACGATAAACAACGAACTGCACTGCACCCGGACCCGGCTATCAAGCCCACTCCATGGATCGTGGCCGGGAGAAATTTCCGCGGGTCTTAATTTGACGTGTGATATGGCGATGGCGGCTCTCGCTTCCGCAGGCTGGGCGCCGCCTTGCAGTGCAGGAGCCGCGCGCGCTCGCGTCCACACAACGCATCGCCGGCGCGCGCACAAAAAGTCGCGCGGCCGTTGCCTACGCCGCGTACGACGCTGCACCGCCTGGATGCCCCCTCGTCGACGGCCACCACCCATGACTCCATGAGTCAGATGGCCGCGGCCTCAGAGGCTCAGACCCTGTCCCTGAGTTTTGAATTGCTCTCAAGTGAGGGGACTACAACGGCTTAACAGTTTCTCCCGAAACAATCCCATAAAAGGGCATTGCGACTTCCTTCAGCTTGGAGCGAGGAATCTGCATCGCGTCCAAGACCTTTGCAGAAAGCAGGTCCAAAGCGCTCCCGCCATCGATCAGGACACGCCCGACCCTAGCGTTGCTGATGGTTGGAGCAACCACCAGCGGGAGACGCTGAGGCTTGGTCATCCCAGTGGGGCAATCCTCCTTAGAGAAGGAGATAGAGACCTCGGTCCACTTCATCGATTTAGGCTGTGTTTTTCCTTTTTCAACGTTGTGGACCTCCCGAGCAGCTTCCTTGAGGCTGCGCCGAGAGGGATAAGCCGAGGAATCGCCGAAGATTACGGCGATATGGTTCACGGCACTACAAGAGAAGTGATTTTTATTGATGGTTGAAGTTCGTCATGCAAAGTCAAAAAATTGTCATAGTAGGTGTTTTATGACGAACTTATGACGAAAATTCAGTTGTCATAGTATCAGCGTCATATATTTGTTTTGATGACGAAATGACTATTTTTCGTCATAGTAAATAAGTTTTCTATGACGAATGATAACTTTGTCATGAAGTATATCGTCATAAAATGCAAGGCCAGAATGCTTGGTGCCATGTCATCATCCAACGTGGCGGGTGACGTGTCATTGCAGCCATGATTTATTTTTAATTTTTTTAGCCATTTATGCAAACCCAACATGAACCCATTATTCATGGCCCAATCCATTTTTTGTAACTTGAATAGAGCCCATAATTTATTTATGCCCATAATTTATTTTTTTAGTTTTTTTTATGCTGGTCCAATATCAGCCCATTATTTTGGCCCAAACTTTTTTTAGCCTTTTCATC
>SPJY01034554.1:1786650-1906345 GCA_005191435.1 Raddia distichophylla | reverse complement strand
CTAGGCGAGGGCCCCACGCGCCAGGCGGGCGAGCGAGGCCCCAGCGCGTGGGCGAGCCCCTCAGGGCGCCGGGCGAGGGCCCCACACGTCAGGCGGGCGAACCAGGCCCCAGCGTGTGGGCGAGCCCCCTCTGAAGACCAAGCGAGGGCCCCACGCGCCAGGTGGAGCCCGCAGGGCAAGGAACATCCCGAAAGGAGTCTTCTGGTCGAAGGCTCCCCCTGCTGCGAAGGACGAGCGCATTTAAGGCGACATCACGCGCGGATGGACAGCTGAAGATATGATTACCGCTACAGTGACCCCTGCAAGTCTGAGCGGCTGTCACTGTGGCGCAGAAGAATTGACCGGCAGAGAGAAGGTTTGCTTGAGATGGCCGCCCGCGTCAGGAGGAGCAGACTGGGTCCCACCCGCAGCCTCACTGGTGTGACTGTGCGGGTCAGTGGCCACTTGCGAAGCACGCGAGGGCGGCGCCGTGCGGCGCAGTAGCAGCACGTTTTCGTCTCTCCTGTCCCGTCCTTTTTGTCTTATCGACTGTACCGAGAGTACTGTACTGCCTACCCCCTCGGCTCTCTCCGCCAGTTCAAGGCTTGTATAAGAGGGGAGGAGAGAGAGGGAGGAGGGGGTTCCGAAGCTTTACACAGCATACTGTAACCACACTCCATTCAACCACAATCAGAAAAGAGCTAAGGCTCGGCAGGAGTAGGACTATTACCCGCGAGGGGGTCCGAACCTGGGTAATCCCCGTGTGTTGCTCCTCGTCGTTCCCGACGCTCAAATCGAACTGAGCTCGGCCGATAGGCTAGCAGGATAAAAATCTGACTAGGGGTGTGATCCGCAGTGGTTGAGCGGTGAACACGCCGTCAAGTTCCTGTTCGGATGAAATCACCAAAGAACGGTTGAGTGTTTGAGGAACTTACCCGTGCTCTCCCTGGTGATGTCCTCCCAGCCTTCTATCTTGTAGAAGGGGTAGGACCTCTTCCGCAGAGGACAGATTCTGTTCGCCACGAAGTCTCGGATGATCTCCCTGCCCGTGAGCCCGAGGCCCACGAGAGAGGCGATCTTCCGAGTGAGATACCACTCCTCGCCGCGATGCTTTGGCCGTGGTATTGGTGTTCCCTTCGCCGGCGCCTTCCAGGTGAAGACGAGCTTGCTGTCGCCGCTCCTCCTGGTGTAGAACCACCTCATCCACCATGGCCCCATTGAGTCGAGCAGTGGCGGACAAGGATAGGCCGCGTCGTCGGCGGTAGCCCGGAGCTTGAGGTAGTAGCACCCAAGCGCCGAAGCGGCAGAGCTGCTCCTCGTCACGGTGTAGTAGTGAAGGAACAGCCCCGCCGACGGATCTACTCCTAGGTAGCCCTCGCACAGGTGTGCGAAGACGGCCATCTGCAGGAAAGAATTAGGGTCGAGGTTTGCAACCTCCAGCCCGCTGATGTTCAGGAAGGCCTCTACGAAATCGCTTTCGGGAGACCTAAGCCCAAACATTGCGAACTGCTCGAAGTTGACGAACTCGTCCTCGAGCGGCTCTGGTGATCCTCCTCCCCGGGCAGCCTCCAGCTACCGGCGTCAATGTGTCCCTCCTCTTCTAAAGTCCTCAAATCCTCCTCGGTCATGCTAGTGCCTGAGAACTTGGCCATAGCGATCCCCAGGTTTGGACGAGCAGCTTTGGAGGTGGGTTGTGGCTGTTGATGCTTGCGCGATTGAAAAAGGGCTCGAGAAGGAGAGGTGCGCGAGCGGTTCGGATGCTCTTTATAGCCCCAGACGAGCAGCTCTGCAATGGTTCTTTCCCACAAAACGGCTAGTTTTTACTGTAACGGCTAGGTAAAAACGGTTGCCCGTTCTGACTGCGCAGCGAAAGTTACCGTTGAGATCTGCCAACGGCTATTTTTTCCAGTGTCTGCATTGAAGGTTGGGTGCTCTGCTCGGACAGATGTGCTTCCCTGTTCGACACAACAGAGTTGCTCGGAGCTGATCGGGTTTGTTCAGTCCCGAACAAGACTTGCTCGGTGGAACCGTAACCTGTTCGGTCACTTGTTACAGGTATTTGTAGCAGGAAAATTACCCTCTTCGTGACTTGGAGTCTCAAGATGAAGACCCCACTCTGGTGAGTCCTTCCACTTGAGTCTCGGGGGCTAGCTGTCGGGGATAAAACTACGGCCCATTACCATGGCCCACCCCCTGATGGCCTAATCGAACAGCCTCCTAGGGCCTGGCTCCCTGCAAGTTTCTATCAGGCCATGTGCATTCTGCCGAACAGCTTTCTGGTTGGCACGGTGCGTAACGGCCTAAGCTTCGTGTTCGAGTCCGACTCGAACAAGAGTTCTGCACGGCTACGTGAAGACCCGGATGTGGTTTCCCGTATTGGAGTAGACGTCGTGATCCCTAAGAATTAGAGTATACCTTATCTACCACGGGATGTATTCGGCATGTATATGAGTTCGTTACGGTCTCATAGTTAGCCCGGCTCGATTATCCCTCGGTAGGTCGGTTGTTCAACACTATATAAACCGAGCCCCTACGGCGTGTAGAGGGGCCAAGCAGCATTGAATTGTTGTATATTACTCGCCGAGACCTGTTCCTCTCGCCGAGTTCCACCTTGTAATCCTTTTTGATATAAAGAAAGGCTGGACGTAGGGCTATTATCTCTCCTGAGAGGCCTGAACCAGGATAAAAACACATGTGTCTTCCTGTTGCTCGTTGATTGCTGTTCGCATTGCTCAGCAAGTCTTCTATCTCCCTTTCTCAGGAACCTTAGTTGACTTGGGACCGATATCCCAACCGTCGACAGGCGGCTTCAGCCAGCACCGCCCCCAGCCAACCCTAGCTGGCCGCGAACGCTGTCGGCTGGCCGGCCACGGCGGTGGCGGCCTCCCGCTCCCTCCTTTCCTTCTTCCCCTACTCCTCTCCTCTCTCCCTCTCCTCCTCACGTGAGTCGCCTGCGGTTTCCTAACCCGCTCCGGCGGCGGAGCTCAGCTCCATCAGCACGGCGCCCGGATCTGGTGGGGGAGAGGCTAGATCTGGTGGTGGGAAATCCTGGAGCGTCGTCCTCGGCCTTGTCCCACGTGGCGGTGGCGCCGCCGCCTCCCTCTGCCACAGCGCTACCTCCCACAGTCGCAACTGGAGGTTGTCCTCGGCCCGGCCTTCCCCTACCATGGCGCCAGCTCCCGTCTCCTTGTCCCGCGTTGCGGCGCCGCCTCCTCCTCCCTCTATCTCCTCCTCGCGCGAATTGCCGACGGTTTCTTGGCCGGCTCCGGCGGCGGAGCTCGGCTCCATCTGTGTGCCGCCCGGATCTGCTAGGGGACAGGCCAGATCCGGTGGTGGGCAACCCCAAGGCATCGTCCTCGTCCTTGTCCCGCACGGCGGCGTCGGCGTCAGTGGCGCCTCCCACTGCCGCGGCTGGAGGTTGTCCTCGGCCCGGCCTTCCTCTGCCACAGCGCTGCCCCCCTCTCCTCGTCCAGGCCTCATCCCAAGCAGTGGCACCGCCGCCTCCTCCCTCTGTCGTGGCGCAACAACGCGGTGCGTCGCGTCGGGAGTTCGTCGTCGTCGGCACCGCTTTCCGTGCCAACATCTCCACGGCGGTGCCCGCGATGCCGCCAAGGGTCGTGCCGCTCTGCTTGGCGGCAGGTGTCACAACCCTCTGCGTCTCCACAGGGAGTCCGTCATCATGAGTTGATACTAGGCCCATACTAGTACCTCATGATGAACAATTTAGTGGTTATCATCGCGGCATTCTATTATTATTCAAAATAATGGAGTATTTGAAGGTAGCATCATATGCTATTACAATATGATAAGTATTACCAAATAATAAGAACGAACAAAAGAACATCATAGCAGTAACATTAGAGCAATAGTGACGAATCATAACCGGACAAGTCATGAGCAAGTGGCTAGTAGGTTTCATAGGGTACTAAGCCAGGTCCAAAGGCACAAGTGGCTGTACGGTAAGGTTTGGAATAGTAATACACAAACTTAAGTCCTTATTAGAGGAGACCCTCTCATCTCCACCACAGTCCTAGAATCATCACTGCCCAGATATCCCCTAAGCAATCTACACTAGTTTTAGTTGTTTAGGTTTTTACCAAAGACACCATCACGAACATACGCCTCACAAAGGCACATTTTATAGTGAATCCCAATGCAGTCCTAACATCTAGTCAAAGGATAGGCTAAGAAACAGTAAAGGCTTCATTAAATTAGGTCTAATCATGCTAAAAAAAGGACTAGCATGAATAAGGCACACACATTATTCTAATATGCATGCAAAGGTGAATTACGAAAAATAAAAAACGATTATGCTCCATCCGTCCAAAACTGTTGCCCTAAATTATACCCAAGAGAGCACATACTTTTGAACGAACGAAGATAGTAAAACATAAGACAAAATAATACAAACAACTAGTGCTTGCTTGGCAGCGATCGGCCTTGCAAGGAATCGTCGACACTAATGATCAACATTGTTTGTGCCGATGTCTCGGTCCGAAGTTCATGCCTCCACGTCCTCCCAGGAGGTTGTCGGCACCCACCGACGACGATATTCTGACCCGAGTCCTGGTCTTGACGATCTTCCGAGGATCTATCGGCACTCGCGACTCCGATAAAAATACTGGTACGGCCTACACCGAAAACGAGATACGATCAATAAACAATGAAAAATGCATTTTAATAAAAATAATAAACAAGTTACTGGCGATAGTGCCTCAATCTTCAAAACACGCATAGGGTCTTCACGAATCTTGATCGGAATAATTTCCCCTCAACAGCGTTGCTCGGTGCCCGCCTCACGAAGCCAGCAATGATGACACGCAAAACGAGGCGCTCGTGAAAAGGCGGCTGCAAATAAAATTCAGAAAAATACGAAACAATTACTGTAGGTAAAATAAAATTCTAGAAGGCTAGGAAATTTGGTTCAGAGAGAATCGGACCTTTGGTGTAGGAGAAATCAAATGCTGAAGAGGTACTTGAAGACCCGAGCTAGGCGGCTAGAGGGGGTGAATAGACGACACAAATTTTCGACGGTTTCGTTTTCACCAAAATCCTAATAACTTGACAATTATGTACTCATGGCATGCATGACTAAGAGTCATGAAATATGTCGGAATTTTTGCATTCACAATCCTGATTGTCAGTGTCCAAAAGGGAGGAATGAGTCTAAAGCTTGCTTTAGGAAAGAAGATCAAGCTAAATAATCAAAGTGACTTCGGAAAAGCAAAAGCAGATTTGTTCTCACATGGAGGAGATGGATGGTGGCTTTCTGGTGCTCTTCACTTTTTGGGATTTTTTGTTCCAATAACATAATTAGCCATGAACACCTCAGCCTAAAATCTCCTCAAAATTCTTTGTACAAAAAATATGAAAATTCAAACAACACAAGCTGTTTTCTGGAAAGTAAAAGCAAATTCTCCAGAGTTTGTTTCTACTTAGGAGATGGATGATGGCTTCTGGTGCTCTTAGATTTTTGAGAATTTTGGTCCCTATGTACAAATGAGTTGTAAATAATCATGCCAAAAATCTCCTAAAAAATCCTTCCACATAAAATATAAAAAATCAAACACCACGAGCTGTCAAGAACATCGAGCAGAAAGTTTGGGGCTCGGTTTTCACCTCATAGCTCCGAAATGGGGAAACCAGTGAACTTCAAAGTTTTACCACATATGGTTATATGAGTCACACATCTCTTCTAACTGGAATCATCCTAAAATTATGTTTATAAATGTTTCGACAAATCTTTTACTTACTGCTGCATGGATTAAAGTTTTTAGATAGATTAACAACAAGACAAGAACTTAAATCTCTTGCCTCTCATATGGTTGCAATGTGTGTATCAAATCATATTAGCAACCTCAAAGCATCATAGGCCACCAATAACCAGCAAGAAATCATCCATGTTCATCTCAAAACAAGAGCTCCAAAAGAGAAAAAGAAAATAAAAAATTGAATCAAATCAATGCAAGATACTCATAGAGAAGAAATATTTCATTGAATAGAAGTTGGGGATTACAAACCACACTCTATGTGGTCACAAGAACTCTAAATGCCACCCAAAACACACCCAACTCACCCTCTCTATTTCTGAAATTTTCAGCTTTAAGGGATGAGGAGTAGGTGCTCCCATTCCCCTCTATTTATAGCCCAAGGGTGATATGTCCTAAACCCTAGAGCCCATCTCCACCCTTCATTTGAGGATGAGTGGTGTACAGCTCACACACTACAAGACACACTCCCGAGACAGAATATTCTTCACATATTCCTTCGGAAAATATCTTCGCAGCTTTCTCAGTCGCCAGCCCAAGCCTGGGCCCATTAGTCAGATCAACTTCACCACCAGGTTAATGACGCTACAGCCTCCAGCTACCTCGGATTTCTTGCCATGGATAAACTTCTCGAGTACATCATCTCATGTGATCGCCAGGTCAACGAACCCGGTCGTCTACATGCCTCCGTTTGCACTAGCCTCTAGCTGTCCCTGTGAAAAAGCGTCAACCACGTACCGCCGATACCTGCATCACTGAGGTGAACAATACGAAACTAACACACCTTACCTCACCTGCAAGGTTATTCCATCAAAAAATTACCAACATCATAATCCATTCGTGACATCACAGTTAGCAAACCCTAACACATCACATGTCAGCTCAACAAATTTCACCGGACCACGTCCGATTAAAACTATTACCTTGCCCAAACTCAGCACAATGGTCCGATTCCAATTCCACGGCAATTTCCACAAATGCACCATTTAAAATTTTTCAAAAGTATTCCAATTCCATATTGTCAACATATATTCATCATCAAACTGGGGTACTCTCCACATGGGTTTCAACATACTGTTCATTAGGAATAGTGTTGCTGGGAAATTGGTTCAACCGAGGGGTTAAAAGGGAAAAATCCCCTTTCTTCTTCCCATGGCCACACGCTGAGAAAGAGAGAGAGACAGAGAGAGAGAGAGGAGGCCATGGGGGGAGAGGGGCACAGCGGCGGCTCTGACTAGTAGAGGTGGCGCGGTGGCGGCATGGCTCACTGGCGGCGAGGGCAGGGTAGGGCAGCGCTGAGGGGCGGCGCGTAGGCAAGGCAAGCTGGCGGCACCTGGGCAATACGCGGCACCCGGCCGGCGCGGCTGCACCCCGGGCAGCGCCGAGGGACGGCGCCTGTGCATGGTCGTCGCCCTGGGTGAGCACCGGCGTAGCGGCGGCTCCAGTGGAGAGGCAGGGGTGGTGGCAGTGGGGTGGCTCGGGTTGGCGCTCGGCTTGGGGTGGCGCAGGGCACTCCGGCGACGGGGTTTCGATGGCGGCAGTGGCAGGAGCGCGGCGCAGGGCGGCGTGCAGTGGCCCTGGCACCTGGGCGGCGCGGTGAGTTGCAAGCGGTGGCCAGGCAGGGCAACGACGACCTCGGCCCCCGGCAGTGCGGCTCCGGCGATGGCTCGCTCGAGCGGCGCATTGGGTTACGACGGCTGCAATCTGGGGCAGGTGACTCCGATCGGGGGCGACGATGCTCGGGAAGGTGGCTCCCTGGCGGCGCTATGGTGGTTGGGCCAGCAGCAGCTATTGCAGATCTAGGCGGAGGGCTCTGTGCACAATTCTCCAATAGAAATATTAGCTCTATAATTGTTACTCATTAATCACCAATATCACTTAGGGCCTAGATGCACTTTCACTAAGAAACAGTAATGGGTTCATCAAATTAGGTCTAATCATGCTAAAAAATGACTAGCATGAATAAGGCACACACACTATTCTAATATGCATGCAAAGGTGAATTACGAAAAGTAAAAATGCTTATGCTCCATCCGTCCAAAACTGTTGCCCTAAATTATAGCCAAGAGAGCACATACTTTTGAACGAACGAAGAGAGTAAAACATAATAAAAAAAATGCAAAAAACTAGTGCTTGCTGGCAGCGATCGGCCTTGCAAGGAATCTTCGACGCTAATGATCAACATTGTTTGTGGTGACGTCTCTGTCCGAAGTTCACGCCTCCACATCCTCCAAGGAGGTTGTCGGCACTCACCGACGACAATGATCTGACCCGTCCTTGTCTTGACGATCTTCCGAGGATCTATCGGCACTCGCGACTCCGATAAAAATACTGGTACGGCCTACACCGAAAACGAGATACGATCAATAAACAATGAAAAATGCATTTTAATAAAAATAATAAACAAGTTACTGGCGATAGTGCCTCAATCTTCAAAACACGCATAGGGTCTTCACGAATCTTGATCGGAATAATTTCCCCTCAACAGCGTTGCTCGGTGCCCGCCTCGCGAAGTCGGCGATGACGACATGCAAAACGAGGTGCTCGTGAAAAAGCAGCTGCAAATAAAATTTAAAAAAATACGAACAAATTACAGTAGTTAGAATAAAATTGTAGAAGGCTAGAAAAATTGGTTCAGAGCGAATCGAACCTTTGGTGTAGGAGAAATCAAATGCTGAAGAGGTACTTGAAGACCCGAGCTAGGCAGCTAGGGGAGGGTGAATAGACGACACAAATTTCCGACGCTTCCATTTTCACCAAAATCCGAACAACATGACAATTATGTGTACTATGGCATGCATGACTAAGAGTCATGAAATATATCGGAATTTTTGCATTCACAATCCTGATTGTCAAGTGTCCAAAAGATAGGAATGAATTTAAAGCTTGCTTTAGGAAAGAATATCAAGCCAAATGATCAAAGTGACTTTCGGAAAAGCAAAAGCAAATTTGTTCTCACTTGGAGTAGATGGATGGTGGCTTTCTGGTGCTCTTCAATTTTTGCAAATTTGTGTTCCTATTACATAATTAGCCATGAAAAACTCAGCTAGAAATATCCTCAAAAATATTTGTACAAAAAATATAAAAATTCAAACAACACGAGCTGCTTTCTGGAAGGCAAAAGCAGATCCTCCAGAGTTTGTTTCTACTTAGAGGAGATGGATGGTGCCTTTCTGGAGCTCTTAGATTTTTTAGAATTTTGGTCCCTATGTACAAATGAGTTGTAAATGACCATGCCAAAAAATCTCCTAAAAAATCCTTCCACATAAAATATGAAAAATCAAACAGCACGAGCTATCAAGAACTTCGAGCAGAAAGTTTAGGGCTCGGTTTTCACCTCATAGCTTCGAAATGGGGAAACTAGTGGACTTCAAAGTTTTACCACATATGAGTATATGAGTCACGCATCTTTTCCAACTGGAATCAACCCAAAATTATATTTCTAGATTTTTCAAAAAATCTTTTACTTACTGCCTCATATGGTTGCAATGTGTATCAAATCATATTAGCAACCTCAAGACATCATAGACCACCAATAAGTAAAAAGAAATCATCCATGTTCATCTCAAAACAATAGTTTCAAAAGGAAAAATGAAAATAAAAAACTAGGAGCAAATCAATGCAAGATACTCATGGAGAAGAAATATTTCATTGAATAGAAGTTGGGAGATTACAAACCCACACTCCATGTGGTCACAAACACTCTAAGTTCCATCCAAAACATACCCAACTCACCCTCTCTATATTTCTGAGGAGTAGGTGCTCCCCTCCCCCTCTATTTATAGCACAAGGGTGAGATTTTCTAAACTCTAGAGCCCATCTCCACACTTCATTTGAGGATGAGTGGTGTACAACTCACATACACTACAAGACACACTCCCGAGACAGAATATTCTCCACATATTTCTTCGAAAAATATCTTCGCAGCTTTCTCGGTTGCCAGCCCAAGCCTGGGCCCACCAGTCAGATCAACTTTGCCACCAGGTTACCGACGTCGCAGCCTTCAACTGCCTCGGATTCCTTACCATGGCTAAGCTTCTCGAGTAAACCACCTCATGTGACCCCCAGGTCATCGAACCCGGTCGCCTGCACGCCTCCGTATGCCCACGCCACAAGCTGTCCCTACGAAGCATCAGTCATGTACCCGCCGATACCTGCATCACTGATGTGAACACACACGAAACCAACACACATTATCTCACCTGCAAGGTTATTCCATCACAAAATTACCAACATCATAATCCATTCGTGAAATCACAATTAGCAAGCCCTAACTCATCACGTGTTAGCTTAACAAATTCTACTGGACCACGTTCGATCAAAACTATTACCTTGTCCAAGCTCAGCACAATGGTCCCGTTCCAATTCCACGGCAATTTCCACAAATGCACAATTTAAAATTATTCAAAACACTTCAAATGCCATCTTGTCAACATATATTTATCATCAAACCGAGGTACTCTCCACACGAGTCTCAACATACTGTTTATCAGGAACAATGCTACTGGGAAATTGGTTCAACCGGGGGGTTAAAAGGGAAAAAATCCCCTTTCTACTTCCCATGGCCACACGCTGAGAGAGAGAGAGAGAAGGAGGCCATGGCTCACCGGCGGCGAGGGCAGGGCAGCGCTGAGGGGCGGCGAGGCGGCAAGGCAAGCTGGCGGCACTTGGGCAATACGCGGCACCCGGCCGGCGCGGCTGCACCCCGTGCAGCGTCGAGGGACGGCGCCTGTGCATGGCCGTCGCCCTGATGAGCAACTGCGGCTGCAGTGGAGAGGCAGGGGTGGTGGCAGTGGGGTGGCTCGGGTTGGCGCTCGATCGGCTTGGGGAGCGGCGGGAGCAGGGCAAGGCGAGGGGCGGCGCTCCGGATAAGGGTGGCGCAGGGCTCTCCGGTGACGGGGTTCCGATGGCGGTAGTGGCTGGGGAGCAGCGCACGACAGCGTGGCGGCGTGCAGTGGCCCTGGCACCTGGGCGGCGCGGTGAGTTGCAAGCGGCGGCCAGGCAGGGCAACGACGACCTCAGCCCCCGGCGGTGCGGCTCCGGCGATGGCTCGCTCGAGCGGCGCATTAGGTTACGACGGCTGCAACCTGGGGCAGGTGGCTTCGATCGGGGGCGACGATGCTCGAGGAGGTGCCTCCCTGGCGGCGCTATGGTGGTTGGGGCGGCAGCGGCTATTGCAGATCTAGGCCGAGGGCTGTGCACCTAGGGACGACGGGTGTGGCCTGTGGATGCAATTAGTCGAGCAAGAGAGAAAGGAGGAAAAGGGAAAAGAAGGAGAGGAAGAAAAATTAAGGAAAATTCAATCGCTTTAAAAGGACATTAAATTGCATAAATGGGCATTAAATCAGAATTGAATAGGAGAAAAATTATGGTAGGGGTTTCCAAAATTTGGGGTGGGTAGGTGAGAGAGAGGAAGAGAGTCCAAATTATAATTGTAAAAGCTTGTAAATTGTGATGTAAATAAGAATAAAATATTTATTTTATTGTATGAAATATAATCATTTAAAATTTAGGGTTTTTTCATATAAGAATTATATTAAATAAATTTTTATTTTTGATTTTTATTTTTAAATAAAAATTGGGACATTATAATATTTATTAGGATGTCACAGCGGCGCTCATTGACAGCATCGTCATCACGGGCGTGGGGCTGGAGTCCTAGGAGTCACTCCTGCCTCGTGTGGTTCCAGGGGCGCTTCGCGCTCATCCTGGGTGACAACGCAGGAGACAGCGGCGGCAGATGCGTGCTATCGAAGGCCGGAGTAGTGAACCAGTGAGCTAGTGACCTGATGGCCTCTCATTTAGATCTGGACGCGGTATCAGCTCCCCTTCATCTCCTTTGGACACGGCGCCCAACCTTCCCCTACACGTGAGGCGGCATGGCTCCCCTCCCTCCGGATCTAGGCGTGGTGCGCTTTGCTTCTTCTTTGGCCGCACCTTCGCGTGCAATGGTGGAGCTCGATGTCGGCTTTTCCTCTTCCTTCTTCCCCTCCTCCTGGGCCAGTCTTGGCGGAGGCCGTCCAAGAGGGACCGCTCGGTGAAGCTCGGCACCGGTACCTTTTCCTTCTGGGGCCGTTTGGGGGGGGGGGGGGGGGGTTGGTGGGCCGTTGCCCATCCTTCAGCAGCACGTCAACCCTTGTTTCTAGCCTGGTCCATCCTCATCCACTTTGCCCTCCCCTCCCTGCGAGGTGCTTGGTGGCGCAGGTTGGTGTTTTCGGGTTAGTGGCAAGGTTCAGGTTGCGCCGTCTGGGTGGTGCGGCGTCCGGTCTACTTCGCTTCCAGTGCGCTGGCCACCAGGCATGGTTGCTCCTCTTCAGGGGCATTGGCTAACGACCTTTCTCTAGCGGCGTCCCTGTTTTCTGCCTCTTGACCCGGTCCCGTCCCCGTCGTCTTGACCCTCCCTTTCTCCGAGGTGTCGAGTGGCGTGGGCGGCGTCTTCTGCGTCGGGTGGCGTCGTTCGTGCGCTCTCTGGCTCTGAGTCTACGGCCGGCGGCTCGGTTCTTCTTGTACTTTTGACGATCGGTGGTCTGTAACTTGTGCGCTAGTAGGGTTGGTCTTGCGCGAAAGCACTGCCCATTTGGGCTGGTGTTGGCGTGTCGTTCCCTCGTTGCAGGCATCACAACTCGGACCTTTCTCTGCTCTGGGTGAAAACCCTTGCGGCTTTGCGACATCAGGGGTTTCTCCCCGTCGCTACCTTGTTGGAGGTGTTGTGGTCGCCGTCTTGCGCTATGGGTTTCTGTTAGGTCTGCTGCTCTATAAGTCGCTTGTCGTTGTGTGAGTGTTGTTGGTATTTCCTCTTCTCCTTCTCCCTCTCCTGTATCTCTCTCTCTTGTTCTGCCTTGGGCCTAGGTGGCAGTGGTGGGGCTGCATTCCTTCTTTCTCCTCTGTAGGCGGTGTTCCCGATGTGGCTGGAAGTGTGCCTGACTTTGGCTAGGGTTGCAGCGGAGCGCTGTGTTTTGTACCCCGTTCTTGGACAGGCTTTTTATGTTATTTTCTCTTGCTTATCAATGACATAGGATGGCAGTTTTCCTGCCCCTCTTTCAAAAAATACTTCTTGCATCGATCAAAATGTTTTATTGAGCAAGAAGAAGATCGAATCAACCGGTCTTAATAGGCTGACTAGTTAAAACCATGTGTATAATTTAAAATTCACCGTAAAGTTGCCATTTTATTAATGAAAAAGAAACGATACAAATGTGTTAGAAGACCAATGCCTTTCGGTGGCACCTATAGCAAGATAAGGACAACTATGGACGCCATTTTCACCATATATATTTAGGTAGAAAAGCCAGAAATAAGGTTTTTGTTAACATTGGCACTCCAACGACCCTTTCGCCGATAAATACGATTGCAGAGCTTGCCACTATAGGTCAACGTACGACCGCCATTGAAGTCGATGTTAATCGAAAATATGGATGCACCGAGTATAAATCACCACAATGATGCCACCGTCAAACATAAATGGTTCGGCCACATCCGCAACAGATAACACAACATGCCTAAGACACGTAACTACAACTCATCCCATGAACAAAACAAACCCAAGAAATTAAAACACGGTACCACCGAAATGCGGCTCTCAAATAGTCAAGCTTGCTACCGGCGGCCGGCCAGCCGTTCTCCTCTCACCCAACATCGGAAATGACCTTAAAATCGCAGGGGTTAATCAGATCTGGATAAAGTGGTGTGTTTCGCAACAGTTAGATACGGACCGAACCGTATAGGGTTCGAGTAGCAGTTCGGCGACAGTAACATCGCTAAGAGCAAAGACGGAATCGTTCCCATCCCTATTGGCTCCGGCTCTATTTAATAAGCATGGAGTAATCCAATTTGTGACGCAAATTAAAATCCACAAGCACCCAACGCCGTCGCCGCAATATTCCACACCCATCTCCAGCCCGTGAAGTGAACTCGCCATGACACCCGATGAAGGCGTTCCTCTCCCTCTCGCAAGCGGAGAGTCCATGGTGGTGGCGGTGCCGCCACAGTGGGTCATCCTAGACCGCATCGTCCACATGGAGCCCGACGACGAGGAGCAGCACCCTGGTGACATCTACCACGTTGTGAAGCTTGTGATCAACGTGCCGCCGAGCCTGTCCATCGTCATCGTGCCCAGGAGCATCCACCCCAACCCCAGCGACCACGACAGGGTCCCCTACGTCCTCGCCGCCGACACCACGGTCCTCCTACACATAAAGCGGCGCCCCTTCGTCAACACCGACGTCACGAACCCCCGAGGCGACCTCTTCGTGGTCAATGGAAACGTGCTCGTCCCCACCAGCTCGGTCACCCGTCTCCCCAACTGCACCTCCTGGCCTGTCATGCCTCCTGTCACCCAGTTGAAGCACGTCGGCGTCGTCTCCGTGCCCGGCAGCTGCGGCGCCGACTTCATCGTCGATTCGTCGCCGAGCTCCAGACATTATATCAGAACGACCGCGCATTGCTGGTCTACTTCCGCTCGGGCGCGCCCGAGTGGGCCAAGAAGAAATTGCCGCTGCCCCTCGCGGACATGCGCCGCGGCGGCGCCGGCCAGATCCTCAAGTTCCACGAGGTGGTGCCCTACGACGGGAAGATCTGGTGGGTCAATCTCCGGCAGGGCATCCTCAGCTGCGACCCGTTCGACGAATACCCGGTGCTGCGCTACACACCCCTCCCAGCCTACACTGAAAACCAGCACCAGTCTCTCGATGTCGAGAAGAACCGCTTCGTGAGGCCAAGCAATGGTGTCCTGCGGTGCGTGGAGATGGTCCGCGCCGCGAATGACCCTCCCGGAGCAACCACCGTGGCCATGTGGAGCCTGGAAGACGACGTTCCGGGAGGAGGCTCCGTGTGGTCGCCGCCGGAGTACGTGAGGAAGGTCGAGGAGATCTGGGCGAGCAGCAGCTACAGGAAGACCGGGATGCCGGAGGAGGTCCCCTTGCTCGCCGCCGTGCACCCCAGCAACCCCGATGTGCTCTACTTCTTCCTCGGGCGCTTCCTCTTCGGCGTTGACATGCGTGAGCCAAGCGTCGTGCTCGTGCATGTCGAGGAAGCCCACGAAGTAGCAATGGTGAAATGACTGAAATCTTCGCTGATGCCTCCGCTCTCGTGGCGCTACGTTCCTCGCTTGGGATGTACTGGATTGCAGATGCCATCCCACTGCATTAGCTGCGACCGATGCTAATTATGCTATATTGCTGGAATCGTAATTGGATTACTAATGTGAATCTGAAATGGTGCAATAATCTTCTACTGTATTACCCGATTTCGACTTTTGACCGACTAACAAATTGCAAATGCTTTTGTTAGATTTAAGTCGAACTGTTGTATACGAACTTGGCTGTGTATATCTCAAGATGCCGGAATTTTATTCCATTATCTAAAAACAAATTGCAAATGCTATCCTATTGCATCAGCTGTGACTTTCGGATATATTGCTGCTGCAATGTGACATGGAGCAATGACTGTAAATGTGGGTGTCGAATATATGCACTGAATTTGCCTTTTCCATCCCAAAGTTATCACCATATATATACCCAATTTTGATGTGAAATAATTCATACTGCCCCGTTACATGCAGCTGTTCTTGATTTGTTTGCTATACGATAAGAAACTTTCTAATTAGCTGATTTTGAACGAGAGACACATCTGTTGCATGGAAGTTGCTGTGATACGCGCAGTGGATGAACCACATGTTAATGTTGCCGTATACGATTGGGTGCGTTCAGTCCAACATTGAAAATGTAAATTCTATCAGATTAAGTTCTTATTATAGAATGCTGAATCTTGCCAGCTGGATGCTGAACGCTAACCAAAACTAGACGGTCCAGTCTTACTTGATATTACACCCACCGGTAGATAGAATGGATGGATGGATGTATAGATTTTCATGTGTTCCCTGTCCTTAATCTGGACTACTGTTGATCCGTGTTTCATCTTCCGTGTTTCAAAGAATCAAACTAAGGGTGGTTACGCTAAGTACGTGGTTGGTTCGGAGTTTTTCACTCGGATTACTGTGTATTCTCATACCAATCATTTTTTTTAAAAGGGTGATAGTCGGGTTTTTTTTTAAGAGGGTGATAGTCGGGACGTCGCTTAGAGTACTTTCCCCAAAGCTCTAAATGTACACTTTATAACATCATTCACTGCGCACTCTATCCATCACTATAAAATTACTTCACACTTTACACTACATTCTAAAAAGATTCCTTTCTTTTAGCAGTCGCTATCCTTACATACTTTATTTTACAGCTTCCTTTGCAGATGCTCACATGGATTAGTTCCAACAGAGCCATCGTCTCAAGTGATCACTACTACAGATCGAAATGTTCATCCATGTCTTCTAAGCTGATGAGTCAAAAACTGTCAGTGACGAGGCCCGCCTCATCCCACCCCACACTTGTCACACAAAAAATCCCCCAGTGATGACAATTGGTAGTGATAACACATTATCACTATTGTTTTTTTAGTAAAATCGCTAGTGATACTTTCGCAGGAGGATCTATAAATGACCCACTAGTGATAGGCTAACTTACCACTCTCGATTCTATAAAACAATTGCCAGTGATACTAAAAATATTATCACATTACTGGAAAATAAGAAGAGATTTCAGGATAATTTTCAAAGACCTTTTATTTTATTTTTCTTTGTTTTTGACGATCTGACGACTACCGTTGTCCTCATGGGCTGAGATGGTAATCATTCTTTGTATTAGGCCGAAGGGTGCTTATATTTTTTTTGTACTTTTATGGTAGTTTTTTTATACATTAGATATGGTACTTATGATGCTATGGATAAAATCTACTAGACCAGATCTGAAAGTAGAGAGAGAACGCCAGCGAGGGCATCTCCCCTGCGGCGAGCAGGGGCCACGTGTGCGCGGTTGATCTTTGATCAATTCTTTCTAACTCATTGATTACCTCTTAATGGATATATAATACCCTTTATAGGGATGACTAACTTGGAGACTAAGAAAGACTCGGATCTAGATTTGATCTAATCAACATGGACACAAGAAAACTAATCTTATCTCTAAGGAAAAGTACTTTATTCAGTGGCTAATCCTCTCATAGGAATAGTAATGCGTGAACAATAAATTAGGACTTTCCTCCATTTACTCCACTCCCATGAAGTTTCTAGCAAAGTAGGGCTTTCCTTCAAAGCACATTGGATTAATTATATAACTTTCTCACTGACCTCATCAAACTAGTTATATGGCTTCCTCCCAAACCGACCATATAAAACATGATGCAATATTGCCTCCACTGTAATCCAATTATCACACATATTCATCATAAAACAATAAATAGCATAATAGTCAACTAAGAATCAAAGAGCTATTAAAACCATCCATCCATAAAGTCAATACCAAGAACAAAACATTATGGTCTTGTTATTTTTAGCTCAAATTAAATAAAATAAAAGTTTGTTATTTTTGTGCATGGGGACTTCAAGACCTCTTCCAAGGGGTCACAACTTTTTCAGATGAAAACTTTCAACAACTTTAAGCTGAAAAGAACAAGGCCTATATTAACAAGCCATTTATAACCAATAATCTATCTGTTTAACACATACTTTCCTTTGAACCACAGTAACTAAGATGATGCATAGGCGATACCGATCCCGTACCACCATGTACATAAAATGATGAATCTGAATATAATGCTCTCACAATTAACACAAATGATAAACTCCATCAGACCTGTGCACACTCCTCCTTCACCTTATGAAATAAATCACCTCTCTTTGACCACCAAAACCTAGGAAATCAATAATTTCAACTTCTAGGCAACAGGGATAAAATAACTATATCTCCCAAACCGCTTCACCATTTTGTAGGTTCTTGAGCTCAAAATGAAGCTAAGACAAAAACATACAATTTCTTTAATATGGCCAAATCATTAATTCTAAACTAACTAGGTTAAAACTTCATCCGACCATGTCGTGCACATAAACCAATCTTTTAAAACTTTAATCCCATCATCAATTGCCCATAGCAAACTAAATCTACAATAAGTACCATAACTACAACGAAGAAAACCAGCAATAATCTAAATTGGTAACCAAAAACGTGGCAACGAAATCCAAATACAAATTCTCTAGAAACATGAAATTCTTCAACCTCCACTTCCTTGTTCTCTCCTCTTCCTCCTACTCATTTCTAGATAGCAGTGCCCCTCCCCTTCACAACTCCTTCCATCTCCGTCCCGCTGCCCTGCACCTCTTCCACTAATCCTTCTTCCCTATTATTCTAATCTTCCTCCCACGACAATCCACAACTAGGGGTACCTTTGGTGGTCGACAACATCGTCGTAGACTACTTCGACGAAGATAACAATGACTCTCTGGCACGAAGATCCAATAGTGGTGCTTCAGTGGTCCGTTAGTCAAGGACAACAACACATATGTGACGGCTTTGGCCAGTGCGATGCTTCGCTAGATGGTGACGACGCCCTTCTAGCTAGGTGCTGGTGTTGAGAGGCGAGCGGAGGCGGTAGCTAGGGTAGAGACTATGCCCCGATGGTGGCAACGAAGAAACCCTAAGCCAGAAATGTCGCACAGGAGGTGAAAAGGCCCAAAGGGGCTCCTAATCCCAAACCGGACAATACATTGACCTTTTAATTTTAATTTAATAATTAAATTCAAAGGTAAATATAACATTCTCATATTTTTATTAATTTCTTCATCATTTCAAAAGCTAAATAAATTTTCTCATTTTTCTAGATGCCAATTTTTTTCTTATGTACTTAATATTTTTAATCAATAAAAAACACTATAAGTCCAAAAAACTTTTGCATACATGTATACACACAAACATTATATTTTTATTGCATATTTGGATTCTACATATTTTTCTGATTTGTAGGTATTTCTATTTTATTTTCTAAGCATCCTGTAATTGTCTATAATTTATTAAATGTTTTTTAGAATTTATTTTATAGAAACTGTGCTGGCTAGGACGCCACGTCATAAAAAAATCATGTGATTTTAGATGAGGTGGTATTTTATCAAATATTAATGATACACACTAATGCGTGGAGGTTGGTTGTCCCGGGACAAAATTAAACTTCGACCAGGGAGGACAAAGCAGACATTTTCTGATTTGAAAACGACAATCCCGACGATCTGCTCCGTATCGACTCAGGCCCACCGAGCCAGCCCGCAGCCCCGCAGCTTTTTCGCCCCTCCGCCTCTGTTGCTCTCTCTCGATTCTGGAAGAGTCCAAGTGCCAGGACTCTGCCCTCCCGCTTCGTTTTGTGACGCAAGCCAGAATCCTTTTTTATAAGAATCCAACGCATCATTCATTCCTCCACATCCATCATCCCCTAGACCCCACGTCCCCACGGAATCCTCTCTCTCTCGACTCCACCCGATGTCCGGATCGATCGAAATGACGGCGAGGCCGTCGCCGGCGACGTGGGTCATCCTGGACCGCCTCGCCGTCGTGCGGGAGCACGGCGGCAAAGACGCCTCCCTCTCCATCGCCTCGCCGCCGGGTGTCTCCAGCATCACCGTGCCCTCGACGATCAATCCCGACGACCCCATCTCCGTGCGCGACAAGCACTCCTATCCCTATGTCGTCGCCGCCGACCCCGCCGGCCTCCTCCTCGTCCACCTAAATGGGTCCCTCTCCTTCGGCATCGACACCTCGCCCAACCCGCAGGGCAGCCTCGTCGTGGTGAGCGACTTCGTCCCGGTCGCCAGCGCGCACGGCGATGCCAGCGGCAGCGCCCGCGTCGTCCCCAGCCGCGGCCACCTGCTGCCACCCATCTCCAACATCAAGCACATCGGACTCGTCTCCCGCGGCGGCGGCGCGGACTACATCGTCGCCGAGCTTAGCATCGTCGGCGCCGACCGCGCCAGGCTGTGCTACTTCCGCTCCGGCACCCCGGCATGGGCCGTGAAGGAGCTACCCATCCCCAACAGGCGCGGCAACCCATACGGCGTCTTGCTCGACTTCGACGACGTGGTGTCCCACGAAGGTAAGCTCTGGTGGGTCAATCTCCGGCGGGGCACAGGCATCTTCAGCTGCGATCCGTTCGACGATCATCCGGTGCTGCGCTACGCGGCTCTCCCAGTCACAAACATTCACGGGCCTCTGGACACCGAGATGAACCGCCTCGTGGCGGTGAGCAACGGCAAGCTGCGGTACGTGGAGATGACCCGCAAGCGCGATACACCTCCCGGATCAACCAGGGTGCTCGTGCGGACACTGGTCGACGACGACGACGAGGGAGGGGGAGGCTCGGGTTCGTTAGTTTGGCAGAGAGAGATGGAGACGAATTTCTGGGAGATCTGGTCGACGGAGTGCTACACACTGAGCGGGCTGCCGCACGAGGTCCCCGTGCTCGCCGCCGTGCACCCCCGAGACCCCGACGTGGTCTACTTCTTCCTCAACGACCGCGTCTTCAGTGTCAACGTGCGCGAGGAGGACACGGCCTTCCAGTGCGCCCACCAACCCCGCAGGCTGGTCAAGGATACGGCCGACTTGAAAGATCTGTCGTGGCGCTACGCTCTTGCTTGGGAGCTGCCGCCCTCGCTTGCCACGGTACGTGATGCCACCATACACGATTACAGATGCTACCATCCTTACTAGCTGCAATTTCTTTCTTGCGTATGTGCTGCGATTACGATGCCATGCTGATCGAATCTGAAAAGGAGTACATGATCTCAATGGTTCTATCAAGCCTGCATGCACCGATTTGTCTTTTGCTTTGAAATCCAGTATTTCCCCAATAATTTGGATCTTGACTGCTTGCTGTTGTCCGCGGATGGTTTTGGAATTGTTGCTTAGTGAGAAACCTACTAATTAGCTAACTAGATTGATAAAACATGTCCGAGTTTGCCAAATCGTGAATAGTGCAGCCAAATGGCCGGCATGTGTAGACTGTATATTATTTCAGAATTGTAAATGAAAAGGTTTGATCATGATGATACTCAAAAACGTAATGTACTAATGCCAATACATGATAATATCAGTGCGTCACCGTACAAGACTACTGATGCTACCATGTAAACTGCATTCCTTCTGTGCTGCCATTACCGATCGTATGCTGATTGAATCTGAAATGGAGTTACATTTAATCTCAATGGCTCTATAGTCTATCCTATCTGCATGCACCGATATGGTTTTTTGCTTTGAAATCTAATATTCCCCAATAGTCTATCCTATCAGTAGATGTTCTTTTGCATAATAATGATAACCTTGTTAATTAGTTAACTAGATAGAGAAGACTTGTCTGAGTGCCAAATCATGAGCACTGCAGCCCAAAGACATGTACAGACTGCAGAGCATTTCAGAATTGGACAGATCTGTCCATGATTTTACTTAAAATATAATGTACTAATGCCAGTTACATGGTCACAACAATAAGATTTGATTTCTCCTCTTCGATTGTATATTTCACTCTACCTACATTTGAAGTTTTGAACATAAATAAGGTGGAGTGAGTGTCTTCCTTGGATGCACTGAAGAGAACTGTATTTAGAGTGCCTATGTGATACCCCAAAATTGGGCCTTCAATTTGCTTATGGCCTGGCCCGTACCTAGCCACTAAAGGCATTGGGTGAAGGCGTTCCAGCCCTGGCCATTGTTGCCTGCATGGCTGCATCGATTGCCACCGCCAACCTAGGGTGTCGCCACCACGGACGCCAGCGCCGGCCATCTTCACCATCCGTCGTTACTCGTGCCATCCACTGCTGCTCCTACTCCTTCCTGCCTTGTGTAGCCTCGCCGAACGAGCGCTGCTGCCCTTAATCTTGCCTCCGCCAACCGACCGTCGTCGCCGGAGAACGCCGTCGATTCACAACAGCTGAGGAGCACCGCCACTGCCTTTGTCGCCTCACGTCTTCCCCCATCCCTGTTGTGCTGCCGCTCTCCTCATCGCTGCCCATGAACGCTGCTGTCGATTTGGGAAACGCCACTGCGCCAGAGGATGCCATGCGCCTCCACCGCTAGCTCGTGGCCGATGCCAGCTCCAAGTCACCGCCTCCAGGATAAGGCTTCCGCAGTGCAATTGGGGCTTTGGGGGTGACAATGGATCGGGTATAATTGGATAGTAGGCTATTCAGTATCCTACTTTATTTTATTTTTTCCGGCTACCGGAAGTTACAATTAGAGTAAAATCGGGCCGGTTAACGGTACGCGTATTTATCAAGTATTACGGATGAGTAGAAAGCAGGCACTGGATACTAAGTCGGTTAGCACATAAATATAAATATAAGGTGAAGCTACGGGCAGCAACATATATGAGTTCGTCAAGCATTGCATGTATGTAGCGAGCTAGTCAGCTGGGACATGCATGCGTTGGTCAGCTGGGACTCGTACTTGAATGCATGCAACTTGCGCCATTGGCCATCACATTGATGCACGCGGAGATATGCTGAGCCACTTTCCGCACCACAGCCTAGTGGGCCGCTAGCTAGCATGGTGGGCCGTTTGCTGGCCAGGTGGCCCTGGTAGACGGACAACGGAGAAGTGCGGATAGTCCGATACCGGAAGTGGGAGTTGAGGCTGATCCGATGGGTGGCTTTAATAAGAAGGTAAGACGGTGCTGCACATCTCAATTGCATAGCACAAGTAACCGGTTTCTAGCAATGCTTGCACAGTTGGCAGAAAAGACATTGTTGCGTAGTGGTATAATTACATTACATTTAATGACATGATCTAGCTTGGGTAGACATCTCACCACAATGAGAGTCCTATTTTGATAGACACTCCACGGAAGTTGGTCCTCGCCTGAAATAGAATGGGCAAGGCCTGACATCGACGGGTGGACACCTCGTACAGCAATATAACCTTAACATAATAGATACTTGTGCATTGCATTGCATCAAAAATTGAGGAGAAATGGATGATAAGGAGTATTGAATGAGTATGGTTCTATAAATGGAGTTTTATTGTTTTCTTTGATTTATACATGTACTTTGCCGAGTATTTTTTAATGTTTACTCTTTCTTTTTTATTTAGTTTTTAAGTGATGATTGATGGCGACATGTATGGGTTGAGCGTAGAATTTAGGAGAGCTTACATGTTAGTTAGGTTTATGTAGTTTAAATTTTCAATTGTAGGTTCGTTTTGAAAGCAATTTAGAATGAGGCTATGGATTCTCTGCTTATTAAATTGTTTTCAGGTGTTTGGTTTATACTATATTCGTTATTCTTAAAGAGAAAGAGGTGAGCAATGGTTGTGATGGGTTCCATTAAGGTGGAGCTGATGTTTATATTATGCTTAGTAGTGGTTAAGAGTGATTCAGTGGTAGAATTAAGTTTAATTGCATTGTCTTCGTGTTGTAGGTTTAGAGAAAACAGGGAAGATGCTTGTTGAAATTTCCAAGATTTTAGGGTGATAATAGCACTTCAAACCCTAGCTGGGTTTGGATGTTGTTACACTAAGATTGCTGGTGATTGTTAAGTTATTCTGCTTTCCAATTTGCTTTGCCTGGTACAAGTACCCAGCTGTATGTTATATTTAAAACACACAGATTTCATGCCACTCGCAAAATTGACCGTGCTTATATAGTACTGATTTCAAATTGCTCACATACCATGCGTACTAGATTTTCATTTTGCTAGAGTACCTGGAATTTGTAGCTAGAAAGGAATCGGTGGTATTTTCGCAATAGCTACTTAACACTTCATGTTGTCTTTGAACACGATCGTGTTAGTGTAGAGTGAAGAAATCTGGCCACGACGATATTATAACTTGGGGAGATCTGTGCTCTCATGCTAATTAAATATATGCATCTATGCCTCGCTTTTTTGAAGAAGCCAGTTCTTATTTGATGTTACAGGCACAATATGTACATGGACATACTATAATATTGTTATTGTTCATTTGTTTCCTACATAAGCTCACAAGCTGGACTGTCCATATGTGTATATGTGTTCTTCTGTGTGGGAGCAAACGATCAAACTGTACTACTTGTTGTGTTATTATTAGATTTAGAATTTTTACTTCCGGATTGCTACGCTGCATAGGATATATAGTATGTATTCTGAATTCTGATAGGTCAAAATGAGGTTGCTGCTGACTGACTAACATGTGCTTATTTTTTTAAGAGCCTACCAATCCGAAGCACAATTCTTCATACGAAGCAGATGGATCATCAGGTTCGTCGTCTCTAGACTTTGGAGCGTCCAAGTGCCTAGAATGAAAGGGAATGCAGCTAGATTGAGGAACAACATCTGCCCAGGTGAGACTACTCACTTATGTTAGAGAACTATTCTATCGTTTGCACTACGTACGGGTTCAACTAAATTCTCAGTCTGTGTACCCGGAGATCTAAAATATCTTTAATTTCTTCCGTTTTGTGCAGGTAATGAAGGCGACAGATGAAGACCTTTGTTTCCTTCCGTACGTTGATCCATCTGACAACAGTGGGCGTCCTCCTTGACTGAGATTTTCCTTTTTCTTTAGCTGTTGAATTAGACTGAAAGGTGCCCCAAAATTTTGGAGCTTCTATCGTAAGTCTCTCTTAGTTCGATGTGGGTACTTGTAGTCCAATGTTACAATGTACTTGAGCAGGCTAATTGATTTGATTCCTATATGGATTGGGTATTATTAGTGCGCTCCTTGTCGAACTGTTGCTATACAAAATTTTAGAACAAGCTTTTATGTACTGATGAATCCCATAGACTGGTGGAAATCATTCTATTGGCGGATGGTGTGACAAATATCACGGTGTATTTCGATGAATCCTAGCGATGGCCTGATGGGCTAGAAAGAAGAAATCTTCCCAAGGCCATGAGGATTTACAAATTGATTTTCTAATTAAAATAATTGCAGTACAGCTGTTCCGTTTTCACAAAATAGAAAGATTTGTTCAGATATTTGGGAAAATTTTTAAAACTATCTAGAGTTCTTCGAACACAGTAAACTAATATTTCCGAGTTCTGAAAACACTACAAAACTTGGAATTCACAAAATCCTGGAAAAGGCTTTTCAAACTGGTTTCATTTTAATTTTGGGTTAAAATGTCAAATATGAATTCCATATACACTATAAAAAATTATATTGAGGTTCTTGTCAATTTTTTCACTATTTTATTTTCTACAAGATTTATGACGATGACTTCTTTTCTTGGATGCATAGTGTCCACATTTCCGCAATGCTCCCTTATATCACGGAATAGATTCTTGGGTATTTTCTCGAAGAATTATTATTGCTTTGATTTATGGACTCGGTCCCACATAGGCCTAGAAAAATAGCTCGCGCCTCGGCCGAGCCTACTTTTAGGGCTCGGCTTGGCTCGTTGACAATTTTTTAATGCGAAAATGCTTCTGACTCGTGGCTCGGCTCAGCTTGGTGATGTTACCGAGCTCGAGCCGAGCCCAATTTTGAGCCGAGCCTAGCTCGGCTCGTTTTTGACCGAGCTCGACCAAGCCAGGCTCAGCTCGGCTCGTTTCCACCCCTAGTCCCACAGCTATAAACTACATTGAGTGAGACATTCAAAACATTCTACCCTTAGGCTAGCGTATTACATTCAAAACATACTACCGTTAGGCTAGCGTATTCTCATTCAACCGTAATAAAAAATAAAAATACAAATTTAAAATAAAAATAGAAAAAGGAGTTCATATCATCTACGAAACTAGGAAAAGAATCAATATCAACTGAAAATAAAACAAATTTGTAATAAAACAATAGAAAAAATAATCTATGTCGGCTATGAAACTAGAGAAATATCCATATAAACTACAACAAAACTAACAAAAATTCGAATAAAAATTTAAAATGAGTCCATAAGACAAAAACTAGAAAAGAGTTCGTGTATATCAAATACAATATAAACATAAATTAATGTAAAAATAGAAAAAAGGTTCGTATCAAGACAAGAATAATAATCCATATATACTATGTTAAATAAAAAAATTAGAAAAGGTCATATCAACCATGGCAATAAAAAATAGTCCTTATGAACTTAAAAATTTTCCATAAGTAAGGAAAATATCTTCACCATCAATTATAGTGTGAATAGACTATAATGGTTTTGATTGAATTGAAGAGTTATGCTAACTATAAAACCACAAATTCAGAATAAAAATAATACAAAAGGAGTTAATGCGAACTACAAAACTAAACAAGGAGTTACATTTATTTATATTAAAATGAAAAAATAATACAATATAATAAAAATAAAAAACTGTCAAATGAGTTCATATCAATTATAATAAAAAATCAAATAAATATAACAACATATCCTTTTGTTATATTTTTAATAGGATAAACGTAGTCACCAAGCATCGTGGCAAAGGAGAACTCGGTGTTTGAGGCGTCTACACAATGAGTCATGCTAGCACCGACAAATATGCTATGAAGATCAACATGAAGTTAGAGATCGAGATACCTATAGCGTTATTGCCAAATGTAATAACTATTAGATGACAATTACACTATATTAGAGATATATGAAGATCTGTATGGTTGCATGCTATAAACAATTATTCTTCTCGTTATATATAAATTGTATTGAAACATACATCTAGAAAAGGTCAATCAATTTTCGTAAATAATTAAGAGAGAATTCTCTGTGTGCCACTGAGAAAGTTACTAATATCTTATCAGCCACTTGAAATCATCTCTTCCCTCGCATGCCACAGTTTCCATTTTTTCTCCCCCCCCCCCCAGTGCCCCTGTCGTCAATGGTGTTATAGCTAGCATAATTGTGGCATCTTTTCTTCCCTCGAATGCACTGTTTCTATTTTTCTTCCCTCTCGTGCCTCTGTTTTCATTTTTTCTTCCCATGGACAGTGGCATGCGAGGGAAGAGATGATTTCGAGTTGTAGATAGGGTATTATTAACATTCTCAGTGGCACACAGGAAATTTTCTCAATAATTAAAGGCGTGCGAATGGTTGGGACACCATACTTGATTTATATGCTTTGTGAATTTTTTTTCTTTTTTGTTCAATTTATAGTTTAAATGCATAAGAAAGAAAAACAGCGCCCGAGCCCCGAATCTTTTGAAGTAAAACAGATTAAAGTAAGCTTCCATTGTACTCCTGAAGAACCGCAGCTCCCAATTAACACTACGTTAAGTTGGAAACGCTAGCACTCCACCTATCAGTACTTATTTATCAGTTCTTGTGTGCGCATGCAACGCGGAAACACTCGGCGCTTGATGAATCAAGCAACACATCAGTCATCAGCAGGCGCCAGCCCTGAATCCGACCTTCCTCGCAGCAGTATCGTACGACACCTCGAACGTGCGCTGATTCACATTGCCGATGATTCCGGTGATGTCGTCCCTGCCGGCTCCGACGAAAGCGAGGCAGCCATCCAAAAGAACACCGGAAGCCACGTCGAGGTCGATGGTGGCGCCGCCGCTGAACGCCATGGCCACCTTCGGCACGGTGACGTTGCTGATGCCGGTGAAGTTGTAGCATGTGTCGAGCCTGTCGGGGCTCGGCGGCAGCAGCGGGTACTGCGACATCGCACTCCGGAAAGCCGTCGTCAGCGCCGCGTAGGCCGTCTCTGGGAGCGCCGTTAGCACCGTGCCGGAGTCGATGACCATGCCGCTGGCGAACACCGACGGCGGCACGTCGAGCGGCTTCCCGCCGACGCTGATGCCGGCGAGCGTCACGACATAGAACGTCGCCACTCCCGGCAAGCCGTGCATCGGCGTGAACAGGAAGCCCGCCGTGTTGTTGCTGCTCGGCGGCGCGCCGAGGGAGAGGAACCCGGCGCTGCCGTCATCCGGCGGGAGGCAGTAGGAGAAGGCGCCGCCGTAGACCGACGACGTCTGGGCCACGAGCGACTCCGGCGCGCCGCCGAGGCCGAGGAGGCCGTCGAACCTGTCGTTCGGGCCGTGCTGGTCGCTGCCGCAGCCGAAGCCGAAGCTCCGGACGGAGACGCCGGGCTTGAGCGCCATCGTCTCCGTGCTGTACACCCCCGTCGTGGTCGAGCCGTCCCCGTACTGGATCCCGTACCCGCACAGGTCGCCGTCGTTGGTGCAGCCGTTGTCGTAGCCGTCGGCGGAGAGCTGCTTGCACGCGTCGGCTTTGCATGGGACCGGCGCGTAGGTGGACGACTTGGTGGGATCGAAGAGGGGGTCCTTCTGGGGGTAGCACTGGGTGGAGTTGCAGGGCTGGCACTGCACCCACGACAGGTCGCTGCCGGTGTCGATGAGGAGGACCTGCGGCACCGCCGGCGTGCCCAGGGACACCGTGACCACGTACTCCAGGGAGTCCACGGAGCTGCCCAGGTAAGTCGGGATGCTCACGCCCGCGCCGGAGGACGGCGCCGTGGCCACGCGCCCCGAGCCCGAGGCCATGCTTGTGATGTAGGCGGCGCGGGCGCGGTCGGCGCTTAGCCTCTCAGCCAGAGATGGCTTATGGTTGGAGTTGGACCGCGATGGCGCGCATGGCCCGTGCCGGTGCACCAGCGGCACGGTGGCGCGGTTTGGCTCCGTTGCAACTGAAAATAATCGACATGAAAAAAGGTTAGGTTTACACTTTGGCGGGCGCCAGGAACGAGACGGCCAATCTATTGGACGGGTTGACGTTAGCACGGAAACTTTTGTAAAGTGCCTGCTTAAGGCCCTGTTTGTTTTAGCTTCTGGCCAGCTTTTAGCCTCAGAAGCCAGAAGCTCAAACAAACAGCCAGCTTTTGGAACCCCCTTCAAAGAAGCCAAAAGCCACCAAAAGCCCAATTTGTACTGTGATATGAGCTTTTTCCAGAAGCTAGTTTTTTATGGCTTTTCCCAGAAGCAGCTTTTAGAGAAGCTGCAACTCAAACAGGCTCAAACAAACAGGGCCTAAGTCTAGAATCTCTACTGATGAAATGTAAAAAGCCTATCGATGAAACATAACGTAAAACGGATGAAACTTTAATAAATTGTGTTGAAAACTGGGAAAGTAACGATTAATGAATTGAATTTGAAAAAAATGTCCGTTCAAACCTGAGAACCGTACGATAAAACTTGAAAAAAATCTACTTATAAAATCTAAGTTCCAACAAGAAAATTTCTAGTTTCAGAAAGCAAAAGACAAGTTTCAGATGTCTGAAATCCAGGTTTCAGCAGGCAAAAATCCAAGTTTCAGTAACGAAAATTTAACTTTTAGGACGCAAAATCCAAAGTCGCAGAAAAACAATAACCAAAGTTGCACGCGTACATTGTTGATAGTTCCATGCGTATAACAGGGGTTGGATTTTTTGATACAAACATCCACAAGAAGAAATACAAATAAATTCTGCAGCTAAAAATGAAGTTTTACATGAGTTTAAATACGAAAATAAGGGATAAACCTTCTTTCTCTCTTCAGATCCGATGAGCCCCCACCCATGCTCAGCGGATCCGGTCACAAAAAACTGGCCAATGTCCCTCGCCATCCTCAATCAAGAGAAATAGAGAGAAAAGATGTGAGGAACAAAGAGAGAAAGTGGTGGTGGGTGCACAGGGAGGAATAAGAGCCCTGAGCGGGTGGCGCCGATGGACAACACTGGCGCGTCGGCTGCCAGACAGCAAGGAGTGCACCGGCTGCAGCTACTCGTGCGCGGGCGCAAACCACAACCAAGAAAAAAAAAGAAGGAAAAGGCAGGAGGAAAGGGGCCCACCCCGTGTGGCATCTCGCGAAAAAGGACGGGCGCTCGTTCGCATGGAGGGGATCCGATCCATTGGACGCTCGTTGTTAAGCGTCTCCATTGCACTTCAATTTAGGGGGTTGATGTTGTGCGTTATTCGAGGTTTCTTCCTCTTCGAACAATTGAAATGATATTGATCATGTTTCATCTTTGTAGCTTTACTGCCACTGTGGATTATTTGGGAACTTGTGGGTTTCGATGGGGGCTTGAAGAGGTCGAATCAATGTTTTTCGGGAGCTTTGAAAAATAAATTAAGATCAAATACAATGCTCCATATATACCAGCTGTTTATAGGTCATGTATAAGCCTTATCACATAGGAATGTAGGACACATGATGATGTAGATAGAAGAGAAATCGTATAGATAATTGTGCTATCTGTAAATATAGCATAGGATTCAATGCCGTTATGTATGTAGATTAATTGTGTATACAAAAAATTATCTATACCATTCGATGAGTTGTTTTTAACGTGGCATGACAACTTGTATAGATAGTAGTTTTCTGTATCATAACACATGTTCTAAGAGCATCTCACCTTGAAACTAACTCTAATGCACACTCTATAACACTATTTGTCATACACTATCCATCCTTTTAATTTTTTTTACACTATAAACTATGCTATACGAAATTTCTTCTTTTTAACGGACATTCTATCCCTGCACACCCTCTTTTACAACTTCACCAATGCATGCTCTAAGATGATGCTATAAAATGGCTGCAAAGAGTCAAAACCTTTGACTTGTCCTAAAAGAACAAAATTCTATTTTCAATTATAATCTGAATTTGAGCTAAAAAAAATTAGTTCCTGACTTCCTGTACCTCTCGGCATGGAGCATGCCACTGCTGGCTGAAACGTGCTAGATGGCACCACTGCAAAGCGGCCTGCAAGGGCAGCGGAACAGTAGCTGCATAGCAGGACGCACAGGAGCAGAGGGAAAGCCATGGCTGAACGTACGAGGTAGCTACCCTGCTGAAGATGTCCTGGAGGACGATGAAAATTAATGGTCGGGTTGGCATTTATAGGCCAACGTTGTGAGCATCGCGCGTACGTGGTTTGGACTCATCGCCGGGCATATTATCTTATACACTTTGCCGCCCTTGGCAATGTACGTCCACATCTTTGTCCTTAACAGCGCGCGCGTGTGTGTCCACATATTTCACGTAGGAAGGCATACTATTTTGAAATGGTCGTGTGGTACAATTAATCCATATATCACCAAACAGCTAATAATACGTACCTCAATCGCAACGTTCTGCAGGCAATCAGGGCTTGGGCCAATCTGCACGTTCCTGCCGAGGCCTCATGCCTGCCAGCGCGTTTGCAAGCTCAAGAATAAAATGTGGCGAAAAAACCAATCGAAAGATCGGTAATCAGTGTTGACAGTTTTTTCCCTCTCAAATTTTCGTGGTTTCTTTTATTATTTTGTGTAGTTTTGTGAACGCTGCGAGTGACAGGTGTAGAAAATATCTAAAAAAATATGATGAATCTAGACATAGCCCTCCCTGCGGTGTAGAAATTATCTAAAAAATATGACGAATCCAAGACTCAAACCTAGAACCTCCTGCCACCATAGGACTTCCCACTCATCCTTTTAACCAACCCATCCAACCACACATATTAAGTATACTAGGATATACATTCCTTTTGAAATATGTTAAAACGAGACTTTAGTCCCAGTTCGCCTTACCTTTAGTCCTGCTTCATTACACGAACCGGGAATAATATGTGCCCGTGCCAGCTGGCATATATCCATCTACTAAAACACTCTTCTGTCCGGTTCATGACATAAATTGGGACTAATGTGAACGAAAAATCATTCTTTTGACCTAGTAACCATGAACTGGGACCGTTGCCAGGACGGCATGAAAGGTTGTTTCCCTATAGTGTGAGGCTTGGGCGTTTGGCTAGCATAGAAACAAACTCTATGATAGCACTGTCCTATGTATGCTATTATATAAGTCGCGGTCATCTATTTCTAAAAAACCTAACAGAGTTAGATAAGCTCTGATTTTTAAATTATAATTAATAGAGCTAAAAATTGTCCTAATTATGATAGCAAGAGCCCTCTTCTAGATATACAATTTAAACAGACTAAAATCTATTGGCTAAAAATTTCTTATTAACAAGTTTACAGCCAGGTTAAACTCCACTTTCCCTATTGTTAGACAAACACTATTACTAGAAAACTGGGTTTAGATACCTGCCCATTAGTATCAGTTAGGCATGTAACGGGACTGATGGTGGTTCAACGGCTATGGGGCCGTATGGGTCATCCAAAACTGTTTGGAGGCCCTAACAGGTACTGATGTGATCACATGAGTACCCATTCATCAGACGAACAGATACTAATGAGCCTTCTGGCAGTCGGCCAGTTGGCACGAAGGCTCATTAGTACCAGTTTGTATCACGGACCGGGAATCAGTACCGGTTGGCCCCATTTAAACTTCTTCCTTCCCATACTTTGATCGACTAAATGGTAGGAGGTGGTGTCGGCCAAGAGTTTCAAGATAGAAGGTGCTGTCCAAATTTGTTAAATTTATTCATTTTACTTCAATCCAAGTGCTCCAAGTTTAGTAACGGCATTCATCACTTCATTTAGTATTGAATGTAGAGATTTAGCTCGATCTTTTCAAGCTTAAATTGGACTATGATGTAGCTCACATTGAATGTGTGGATCTGTTAGTTGGTTATAAAAACTTGTTGTGTAAAATTGAAATTTGCTTGGATTATGATTGCAGTTTATATTCAAGTTGTGTATCTTTTAGTTGGTTGCAAAAACTTATTGTCTAAGTTTCAAATTTGCTTCAATTATGATATAGTTTGCATTAAAAGTGTGGATCGAGCATACAGGAAAAAAACTAACTTGACGGCCAAAACCGTCGAGATTGCACATAAGCCATCGTAAGAGGATACTCTCAACGGCCGGCAGTTGAGATAACTGTTGGTTGATCTTAGGCATGATCAATATATGGGACAATTAATGCATTAAACACCTTCCTAAACTACCACGTCCCCAAATAAAACACCTGCCTAATCAAGCACCATGTGGGATTCCAAATGGTATCCTAATCAATGCACCGAATTGCACTTAATTACACACCATGATCGGAGGCATTTCCTTCCTGTTTGGAACTGCCCTTGAGTCTCTTCAGCGCTATATAAAGGGATGGCCATTCAGGGGAGAGTAGACGATCTCTCGCCCGATTCACTCACCTCATTATTCACACGGATCCTAATTGTGCTGGGAGAGACCCAAAAGGGTTACGTCCACCCTTTGCAGGTAGCAACCATAGGGACGCCGATCCTTCTACTCATCGCCGATAGATCGACTACATGGCACTAATTTCTTCAATAAATTCCGGCAAGTTCATCTATTCCACATAAGAACAGTGATCTTGCTAGGCTAAGGCTCAATATAATTTTGATCACGAACAGTAAGATATATCTAACCATAACGTTGTTGAGTCAGCTCCGTCGAGAGAGCAACAATATCTCAACGGCATGGCCATCAAGAGAGCTTCTCTCGATGGCTTAGCCGCAGACTGCCGAGAGTACTACCGTACACGTGTTTGAGGCCTGCACGGCGTACTCTCGATGGCCTGCTCGAAACCATTGAAAGTAAGTAATGTGGGCCCCACTAGCAACCTAGCGGCGGACTTACCTTTCTCTCGACGGCTAGTCCTAGGCCGTGGGGAGAGCTTAGCCTGGGAAGGCTCCCTCACCGACCATCACTAGGCCATTGAGATTACGATAAATTAGAAAAAAAATATGAAAATCTGGGAAAGAAAAAACAGATGTTGCTGCTGCTAGCTAGCAGCAGATGCAACTACATATCCAAAATTCACATAATTCACATATTCCTCAATATCACACATATGCAACCACAATTGCATATTCACGCATATATTTGCAAAAGCAACGAAATACACATCCAAAACAATGAAATATATATGACAATATATCAAACAATCAGTTCAAGTGCACACATGCGCATAGTTCAAGCTCACCTCGGTTGGGCTTGCAAGACCGTTGGCAGGTTCACTTTGAGCTTGTTTGGGGCTCAAACCAAGCTCGAATCGAGCTACCCAGCTCAAGTAATTTGTGAATCTCTAGCATTTCTTTGCACACCGGTGGTGCATTGGTTGCTACAATATTGAAGTGTTCTGCTGATGACAAAGGTATTTGTGCCAAAGCAAAGACAAATATCTAGGGGGTTCGAGGTGCGGAAACCCTACGACATCGGAGTATTGCAAGAAATCCTCTGTAGAATGATTGCCGCCCTGCTATAGTTATTTGTATGTTCCATAAATTAGAGGCGGATCCACCAGTAAAATGCTGAATGGGTCCCTGCCCATGCTTGGATTTTACATACATATAAAACCGCACATTAAAATAGATTATTTCTCCGTCTCTAAGGTTTGCCCTTCTTAGGTTGTCATGAAATTCGAAGCTCCCAATCAGATCTTTCTTTTCCTTGTTTTGGTTTAGTTTTTTGGGTATCTCTTCTCTAGGCCTAGAGGATTCAAGTATGTCAGTTCGATTGTGGGAAATATTGGGTTGATGTTTGGTTAGCCCAAACTTGACCTTTTCATGTTTTGTTTCAGTTTTCTTGACCGTTTTTTTAAAGGCCTAGAGGGTTCAAGTATGCTAGTTCAATAGTGCTAGTTCAATAGCGGACAATATTGGATTGATGTTAGGAGTTAGGTCAGCCCATACTTGATTAATTACAGCCATTGCATAGGGTACGTAACCCAACAAGGACGTGTGTGATGCAGCTAAACCTGGTACTGGGTTGGGGGAAACCAGATATTATGGTTTGGATTTTTGATTGGGTTAAGGTGGATTGGGGGAAAACGGGTCTGATTAGGTAACGGGTTGGGGCGGATTGGGTTTTACCCAAAAATGGTTTGGTTTGGGTTGGAAACCGGGGTCGTCTCTTTGGGTTGAATTCGGTTTCACACCGTGGGTTTCCACCGACGCCGAAGGACTTGGGTTGCCACGGCTGGCTGCCACCGACGCTGAAGGAGTCGCCGCCCCGTCGGAGAATCCGCCGACGCCGGAGCAGGCTCCACTCGGGGGGAGGAGCCGCCGCGGCCGGAGCAGGCTCCGCTCGACGGAGGAGCCGCCGCCGCCGGTGCAAGATCCGCGTCGGGGGAGGAGCCACCGCCGCCGGAGCAGGCTCCGCTCGGCAATGCAGCAGCAACTAGAACTTTGGAGCTGCGCCCTGAGGGTACCTCTTCGCTGGTCTCCGTAGCTCGCCGTAGCATCGGATTATGATTTGGCTCCAAGCAAGGTAGGGTCATGTACTCCTGTTCTTGACTGCAGAAATGGATTTAATTTGGGGCTACGGATTGCTGCCTGGTAAATGGATTCGATTTGGGGCTACGGATTAAATGGATTCGATTTGGGGCTACGGATTGGGAAGATACGCTCAACTACACTCAATTCGTGCGCCCCATTTCAATTAGTTTTGCCTCTGTCTGGTTGAGGGTATTTTCCCTACGGATTGCTGTCTGGTTCATGGTTTCTGACGCTCTTCACACGATAGTTTCTGACGCTCTCCGCCGCAGTAAATAGAATTGCAGGCTTCGATCAGCTGACTGTAAAGTGCAGCTAGCTAAAACATCTAGGAGTATTATGTTGGTTCCGGATGCACGAGAAGGATTGGACGCGCGTAGAGATCTCTCTTCATGCCCACGGTCACGCCAAATTCTTCAGTCATGTCCATGCTATCTGGAGTCACACCAGCTGGGAGTTTCCAATCAAAGTGGTACAAAAGCACAGCAAGAGCAAGCTCCATGCCAGCTTGTGCAAACGATATGCCAGGGCATATCCTTCGCCCAGCTCCGAACGGTATAAATTCAAAGTTTGCACCCTTGAAATCTACGGTGCTTTCCTCGAAACGCTCGGGCTTAAATACTTCAGCATCATCCCAATAATTAGGGTCCCTACCAATTGCCCACGCATTTACCATCACCAATGTTCCTTTCGGCACGTCGTATCCTAGGATGTTACATGACTCTCGGCAATACCTTGGCATCAGCAAAGGAGCGGCTGGGTGCAATCTCAATGTTTCCTTTATTACATGGTTTAGATATTTTAAACCAACCAAGTCTTTCTCGGTTACTCTTGACTTGCCATGTAAAACAAGATGTATCTCTCCTTGCGCTTTCTTCATCACTTTTGGGTTCCTCATGAGTTCGGACATAGCCCATTGGAGGGTTGTTGACGCTGTATGGCTTCCAGCTGAAACCATTTCCTGTACCATGGTATAAAAAAACTATAGATTTTGTACGAAGTATCATCAAAGCACAAAAAACCTTAGATTTTGTTTAAGGAGTACCGTAAGTGGGGGTGGATTCAACAATTCAATTCCATGACTATAACACATTCAAAAGAGTGAGATTTTGATTTTTATCATCCCGTGGAGTTGAATTTGAGTGATGGGCTTCGTAACCAAGCACAAGCACCTTACCAACTTCTTTAGGGACCACTCTAAAAAAGGAAATCAAATTTGTTGATTTTAACTTGTCAACTCGCATATTTCATCTACTTCATATTGTTTAGTACTACAATCATATTCGAGGTATAAGTCTATCATTGTAGGGCTAGAAAATGAGCCAGAAGCTCGCGAGCTGCTCGGACTCGGCTTGGTTCCGGCCAGCTAGGCATGGGCTCGGCTCATTTAGAAACGAGCACAAGCCGAGCACCAATTTCAACTCATGCAACTAACCGAGCTGGGCTGAGCCAAAGGCTGGCTTGCTCGGGCTCGACTCGTGACTCGCAAGGTCGGCTCGGTTCGGGCTCGGCTTGTGCCTCGTACATCATCATTCTTCAGTCATCGAGTCTGTTTCTCACTCGAGCTCAGGCTCATGGCTCATGGTTCAAGCCCGTGGCTCAGGCACGTACGGGCTCACGAGAGCTCGCAAGCTACCACCGAGCCGAGCCGAACCCATTTTTCAGCTCGAACCCCTTACTCTGCTCGGCTAGCTAGGGCTCGGCTTAGTACCTAGCGAGCTGAGCCGAGCCAGGGGCTTGCTCGCTCGGGCTCGGATCGTTCCCACCCGTACCTCTAAGTCTTGGGGAACACTGCACCCCACCCTAATCCTGTACTGTTGATCCTATCCCTAGCTAACAGAAGTGGTGGTTGGTGTTATTTTTTCTAAATTTCAGGGGGCTGACAAAAAACAAAACTGTTATTTTACTGTTACTAATGCTTACGAGAGTGGGGACACACACACTTGATATATACACATACGTACGTACGTTTGTTTGTGTAGAAAAAATTGTTTTGCAAATTTAATTAGAAAGAAAGAATAAGAGTGTAGCCGGTCACGCTCACGCACAGGGATTATGGTTCTGATGGTGGCCATGGGGATCGCGCTGCCGGAGTCGCCTTCCTTATGACCTTATGCATCCTCAGAAGAGCACCCAAGAAGCATTCAACGTCGCCTGGATGAGCATCATCTTCCGCCGCAACCATCCGCTCATTGTACTCATCGATGGCACCGTCCACCATCGCAAACACCTTGTCAGATAGCAACCTCACCTGGCGCGCATTGCCGTCTACGGTGCACGCGAGCCTCGACGACGGGAACAGGTCGCCGGCGCTGAACCCGGAGATCTTCCTAGCCACCTCGTCCAACGCGTCCAAGAACTCGCGCCGCCACTTGAACCGCTCGCCCATGACGGCGCACCGCGCCGAGTCCGCGACATAATCAGCTACAGCCTTACTGACATTCTCGCCGGACGCGCAGGAGCCGGCGATCGCAGCGGCGAGGCGGGCAGCCTCGGCCTCGCGGACGGGGCGCAACGACATGACGCGCCTCGTGCTGAGCAGCTCGACGGTGCAGATCTTGCGGAGCTGCCGCCACCGGTCGCCGCACGGCAAGACCAGCAACCCCGGCCGGGCGCCGGTTGCCGCCCTCACCGTCAGGCTCGTCGCCCTCTCGGTGACGGCGATGTCGTGCGTCCTCACGACCTCCTCGCAATGTTCTAAATAGCTGGCTATAGCGGCCGCTATAGCCGGCTATAGCTGCTGGGCACGGTTGGGATAGGATAATACACTTTTAGCGCTAATCTGTAAAATCCGCTATTAGCCGCTATTAGCCGGCTAAGACAGCTAAATGACCCTGCGTTTAGCGCCGCTAAGACAATTTCTACCGGGCCGAAATGAGGAGGCCCAAAAGACAACATATCACACGGACCGCACATCCTCACCAGGGCAAAAACCTAGCCATTTGCCACCACATCCTCTCGTTCTCTCCCGACGGCGGCGGCGGCGACCAGTGCCACTCGTCCTCTCCAGCCGCTTGGCGACGACCACAGCGCCGGCCGCATCCCCCCGCTCGGCGACGACCTCGGCGGCGGCCGCATCCACCCGCTCGGCGACGACCTCGAAGGCCTGGCAGCCATGTCCCAATCCCAATCGCAGCAACAACCAGGCTCTGTTCTTTGTGATCAATCTTTAAATTTTGGCACCTACACACTCACAGGTTCACACAAAGAAGCGAAACAAATTACTTCTTGACAGAATGAGGGATCTTGTGTTTGTAAAATTTAATTCGAAACTAAGGGAGAAGAGAGAGAACAAGAGCAGAGATCCAATAGAGAAGGAACTGAATGATGTTCTCGAGGATGACGTCAATGAGTTCATTACTGGGGTTGTTCCAAATGCAAATACAGATCAAGAAGAAGAGCATGAGGGTGCAGAAGATGGAACATCACAGGGACCATCAATGCCACAAGCACAAGCCAAAAGAAAGAGGACTGTACGCCCTAGGAAGAAGAAAATCAGGAGCCTACAGTCCCTTATGTGTGATAATTTAGATTCTACAGCTTCTGCTTCATCTTCGGAATCTGAAGATAAATGATTCAATGCAGATTCAATCTTCAGACTCAGCTTCTGGAGATGAGTAGATGCATTACCAGTTTATGCCTTCATGGTTTATCAATTTATTTTGCAACTTAATGTTTGTGAGTTTGTCAGACAATGGCTGAATGTATTTTGCAACTATTGTTGAACTTATTTGTTGAAGATTAGAACTATCTGTTTCATTTCATCCATGCTATTAAACTTAAACATTATGTTTGCTTGTTAAATCTTGATGTAATGAAGGCATGTTATGTTCCGATCCTATTGCAGTATTTCCATGTCTATGAGGATATCTCATTGATTGAAGGCATGTTGATATCTGATGTGAAACCTGCATATCTCACTGATTCAGGGCATGGTTTTTTCAAAAACCGCTAAGACATTTAGCTGGCCGCTATAGCCGGCTATATCCTTTATAGCTGCTGGAAAATCAAGCCGCTAAATGCCTTAGCCCCGAGCGGTGGGAGGCGGAGTCGGTGGTGACGCTGGAGAAGTAGCGCTGGAGGTGGAGGCGTCGGGCGGTGGGAGGCGATGCGCGAATGACCGAGAGGGAGGGGAGGTGATCCGCGCCTCCACAGGACATGGGACGGGTCGCGCCTCCCTGGGATGGTGGGCTGCCAAATGGTCTCTCCTTTTCCCCGGTGGAAATCTCCCACGCGGCCCGCGGCCCCGGGGAACATGCAGGTATCCCGCAGGGAATGGGCATTCCAAACGAGCCCTAAGAGTTGTTTTTGGATATGGTAGTATGGTATCTCCTGGTGGCTGACAGGTTCAGGTCTGTGCAGTGCGTCATCTGCTTGCAAATCAATAAATAGTACAAACCTGAAGGGGAGCTGCCCCTCACTGCCACTCGTCGTTGCTTTCCGCTCGCCGGTGTGCCACGTCGCGCTGTTCGTTCCCGGCCGTCCGATCGCGTGCGTCAGTTGGATCCGACCGTCCATTAATTCTTTACCTATAAAATGATTTTTTTCGTGCAGCTGTAGACAAGGCGGGCGGCTTGGTTGCCTAGCTAGTTGAGCTAGCGCTCAACCAGCAGCCCACGGTTCGATTCTTGCATGCGCCATGCTTTTTCTTTTTTTTGCCCTAGGTTTCGGCGTGCCACAGGCGCGCCAGCTTGGCTAGTTAAAGTACAACTCCAAGGCTGTGTTAGCCATGGCCACCGGCTTCAATTCGATTCTATTGGTCCCCGTTTTGTAACCACAATTTTGAGACATTATTAATGCATGGAAAATTTCAATACTCCATCCGTTTATCTTGTAGACGTATTTGTAGACACATACATTATGGTAGTTGAGAGATCAGAAGAATGAAAAATAATCATGCTATATAAATACAAAATACGAGAGAACATCATTTGAGAGTTGTTTATAAATGTACGAGAGAACATTTTGTAATAAATAAGGATTAATAAGATAGAATATCAATAAATTTGTAGGCATGACTTATATTTTTAAACAAGATCGTTCAGACAACATGCCTTGTGTATAAAAAGGAACAAGTATATATAAACTTCTCTCTTTGTAGGGCCGTAGATGTGATTCTTTGCCACATTCTGTTTCCGTGTCCTTTCGCTGCACTGTTGTCTTATGGTAGCGCAACACTTCGTTAATTCTTCACTACCCCTTGAAAAGTACGGCTAGCTACATCCGTTGGAACCTTGTGGAATGGTTTGACAAAGGGCAGGCAATAATCGGTAGGATGAAGTTTCAGCTATCACTTTCATGCCGTGGAACTTTTGGATAAGTCACCACATGTGTTCTCCGACCTCGTGAAAAGCTCTATGTCGCAAGGTGGAGCATAGAGACGATCTATGAGATCGGTAGCGTCGAACACTCCGAGAAGGAGGTCTGGACCTTTCCATGGACTGCAGTTGGTAAGCATCAGCCAGACATGGCGATAAAACTAAGAAGGTGACCCAGGAGTCCACGTGGTGGTGGCGGTAAAGACTTCAGCTCGGGATCAAACCGACGAAGGCCATATGTGGCGAGAAAGCCGGATAGATTGGAGCGGTTGAAGAACTATGACAATGCGATCACATGCAGCAAGGGACGCTATCAAGACTTTAGGAGCTAATTTGAGTCAATGATGAGGACATCTGGAGCAGCTCGAAACCAATGGCGTGTGGACGACATGTAGGACAAGCTCAGATTGGATCCAGAGGTAGATCGGGCATCCCTCCAAAAGAACCTCGGCCTCTCGTTGTAGGACAGAGACCGGCACAGCTGCTGGAGTCCCCGGACTCACTGGCTCCAGAAACGTGTCTTCGTAGCCATGCGTCGACCTCTCATTAGCGAAGGAGTGCTGGTGTCATCGCTCCATCTAAAAGAAAATTTTGACACACAATTTGTTAGAACAGGTAGGCAGAGTATTAAAGGGATGTTTTAAGCATCAAAATAATCATAAAAAGGGAAATATATATAATTTTTTTCTAATTTCGACCTCTAAGTCATATTGGTCCTACAGTCGCAGGCTCTGATACCATCTTTGTTAACCCTCAATTTTAACTTATCTTGAGATTCAGAATCCAATGCACTAGTCCCTAGATCGGTACACTAGTGCAGAATATCACATAACCGATACAAGCATACATCGATTAAATAGAATCCCTGAATATTACATACCATGTTACGCCCTTATGCGAGTTTAGTAAGGCGGACCATACACGCCTTAATATACAAAACATTGATCAGAGTTTGCAGCCAACACCAAAATATGTACCCAAAAGAATCACCTATCGGCTAAGTGTCCTGCCAGCGACCGGAGCAACCCCTAAGACTCGTCAGGTCCACCTAAGTCCTGTCCATCGTCTTCATGGCACTTGTACGGATCTTCCTCGATTCCCTCATCTAAAGAACGTAAGTAGGCGAGGTCAGCGTCATCCAAACGCCGGCTAGTTAACACTTCCCTTATTGCAATTAGTGTATAGAATGCTTTATTTGGGGAAGGGATTATTTTATTTACGTATGGCTAGTTTTTAAATGACTTTAAAAACTTCCTAACCTAGCATCGAGCATTAGTAGTCTTATTATCTCAAAGAGTTTAGCATCGAACAATACATCCCGAAACACCAACCAAGCCACCAACCTTCTCAACCAACCCTAAACAGACCAAGCCTCGACCATCATATACTCAAATATCAGACCTCACCAAACGAATCTTATTGTTGCCCCCAACATTTTCAAGATACGCCATCCTTCCAGGATTTGGTAATCTTGTTGTGGACCACACTTGCCATGGCATGCCCGCCTCGGCCTAGGGGGTTGCCAGCCCTTACTAGCCAACCGTCATCCTGGGGAAGTGTGGCCTTTATCACCCCCCGTGATGACCCATGCCGGTCCCTATCGAGAATGGTCCTAGAGGGCCTCCACAGAGCGCTCACAGCTGGCGGTCCAAGACCCGCACTTCGCGCGATGGCCACATGTTGTGTTGGAACCATCCCTCAGATGGCAGCGATCTCTCTGCTACGCGTGTTCTTCCGCGCTCCTCCTGGGTAAGCCCTAGCTAAACCCAGCACCAGGCACCCTGTGCCTTAATCATCCATCCGAATGTCCTCTAGGAGCAACACACCAATCATTCTTAACTACTTCCACAATCATCGACCTTGCTATTCACGAACTATCCCAACCAACCGACCAAACCAGACCGACATCCCGCATAACCACACCCTCAACCACAGTCAGCCCAACATGCAACTAATAGCCCTAACTGTCACATGTCATAACCATTTTAATGAAGGAATGAATGACCGGTGAATATCGGTTCACCGTTCCGTGGCGACTTGCTAGAAGATTTGTTTAAGCCTAAGCCAGTCTAAGAAAGTTTTACCCATTAGGTAGGGTTAAAGTGATTACCAGACTAATCTTAGGCTAACAAGGGAATGACAATCAAGGCTGTCATTAAGGCCAAGCAGTTCAAGGGCAGGCATGTATAAGTATTACATGATTAACAATTAGGCAGATTACTAAGCATGTATTTTTAATAATAAACAATATAGCTGAAGGAAAACTGGGTAATGAACATGATATTAGCGATGAACATGATATTAGCGATGAAGGGAAAGTCGCAGGCTCTCCCTAATACGGACAACATCTAAAGAGTAAGTGTTAACTCGCCTTGCTCAAGTGGATGGTCCTGCTCGGCGTCACCAAACCTCCCTTCGGGATCGCCTACGTCTAATCGCACAATCAAACCAATGATTACTAACTAATGCAAGCAGAAATCATGATGCCTGCACGTGCCCTAGGTTTTAAAGTTCAACACTATCATCCAAGATTGATTAATGATTCTAATTTCCGTATGATATGCCATGCATGCTCTAATGCCCTGTTAGGTAACAGTAATATTATTATAATAGTCTAGCTATACCCCCAAAATACGATATCATACGATATGGTCATAATAGGGCGATTAGGGTTTTTGGAAAAGACATACGATGACGGCTCAACGGAATACGGCATTCGTACGGGGTAAAGTTTATCGGTGTTAGTATTCTCTAGGGTTTCCTATAGTTAGAGTGTAACCCTAGATTATTGGTTAAATTAATGTCCTTTTTAAAATTTGCTCTTATTCTAGCCATTAAGGGGTTTACTATGTATTTGTTGGTTTTCAACAATTAATTTTCAATAAGGATTACCTTGAACGATCATGTCATTTTTTACAATTTCTATGACTAATATGACATTTTTCTCGATTCTGGACCAGTACCAGCCATAAAACCACCTTTTCCACCATGCTAGACTTGTTTTCCACATTATCAAGATGTTTTCAAGCCACTGTAGTTTTTGGTATTTTTAAATTTTTTATTTTATCATAGAAAGTCCAAAAGTGTTAGCCTTCGGGTTTTTTTGAAAACGATAAGTTTTCTCGATTCTGGTTCAGTACCAGCCGTAAAACCACTTTTTCCACCATGTTGTAATTCTTTTCAACATTATCAATATGTTTTCAAGCCAACCGTAGTTTTTTAGAGTTTTAAAATTTTTTATTTTATCATGGAAAGTCCAAAGGGGTTAACCTTCGGGTTTTTTCGAAAACGACAAGTTTTCTCGATTCTGGATTAGTTCCAACCGGAAAACCACTTTTTCCACCATGTTTTACTTCTTTTCTACCTTATCAAGATGTTTTCAAGCTTACTGTACCTTTTTGAAATTTTGAAATTTTTTATTTTATAATGGAAAGTCCAAACGAGTTAGCCTTCAGGTTTTTTTCGAAAACGACAAGTTTTCTCGATTCTGGATCAGTACCAGCCATAAAACCACTTTTTCCACCAGGCTAGACTTGTTTTCCACATTATCAAGATGTTTTCAAGTCAACTATAACATTTGGTATGTTTAAATTCTTTTATTTTATCGTGGAAAGTCCAAAAATGTTAGCCTTCGGGTTTTTTCGAAAACGACAGGTTTTCCCAATTCTAGATCAGTACCCGCCGTAAAACTACTTTTTCCACCATGTTGTACTTGTTTTCTACATTATCATGATTTTTCAAGCCAACCGTATTTTTTAGGATTTTTTATTTTTTATTTTATAATGAAAAGTCCAGAGGTGTTAGCCTTCGGGTTTTTTTGAAAACGACAAGTTTTCTCGATTCAGGATCAGTACCAGCCGTCAAAATACTTTCTCCACCATGTCATGCTTATTTTCAATATTATCAAGATGTTTCCAAGCCAACCGAAGTTTTTTGGAATTTTCAAAAAAATTTATTTTATCAAGGAAAGTCCAAAGTGGTTAGCCTTCGCGTTTTTTTTCGAAAACGGTAAGTTTTCTTGATTCTGGGTCAGTACCAGCCGTAAAATCATTTTTCCACCATGCTGTAGTTTTTTCTACATTATCAAGATGTTTTCAAGCTAACCGTATTTTTTATTTTTTAAAATTTTTTATTTTATAATGAAAAGTCCATAGGGGTTAGCCTTCGGGTTTTTTCGAAAACGACAAGTTTTCTCGATTCTGGATCAGTACCAGCCGTAAAACCACTTTTTTCACCATGTTGTACTTGTTTTCTACATTATCAAGATGTTTCAAGTCAACCGTTGTTTTCATCAGTTTTTTATTTTTTTATTTTATCATGGAAAGTCCAAATGGGGTTAGCATTCGGGTTTTTCCGAAAACGACAAGTTTTCTCGATTCTGGATCAGTACCACCCACAAAACCACTTTTTCCACCATGTCGTACTTTTTTCTCACGTATCAAGATGTTTTCAAGTTACCGTATTTTTGAAATTTTGAAATTTTTATTTTATAATGGAAAGTCCAAACGGGTTTTCTCGGGATTAGCCTTCGGGTTTTTTTTAAAAAACGACAAGTTTTCCTGATTCTGGATCAGTACCAGCCGTAAAACCACTTTTTCCGCCACGTTGTACTTCTTTTCTACATTATCAACATGTTTTCAAGCCAACCGTTGTTCTTCGGCATGTTTAAATTTTTTTATTTTATCATGCAAAGTCCAAAAGGATTAGCCTTCGGGTTTTTTTTAAAAAACGACAAGTTTTCCTGATTCTGGATCAGTACCAGCCGTAAAACCACTTTTTCCACCATATTGTACTTTTTTCTACATTATCAAGATGTTTTTAAGCCAACCGTTGTTTTCAGAATTTTTTAAAGTTTTTATTTTATGGTGGAAAGTCCAAAGGGGTTAGCCTTCGGGTTTTTTCAAAAACGACAAGTTTTCTCGACTCTGGATCAGTACCAGCCGCAAAACCACTTTTTACAACATGTTGTACTTGTTTTCTACATTATCAAGTTGTTTTCATGTCAACCGTTGTTTTTATCAATTTTTTATTTTTTTCATTTTATCATGGAATGTCCAAATGGGGTTAGCATTCGGGTTTTTCCGAAAACGACAAGTTTTCTCGATTCTGGATCAGTACCAGCCGCAAAACCACTTTTTCCACCATGTTATTCTTTTTTCTCCCATATCAAGATGTTTTCACGCTTACCGTATTTTTGAAATTTTGAATTTTTTATTTTATAATAGAAAGTCCAAACGGGTTAGCCTTCGGGTTTTTCCGAAAAAGACAAGTTTTCTCGATTCAGGATCAGTACCAGCCGTAAAACCACTTTTTCCACCATGTTGTTTCCAGTTTTCCACATTATCAAGATGTTTTCAAGCGAACCGTAATTTTCAGTATTTTTATTTTTTGATTTTGTCATGGAAATTCCAAGGGGTTAGCCTTCCGGTTTTTTTTTTCAAAAACGACAAGTTTTCTCGATTCCGGATTAGTACCAGCCATAAAACCACTTTTTCCACCATGCTAGACTTGTTTTCCATATTATAAAGATTTTTCAAGCCAACCGTAATTTTTTGTATTTTTAAATTTTTTATTTTATCGTGGAAAGTCCAACGTGGAAAGTCCAAAAGTGTTAGCCTTCGGGTTTTTTTCGAGAACGACAAGTTTTCCTGATTCTGGATCAGTACCAGGCGTAAAACCACTTTTTCCACCATGTTGTACTTGTTTTCTACATTATCATGATTTTTCAAGCCAACCATATTTTTTAGGAATTTTTATTTTTTTTGATTTTATAATTACAAGTCCAGAGGTGTTAGCCTTCGGGTTTTTTTTAAAACGACAAGTTTTCTCGATTCAGGATTAGTACCAGCTGTAAAACCACTTTCTCCACCATGTCATGCTTCTTTTCAACATTATCAAGATGTTTTCAAGCCAACCGAAGTTTTTTGGAATTTTCAAAATTTTTTATTTTATCAAGGAAAGTCCAAAGTGGTTAGCCTTTGGGTTTTTTCGAAAACGATAAGTTTTCTTGATTCTGGGTCAGTACCAGCCGTAAAATCATTTTTTCGACCATGCTGTAATGTTTTCTACATTATCAAGATGTTTTCAAGCTAACCATATTTTTTAGTTTTATAAAAAAATTTATTTTATAATGAAAAGTCCATAGGGGTTAGTCTTCGGGTTTTTCCGAAAACGACAAGTTATCTCGATTCTGGATCTGTACCAGCCACAAAACCACCTTTTCCACCATGCTAGACTTGTTTTCCACATTATCAAGATGTTTTCTAGCCAACCATAATTTTTGGTATTTTTAAATTTTTTATTTTATCGTGGAAAGTCCAAAAGTGTTAGCCTTCAGGTTTTTTCGAACACGACAAGTTTTTTCGATTCTGGGTCAGTACCAGCCGTAAAATCATTTTTTCCACCATGCTGTAGTTGCTTTCCACATTATCAAGATGTTTTCAAGCTAACCGTATTTTTATTTTCTAAAATTTGCTGATTTTATAATGAAAAGCCCATAGGGGTTAGCCTTTGTGTTTTTCCGAAAACGACAAGTTTTCTCGAGTCTAGATCAGTACCAGCCATAAAACCACCTTTTCCACCATGCTAGACATGTTTTCCACATTATCAAGATGTTTTCAAGCCAACCGTAATTTTTGGTATTTTCAAATTTTTTATTTTATCATGGAAAGTCCAAAAAGTGTTAGCCCTCGGGTTTTTTCGAAAACGACAAGTTTTCTTGATTCTGGATCAGTACCAGCCGTAAAATTACTTTTTCCACCATGTTGTACTTTTTTCTACATTATCAAGATGTTTTCATGCCAACCGTAGTTTTCAGAATTTTCAAATTTTTATTTTATGATGGAAAGTCCTAAGGGGTTAGCCCTAGGGTTTTTTTTTTTGAAAACGACAAGTTTTCTCGATTCTGGATCAGTACCAGCCGTAAAACCACTTTTTTCTCCATGTTGTACTGGTTTTCTACATTATCAAGATGTTTTCAAGCCAACCATTGTTTTAGTCAATATTGTAATTTTTTATTTTATCATGGAACGACCAAAGCGGGTTAGCATTTGGGTTTTTACGGAAACGACATGTTTTCTCGATTTTGGATCTGTTCCAGCCGGAAAACCACTTTTTCCACCATGTTTTACTTTTTTCTACCTTATCAAGATGTTTTCAAGCTTACCGTACCTTTTTGAAATTTTGAAATTTTTTTATTTTATAATCGAAAGTCCAAACGATTTAGCCATCAGGTTTTTTTCGAAAACGACAAGTTTTCTCGATTCAGGATCAGTACCAGCCGTCAAAATACTTTGTCATGTTTTCAAGCCAACCATAATTTTAGGTATTTTTAATTTTTTATTTTATCAAGGAAAGTCCAAAGGGGTTAACCTTCGGGTCTTTTTGAAAACGACAAGTTTTCTCGATTCTTGATCAGTACCGGCCGTAAAACCACTTTTTCCACCATGTTGTAATTCTTTTCAACATTATCAAGAAGTTTTCAAGCCAACCGTAGTTTTTCAGAATTTTTAAATTTTTTAATTTTATCATGGAAAGTCCAAAGGGGTTACCCTTCGGGTTTTTTTGAAAACGACAAGTTTTCTCGATTCTGGATTAGTACCAGCCGTAAAACCACTATTTCCACCACGTTGTACTTCTTTTCTACATTATCAACATGTTTTCAAGCCAACCGTAGTTCTTCGGCATGTTTAAATTTTTTTTATTTGATCGTGCAAAGTCCAAAAGGATTAGCCTTCGGGTTTGTTTCGAAAACGACAAGTTTTCCCGATTCTGGATCAGTACCAGCCATAAAACCACTTTTTCCACCATATTGTACTTTTTTTCTACATTATCAAGATGTTTTTAAGCCAACCGTTGTTTTCAGAATTTTTTAAAGTTTTTTTTATGGTGGAAAGTCCAAAGGGGTTAGCCTTTGGGTCTTTCCGAAAACGACAAGTTTTATCGATTCTGGATCAGTACCAGCCGTAAAACCACTTTTTCCACCATGTTATACTTTTTTCTCCCGTATCAAGATGTTTTCAAGCTTACCGTATTTTTGAAATTTTGAATTTTTTATTTTATAATGGAAAGTCCAAACGGGTTAGCCTTCGGGTTTTTTCGAAAACTACAAGTTTTTTTGATTCTGGATCAATACCAGCCGTAAAACCACTTTTTCCTCCATGTTGTACTTGTTTCTACATTATCAAGATGTTTTCAAGTCAACCGTTGTTTTTATCAAGTTTTTATTTGTTTGATTTTATCATGGAAAGTCCAAATGGGGTTAGCATTCGGGTTTTTCCGAAAACGACAAGCTTTCTCGATTCTGGATCAGTACCAGCCGCAAAAACACTTTTTCCACCATGTTGTACTTGTTTTATACATTATCATGATTTTTCAAGCCAACTGCATTTTTTTAGGATTTTCAATTTTTTTGATTTTATAATGAAAAGTCGAGAGGTGTTAGCCTTTGTGTATTTTTGAAAACGACAAGTTTTCTCGATTCAGGATTAGTACCAGCAGTAAAACTACTTTCTCCACCATGTCATGCTTCGTTTCAACATTATCAAGATGTTTTCAAGCCAACCGAAGTTTTCGGAATTTTCAAAAAATTTTATTTTATCAAGGAAAGTCCAAAGTGGTTAGCCTTCGGGTTTTTTTCGAAAACGATAAGTTTTCTTGATTCTGGGTCAGTACCAGCCGTAAAATCATTTTTTCCACCATCCTGTAGTTGTTTTCTACATTATCAAGATGTTTTCAAGCTAACCGTATTTTTTTATTTTTTTTAAATTTTTGATTTTATAATGAAAAGTCCATAGGGGTTAGCCTTCGGGTTTTTCTGAAAACGACAAGTTTTCTCGATTCTGGATCTGTACCAGCCATCAAACCACCTTTTCCACCATGCTAGACTTGTTTTCCACATTATCAAGATGTTTTCCAGCCAACCATAATTTTTGGTATTTTTAAATGTTTTATTTTATCGTGGAAAGTCCAAAAGTGTTGGCCTTCGGGTTTTTTCGAAAACGACAAGTTTTCTCGATTCTGGATCAGTACCAGCCGTAAAACCACTTTTTCCACCATATTGTACTTTTTCTACATTATCAAGATGTTTTTAAGCCACCTGTAGTTTTTAGAATTTTTAAAAGTTTTTATTTTATGATGGAAAGTCCAAAGGGGTTAGCCTTCCGGTTTTTTCGAAAACGACAAGTTTTCTCGATTCTGGATCTGTACCAGCCGTAAAACCACTTTTTTCACCATGTTGAACTTGTTTTCTACATTATCAAGATGTTTTCAAGTCAACCGTTGTTTTTATCAATTTTTTATTTTTTGATTTTATCATGGAAAGTCCAAATGGGGTTAGCATTCGGGTTTTTCCGAAAACGACAAGTTTTCTCGATTCTGGATCAGTACCAGCCACAAAACCACTTTTTCCACCATGTTGTACTTTTTTCTCCCGTATCAAGATGTTTTCAAGCTTATTGTCTTTTTGAAATTTTGATTTTTTTTATTTTAGAATGGAAAGTCCAAACGGGTTAGCCTTCGGGTTTTTTCGAAAACGACATGTTTTCTCCATTCTGGATCAATACCAGTCGTAAAACCACTTTTTCCACAATGTTGTTCCAGCTTTCCACATTATCAAGATGTTTTCAAGCGAACCATAATTTTTAGTATTTTTATTTTTTGATTTTATCAAGGAAATTCCAAAGGGGTTGCCTTCGGGTTTTTTTTCGAAAACGACAAGTTTTCTCGATTCTGGATTATTACTAGCCATAAAACCACTTTTTCCACCATGCTAGACTTGTTTTCCACATTATAAAGATTTTTTCAAGCCAACCGTAATTTTTGGTATTTTTAAATTTTTTATTTTATCATGGAAAGTCCAAAAATGTGAAAGCCTTCGGGTTTTTTCCAAAAACGACAAGTTTTTCCGATTCTGGATCAGTACCCGCCGTAAAAGTACTTTTTCCACCATGTTGTACTTGTTTTCTACATTATCATGATTTTTCAAGCCAACCGTATTTTTTAGGATTTTTTATTTTTTTTGATTTTATAATGAAAAGTCCAGAGGTGTTAGCCTTCGGGTTTTTTTGAAAACGACAAGTTTTCTCGTTTCAGGATTAGTACCAGCCGTAAAACCACTTTCTCCACCATGTCAAGCTTCTTTTCAATATTATCAAGATGTTTCCAAGTCAACCGAAGTTTTTTGGAATTTTCAAAAAATTTTATTTTATCAAGGAAAGTCCAAAGTGGTTAGCCTTCGCGTTTTTTTTGAAAACGGTAAGTTTTCTTGATTCTGGGTCAGTACCAGCCGTAAAATCATTTTTCCACCATGATGTAGTTGTTTTCTACATTATCAAGATGTTTTCAAGCTAACCGTATTTTTTATTTTTTTAAAATTTTTTATTTTATAATGAAAAGTCCATAGGGGTTAGCCTTCGGGTTTTTTCGAAAACGATAAGTTTTCTCGATTCTGGATCTGTACCAGCCATAAAACCACCTTTTCCACCATGCTAGACTTGTTTTCCACATTATCAAGATGTTTTCCTGCCAACCGTAATTTTTGGTATTTTTATATTTTTATTTTATCGTGGAAAGTCCAAAAGTGTTAGCCTTCGGGTTTTTTCGGAAACGACATGTTTTCTCGATTCTGGATCAGTACCAGCCGTAAAACCACTTTTTCCACCATATTGTACTTTTTTCTACATTATCAAGGTGTTTGTAAGCCAACCCTAGTTTTCAGAATTTTTTAAAGTTTTTATTTTATGATGGAAAGTCCGAAGGGGTTAGCCTTCGGGTTTTTCCGAAAACGACAAGTTTTCTCGATTTTGGATCAGTACCAGCCGTAAAACCACTTTTTTCACCATGTTGTACTTGTTTTCTACATTATGAAGATGTTTTCAAGTCAACCGTTGTTTTCATCAATTTTTTTATTTTTTTTGATTTTATCATGGAAAGTCCAAATGGGGTTAGCATTCGGGTTTTTCCGAAAACGACAAGTTTTCTCGATTCTTGGATTAATTCCTTTTCAACCTGTTGAAGTCTATCATGGATTTCAATTATTGTAATAATTTGTCTCGTGTATGCTTGTATGAGATGAAACCAGCTATGTAACGAGCACTAGAGCACTGATCAAGGGCTAGTGCAAGGTTGTCATCCTTTCCCTAAGTGCTTCAGGAAGGGGGTGGTGACACAGACCGATTTAGATGGAACCCTGTTCAGTGTTAACGCAGCTGTTTCTAGAGCGTATCCCCAAAATGACAACGAAAGATCTTCCTGACTCATCTCGTATAACTTCGTATAATGTATGCTATACGAAGTTATTACGGTCCTGTACCCCGAAACGTTGGACCAATATTCATAGACACATATTTCATATAGTTGACTTGGATGAACTTGGGACCTGGCATGCCAGTGGGATGTGATGGATGATTGTGATGGATGGATGGGACTAGACATTGAGATGTCATGATGAGCTCTTATGGTGTAAGAAGGAATCATGGGGGTTTAGGCTGCCCAAATTTTATGTGGCATATGGGACCATAGGTTTCCGGGACAGGATTGGATAACCGCCGGAGACTGCTGGGTCGATCAGGATAGGATTGGATAACCGCCGGTAGATCGTGGATGGCCGTGACAGGATTGGATAACCGTTGTACGGGTGTGCCTATGGTACACATTGGGAAGTCACTGACCATCCTTGATGGTTCCTATCACCACAGCATAAGCTACGTGGACTGGCCAGGACAGGATTGGATAACCGCTGGTACGGGTTTTCCGATGGTACACAGTGGGAAGTCACTGACCATCGATGATGGTTCCTATCACCACAACGCATGGCCATTGTGTAGTAGTGCAAGTTTGGCTTTGCTGAGCTTGAGGTTAAGGCAGGAACACGCTGTCTGTATAGTGGAAGGTTATCGTGCTCTTAGGCGAATTGCGTGCATCTAAGATAGGCTGCTAACCTACTCTTAGAATGACCCTTCACCTCTGAGCATAGATGTAAGGCCCTATATTGATCTTTATACATCATGCGCAACCATGTGGATCCACAACAGGTTAGCTACCTGGTAAGATGGGGCGTTAAGAAGAGTGGTTGGCAGATGGTCGGAAAAACTGTCGTAGGATGGATTGGATTTGGTTGTTAGTTAACCGGAAAACTATCATGGATGAACTATTGCTTATAACTTAATCAATGTGCTCTCATGAGTGCCTTTGTTTTATTAAACTTGCTAAGTTATAGTTTTGTCTTCACAAACTGGCTTTTCGCAAATAAAAGAATAATGATCAGCCTAAGCATTATTAGATGATTGTTATCTCGCCAGTGCTAGTGAGGACAAAGCACTGATTCTCACATTAATATCCCTTTAGATATGGAGACGACCATGGATGGTGATGATCCGTATGAGTGCCATGAGGATGGCGATCCTCAGTACCAGGGTGACGAGTAGATGAAGGACCATGTCGTGGGCTCTCCTTAGTTGTTTGTGGGTTACGTAGTTGGAGTAGCGCTTTTGGATAGTTTGACTTTTCGTATTGTGGTTTTTATTCCGAACAATGTTTAAATATTCTGCATTTGAACTCTGATGTATTATGGATTAATTCCTTTTCAACCTGTTGAAGTCTATCATGGATTTCAATTATTGTAATAATTTGTCTCGTGTATGCTTGTATGAGATGAAACCAGCTATGTAACGAGCACTAGAGCACTGATCAAGGGCTAGTGCAAGGTTGTCATCCTTTCCCTAAGTGCTTCAGGAAGGGGGTGGTGACACAGACCGATTTAGATGGAACCCTGTTCAGTGTTAACGCAGCTGTTTCTAGAGCGTATCCCCAAAATGACAACGAAAGATATTCCTGACTCATCATACATCATACCATGTCCAACAAAGTTCGGTTCCTCCATTTGGATACCCTAATTAGCTCAGGCGTTCCGGGCGGAGTCAAATGCGGAACAATTCCACAACTCTTTAGATGGTCTCCAAACTCTTGGCTCAAATATTCACCTCCACGGTCTGACCATAAAAATTTTATTTTCTTGTCCAAATGATTTTTACTTCACTCTGAAACTTTTTGAACTTTTCAAAAGATTCAGACTTGTGCCTCATTAGGTAGACATAACCTTATCTACTAAATTCATCGGTAAAAGTAATAAAGTACTGATAACCACCTTTGGCCGTGGAGCTCATTGGTCCACATACATCAGTATGTGTGTAATAGCCCAAAAACATACTTATCTATTTTGCATGTTTAATTTGTAATATTTTGGACTTAAATGCATTTAGAGCATCTCATATCAACATGTTTTAATATGGGAAATATTTACATTGCTATGACATGATTAAATTACAAATTATAAACATAAGCTCTAAATAATTTGCTAAAATAATGTTTTAGCTCATAGTTGAACTTAGCAAAATAGATCATGAAAAATCCTAGCTGATTTTATTGTAATATAAATATGTAATATTCATATTTGGGTCAATAGGTAAATGTCATATCTAAAATAGGAAAATAGCCAAAAATAATACCAAGGCTTGGGAAAATCATGGAATAAATTAGAAAAATCCTAGAAAATTCCCAAATGAAGTTTTGATAATCTTTTTCACTCCTGGTTTGAAAATGAGACCAAAATACCTTGTGGGACCCACTTGTCATTGACCCAAGGCCTTGTAGGCATTAGATCAAACACCTAGCATATAGACTTTGACAATGGCGTGGGGGCCACCTGCAGGCCGCCTCCCCCAGTCATTGGGCGTCGCCGGTGCCCTGGGGCACGCCTCTGCCTCCCTCTGCTGTCTCTCAGACGGGAGAGACGTCGCCGGGCCCAGTGTCGCCGCCACCGCCCATGCCGCCCAACCGGAGCTCGCCGAGCCCAGCCGCCGCGCCTCTGCCTTGTCCGCCTGTTCGCGTCGTCGCCTGCGCGCGTGAGAGACCGGGAGAACACCCCAGTGACCGCCATGAATGTCCTAGAGCCTCTCTCGCAAGCCAGCGTGCCCCCGAGCTGAAAACCGCCCCTGGTTTTCCCTGCCTTGCTCCACTCGTGCTCTTGGCTCACCAAGGCAACCAAACGGAGCCACTAGACCCCAGTGAGTCACCGACTAGCTTCGGCGTACGGACTTGGTCCACCGCGGCCTGAATTTGAGTTTCCCCCAAACATGCCGCACCAGCCCAATACCCCCTCACGTCGACAGAGAGCACCAGGCTCTCTCTCCTTCTCAGCTCGCTCTTGGCTGCTTCGCCAACTCCCCTACAGCTCAACCCGAAGCAATCCCCTCAAATCCACTGTGCTCGCCGGAACAACTTCGCCGCCCGAGAACTGGGCAATGACACTGGTGCATGTCCATTGCCTCTATGGTAAGCCTCTAACCTTGCGCTCGCGCAATGAGACTCCTGTAGCAGCCGCCTCACTCCTCCGTTCCAATCGCAGCTTGAAGCGAAGGGAATAGCTCAAGCTCCGTCGTGCCGCCTCCGCCGCGCCGGACCCATACGTGGACAACCCGCACCCGTGCGGCTCTCGCTCATCTAAGCCAACGGTAAGCTACCACTACCTCTTGAATTGCCCATTCGCGCACTAGAAACCCAAGAGCTAGCCCGTAGCAGCGAGTGGACATGCTCCCGTAGCCATTACCGCCCTCTCTCGTCGCGCCGCCTCCACAGGTCGCGCCATGAGCCAAGACCACCACCATTAGGTGCGAGCTAAACTACTGAAGCCGTAGGAACTTGAATGACGCGAAATGGTGCCGTGTAGCTCCCGCAATCTGCCTCGCAAGCCTCGGGACCCCCCCTCGCGCTCTCTCTCTGGCGAGAGGAAGAAGATGACGGAGCGCCGTTGGATCGCGCTCTCTCTCGGGCGACTGCGCCGCGGCCTGCTGCTCTCCCGGGCCGGCCCAACACTGTGCTGGCCGGTATTTCAATCCTTTTTCCATTTAAAATATTTCCCGAGGTGCCTTTTTGAATTTCTAAAATTAGGAAATGACGTGTACTAATTTATAACAAATTCTAGTAAATACTATATATTTCTAGGGATTTTATAAAAAATATAATATGTACTACTTATAGTGGTAAATCTCTCTGGAACAATTTAGGTAACTTTATAAGTCATTTTCCAGTTATCTAGAAAACCCTGAAAAGAGTTTAAATGATTTAAAAATAATATCTGAGCCCCAAAATATTCTAGAAAATTATAGTATGTACTCTGACTTCTCTGAAACCAAATATAATCACATGATTTGGAATTTATGCATTGATAACTAAGCATTTAATCTATTAAGTGGAACATTTTTCTATAACAAAAAATTGCCCTAGGCTTAATTATGGATTCATTGAGCATAATTTTAAATAATACCTTAGTCAAGTAAAATTGAAAACATGGAACCTTGTGCAATTAAAATTCTAATTTCTATTGGTAAATGAGTTTAATGTTTTGCAATTCGATCATGCAACTTAAGTAATCAAATTAATGTAATTCTTCTAATGATAGGAATAATCTAACCAATCATGCTTGGACAAAAACTTATTTTCTCCTATATGGGCTTATTATTGGGGTTTATGCTATTATTTTTTATTAAATTATCATGACTATTATTGCACATGCATTCATAAGCATCATTACGATACCATATTATACTTTTGTTAAAGTAAATATATGATCTAATGAAGAGTCATGGAATTTTCTTGACAAGTACGAAACCTAATTGCTCTAAACCTATAAAGATCACCACCTACCCTAGTTATTCCAAACCATGCTCGTTAGATCGTAAGCATCATGCATCATGTCATATGTGTTTTATTATGGTATTTATTTGGACCTTGTTATTCGTTGATAACTATAGAAGGTGCTCCGAACGACTCCGAGGACGCCACTATTGACCCAGACTATGACCCCGTCAACGAAGGCGAGTCAAATTCTATCTTCAGAATGTTTGCCCATATTAGGGAAGATTGGGACCTTCCCTAGTGCGGGATAACATCGAAGGGTTGCATTTACTAGGGAGAGTACTGTACTTTTCTTACTGCGAGTTAAACCGTAACATTTCTTACTTGATTACCCAGTTTTACAAGTATTTACTTTTAAAGTATCAAATTGCATGCTGATTCAACTTATGAGCTAGTTTGCTAATCATGATATATCATGCCATGTTCATTGATGAATTTGTTATCCATGTTGATATTGCCTTGATAATGTCAATATCCTTTCACTTGCTTGTGATGACCTTGATATCACTCTTCGTTGATAACCTTGATTGAGGAAACAAATAAAATTGTTTAGACCCCTTAGGTCTGGTAAATAACTGCTTAGCTTTGCTTAGGTCACACATTTTTATGATTTGGGTCCTGTGCCCTGGAACGGAGAACTGTGATTCTCCGACTCATTCATTCATACCTATCCATGTTGATCTTGTAGACGCATTTGAGCTCGGGTTGGGCTTTTAGACTGGAGAGAGCTCTTCCATTTGTTCCCCCTTGGCTTGTGTGTTCTTGAGAGCTTCTCCCCATGGGTTTGCCCTTGCCCATGGCCACCTCCACATAGGGTTTCTGCTAGAAAGAGAGGAAAGGAGAGGGAGAAAGGAGCAAGGTAAGCATGGGTTCCCTTTTCTTCTCCGGTTGTTTTGCCCCTAGTTTCCCAAGGTTTTGGTGAGGGTTGGTGTGTCTCCTGGTCGTTCTTCTGAGTGCTCTTTGGTGTTTTCATGACGGAGATGAGACTACACGTTGTTGTCCCCGAGCTTCACCGGTCATCGTCTTCATCGCCTGTGTCACCACCCCCTTCTTGAAGCACTCAGGGAGTGGATGACAACCTTGCACTAGCCCTTGATCAGTGCTCTAGTGCTGGTTACATAGCTGGTTTCATCTCATACAAGCATACACGAGAGAAATTATTACAATGATTGAAATCCATGATAGACTTCAACATGGTCCAAAAGGCATTAAGCCATAATACATCAGAGTTCAAATGCGGAATATTAAAACATTGTTCCAAGTAAAAACCAAAAGATCATAAGTCTATTGTCTCAAAAGCGCATCTCCAACTATGCAACCCTGCAAACGACTAAGGAGAGCCCACGACTGGTCCTACATCTACTCGTAATCCTGGAAGTGAGGATCGCCATCCTCATGGCACTCGTACGGATCATCCCCATCCATAGCTTGCTCCATATCTAAAGGGATATTAATGCCAGAATTAGTGCTTTGTCCTCACTTGCATTGGCGAGATAACAACCATCTAAATAGTGCTTAATGGATAACAAGAGAATGGTTGGTGGTTCTTCTTTCAATTGTGAAAAGCCAGTTTTGTGAAGACAAAACCTATAACTTAGCAAGTTTACTAAATCAAAGGCACTCCTGAGAGCGCATTGATTGAGTTATAAGCAATAGTTCATCCACGATAGTTTTTCCGGTTAACTAGCAACCAAGTCCAACCCATCCTATGGTAGTTTTTCCGGCCATCTGCCAACCACTCTTCTTTACGCCCTATCTTATCAGGTAGCTAGCCTGATACGGATCCTCATGGTTGCGCATGATGGATCTAGATCAATATAGGGCGGTATATCTATACCCAGAGGGAAGGGTCATCCTAAGAATGGGTTAGCAGCCCATCTTAGATGCATACACCAAAGAGCACGATCACCTTCCAGTATAGAGACGGCGTGTTCCCGCCTTAACCTCAAGCTCAGCAAAGCCAAACTTGCACTACCGCGCGATGGCCACACGTTGTGGTGTTAGGAACCCTTGTCCAAGGATCAGTGACTTACCACTGGCACCCTTGAGTGCACCCTTACCGACAGTGATCCCAGCCTGACCCGGCGAGTCCACATAGCGTATGTTGTGGTGATAGGAACCATCAAGGATGGTCAGTGACTTACCACTGTGTACAATAGACACACCCATACCGGCGGTGATCCCAGCCTGACCCGGCCAATCCACTGTTTCCCGGCGGTGATCCCAGCCTGACCCGGTTTACTACGTAGTTCCCGACGGTGATCCCAGCCTAACCCGAAAACCTACGGTGCCATAGCCACATAAGGTTTTGGGCGGCCTAACCCCCATGCTTCCTTCTTACACCATAAGAGCTCATCATGACATCTCCATGTCTAGTCCCATCCATCCATCACAATCTTCCATCATATCCAACTGGCATGCCTGGTCCCAAATTCATCGAAGTCAAGTATATGATATGTGTCGGTGAATCTCGGTTCACCATTCCGGGGTACAAGACCCATGTCATAAAGTGGGGACCTAAAGCATAGCTAGTTTCACGAGACCTAAGGGGTCTAAATCATTTTATTTGTTTTCTAAACCAGGTTGTCAATGGAGTGTGATGTACAAGGTCATCTATAGAAATCAATGGATAATTAACATCATGAAAGCAATATCAATTTTGGTAAATAAATTCATCAATGAACATGGCATGATACATGATGATTATCAATAGGGTATTTGATACTTTAAAGCAGCATGCAATTTAATACGGTAAAAGGAAATACTTGTAAAACTGGGTATCAATATGCATAAATAAGGTTTAACTCGCACTAGGGAAAGTAAGGTACTCTCCCTAATAAAAGTAACCTTTCGATGTTTGCTCGCACTAGGAAGGGTCCCTAATCGTCCCTAATATGAACAAACATGCTTAAGATAGAATGTTAACTCGCCTTGATTCTCGTAGTAGTAGTCCTGTTGCAGTTCTGGGTCCTCGAACTCCACTCCGGATCCATCTACGTCTAATGTTCGGAGGTAGAAAGAACCAAATAAATTCAAAGTGCATAAATGTAGTATGATACATGCCATGCAATGCACAATCACATAAAATTAAAGGATTATTTTTAAGTAGTTGGGTTCTTATTTATTTTATCGAGAAAATTCCATGAGCCTTCTCTTATGTGTTTACTAGGCATTATTAACTTAATTAGATTATGCAGTAAGGTTTGTCATATATACATTAAAACAAGGTAATTATCAAGATAGTTTTATATTAGTCCCTTAAACATTATTTGGTATAAGAGGAATTATGGTAACAAAACCTTTCTCCTAAGTCATGTTATTAATTTTAAATATAAACAATTGTATCCAAAATTAAGGTAGACAATTCCATTATTAATTCTTTAGTGATATTTTAAGTTGCATGATTGAATTGCTGCATATGTTTCTCTCATACCTCAAGTTAGAGTTCTAGATTGAATTAGGGTCATTAACCATTTTATTTTACTAATTAACCCTACATGTGTTATCTTAAGGGAATAAACAAGGGTAATATTATCTATAAAGCCCTACAATTTATTTTGAAGTGTCATTAGGGTTTAGAAAAATTTCCAGAGGCATAATATCTCATAAAAAGGGTTATATTTAATTTTGGTCCCATTTTTGCATTTTTGATAAATATGGAAATTCCATAAATGAGCTATAACAATTTGTACAGAGAATATTTCTGTAGTAAATGGCATCTCTAGTATTATTCTAGGGTTCAACAGCATTTCTAGTATTTTTTCTCATTTTCTCACGAATTATCTAGCTCATTTTCTATTTTTATAAATTCATAATCTATTTCGAGATTTAAATAAAATTAGAAAATGGGAAAATCGGTGCACAGTACTGGGCCGGCCCGTGGGCTGCTCCTCTCGGCAAAGAGGCCACGTGGAATTTATTACTGTAGTGGCTTTAATTTAATTCAAAATAAAATAAATAATTTCCCATTTAAAAAAATTAAAAAAATAGCTTCTATGCGCCCATCCATCAGGCACTATATATGAAGCGTCCGTTGAACGGGCGTTATTTAAGCGGAACAGTTAATGGCGCTGAACCAACGGGTGTTTAATAGCTGCAACGGCCCGGGGCATCTTCGAGGTAATAATCGCCCGTTGGTCGGGCTTTTTTTGCACTGTTTCGTAAAAACCGCCCGTTTGTCAGGCGTTTTATGTGGCGTGGGAATGAAGCGCCTGTCCAACGGGCGCTAAATCCCACAAGACCTCGCGCGGCCGGCGCTGAATCGGCATAGTGCCCATTTTACAGCCGCACCACAGGAGAAAAAAGAGAAGGAGAGGAGAGGAGAGGAGGAGGAGGAGGAGAGGGAGTGAGAGGAGGAGAGAGAAGAGGAAAGAAAAAAGAAGGTAATTTTTACGCCCTTTTCTATTTTTATTATGTAATGTTTGAAAACAAGGTAGGTTAGCAATATATATAGCGATTAGGTTTTCATAATTATTACGTTTATTTTCTGTAATTAGGTTTCTATAATTATTAGGTATACATTTGATTTAGAGGTTTAAATTAGAATAATATTTCGATATGGGTTTTGTATGACATATGTAAATTAGTTTTAAGATTTAATGTTTTATAATATGTATGGTAGATTGTAGACTATATTTAGGGTTATATCTAGGGTTGTAAGGGAGGGTAATACGTTGATTTAGTGCGTATGTTTATTTTTGTACAGTTTACGGTTATGGTTTATGGTAGATTGTAGACAATATTTAGGGTTATATCTAGAGAGCATGTGTAGGTTATTAGCAGCATAATGCGCGTAGGTTTACCGTTGTTAGGGTAGTAGTAGGCTCGATTTATTTGAAGCATAATGCACGTAGGTTTCATGCATAGTACAAAGGATTGAAAGCGATAAATCTTTAAGATGTTTTTTGTCAGTACGGAAATAATAAAAAATTTATTAGTAGTTTATTACGTTTTTTTTACAGGGTCAATGTCAGACAGAAAATATTTTAATGTTCATTACGGACAAGGGGAAATCAATTTTGGTCCAGACGGAGTAGACCTATCTATGTTTCAGTCAGTGATGTTAGGGATATCTAGGCCCACGGAGAGAAAGTTAGCAGGGCTAGAAAACTGGCTGTTAAGGACGTTCCAAATTGACCCTGAAGAATATGGTCTCGATATCAGTGCTGTTGTTAGCCGTGCAACCGAAAGACCTTATTGGGAGTTGCTACCGATAAAGGCAACCCGAGGATGGAGGCGTTATGTCGAGATCGCCACTGAACGAGGACTGCCACTCGCACTTCTTGTTCAGGTGAAATACAAGGAACAAACTGAACAAGTGTTGCATGAACATGTCGAAAGTACGGATGTTGAAGGAGCACATGTAGTGCAGGAAGAGGTGCAGGAAGATGCTGACGCGACTGAGCATGTGGTGCAGGAAGAGGTGGAGGAGTTGGAGGAGGCAGGAGAGGGATCAAGTGAGCAACAAAAAACACAGGAACCCACAGGTGCGGCAGATGAGGGGGAGCATATTGAAGCTATAGTTGAGGAGATGGAGGCCGAGGATGCTGAGCACGAGCAAGTCCCTGAGGAAGATGTGTCAGACGATGAGAGTCCCGGTGGGTTTCAAAATGTCGTGCCGGTCGAGTGGAACTCATCGAACTTTTCGAACCTATCTATCCGAGAAGGCACTCAAACAGCCTAGGAGTACCACCAGAACGAGGTGACACAAAGAGCGACATACCCCTCAAAGGAAGAGTTGCTGACAGCCGTGAAACTTTGGGCATTATCAGTTATGAGAGAATTCAGGGTTGTGAAGTCTAGCCGAAGTGTGTACGATGTGATGTGTGTGGTCTCTGGTTATCCTTGGCGTGTGCATGCCTTTTAAAGGAAAGTGGGTGGAGTACTGGATTTGTTCAATAGTGATGGAGCATAATTGTACGGTGACTGAGGTAAGACAGAAGCACAGGAACCTAACATCGATAATGGTAGCACAGATAATGCAGGCTCAAATAGCACAGAACGTGAACTACGAGCCTCGGTCTATCATTCGAGCCATGGAGTAACAATTCCAGTACACTATTCAGTATGCAACCGCTTGGAGGGCAAAACAAAAGGCATTAGAGATGAGGTTCATATGAAGCATCTTATGCGAATATTACATCCCTGTTGATGGCCATAGCTAGGAGGAATGTGGGAACGTATTATGATTTTAAAGAGTTGGAGGCAGAGGGCAACGATATTGGGAAGTTTGTTCTGCAGTGGGTTTTCTTTGCTTTAGGGCAGTGTATCAGGGGATTTCAATACTGCCCTCCATTTCTATGTGTGGACGGAACATTCCTAACTGGCAAGTATAAGGGGCAAATCCTGACAGCAATTGCCGTTTACGGCAACAACCAGATTCTGCCGGTGGCATTTGCTTTTGTGGAAGGTGAGAATACTGAGAGCTGGTACTGGTTCTTAGAAAGGGTGAAGCACGCGGTTGTTGTTGGCAGACCAGATGTTTGTATCATTCATGATAGACATGTTGGATTGTTGACGGCGATCGAAGAAATGAAGCTTGGCTCTGACTATCGAGCTGCTCAGTGGCCGGACATGCATACCCAGTGGTGCATGAGACACATGGGTGCCAATTTGTTTAGCCAGTTCAAGAGTAAGCACTTAATGAATCTGTTTAAGCGGTTGTGTAAGAAAAATCAGCAGCGTAAGTTCAATCGGCTGTGGCATACGTTGGACGAGCTGACCACGAAGCATACCAGGGAGGCTGGGAACGTGAGGAACAGAAGAATTACAAACTTTTCAGAATGGATTGAAGACTGCCCGAAAGAGAAGTGGGCACTGCTGTATGATTCCGAAGGCCGTAGATACGGAATCATGACTACAAACTTGGCGGAGGTATACAACTGGGTCATGAGAGGGAGTAGGGCACTGCCGCTCGTAGCAATTGTAGAGGCGATTCTGCACCGAACATGCAAGTATTTCATGGACCGGTATCGAGTAGCCTCAATTGCTATGTCTGACAATCGGTTGTTTTTTTTCTGGGGTTGTCACAAAGTACATTGTTGAAAAGGTTAAGAAGACACAGCTACACTCACCTCAAGCAATGGGTACCGATGAGTTGAGGTACAAAGTTCACTGTATGGATAGGGCTCGCCTTGGCCGCAAACGTCAGAAGAACAGACAGGAGTATATTCTTGCTGATGACTAATGCAAATGCTCGTGTCGTAAGCCGAAACTGCTTCACAAGCCTTACTCTCATGTACTTGCAGCTGCATCGATGACAAATCAGTCCACGTATAGTTATGTTTTCCAGTATTACAGGAAGGAATCTATACGCCACACTTGGCATGCCGAGATATATGGATACGCCATGTACGGGTCATTCACTCAAGTGTGACTCTACCTTCTCCCATCTTTCCCGCTTGTCACCCTCAAATTTTATGCTTTTTCAGAACTGATGATTAAATATTAAAAAACTTGATTAACATGATACAACTCATGACACGTATGATGCATAAAACATTTTATCATATTAGCGCATCATAACTAAACCTACGTGCATTAAGAGATTTAAAAACATAGTTGTTCCACATGATAATCATTCTACTGGGTACAGCGGGGGTATTTCCCCTTCGCAAACGCGCTAGGTCCTGCTTCCCTAGCTCTAGCAGCCCTCTCGCGCTTTCTAGCACGGTCTGCCTCATGCTCATTCAGCTGCCGCTGCCGGTCTGCTTCGCGCTGTGTTTCAAACTCATCTCTCGCAATCTTGTTTCTTTCTTCCCTAAGGGCGCCTTGCCACCGTTCCTCGGCCCTAGCACGGCGCCTCGCCGCCTCTCTTTGCATTTGTCGCTCCTGGTCGGGAGTCTGCACCACGTCCAAATATTGGACAAATTAGCACAATGGAGGCTATTAAGATTTAAGTTAGCACTGAAGTCTATATGTTTATTATGAAACAAATAAGTAAGAAGTAACTTATAGGGTACTTTGTTTTCCTCTCCATCTCGGGCGTTCGATCATATGCATAGTTTGCGCACATACAATATCATCTCTCGTAAGTGTAAATGATACATTCTTAAAATGCAAAGACTGCCGTAAAGACACATGGCCGCTGAACATCTGTTGGGATGGATTCATGAACATACTCCCTCGGTGGCGATGGGAACTCCATGTCACTCTACTCGCTCTTAAGAGGTTGTTTCTCAAGTCAAGGGCTTACAACACTCTGCTCGTCTGAATTCCTTGTATGCTCCTCCCCTTTTTATAGCCGAGCGTGTGTCCATTAAATTATCAAAATCATCTGATTAAGTCATCCCTAATTATTAATTTATTACCAAAACACGTGTGGTAGGCAGGAAGTGATGGCGCAACAGTGTAAGCAGGTAGGAATCCGAGGTGAGAGAGTACATATATGGCTAGCAAGAAGTGATGGGCGTACCAGTGTGAGCAGGTGGCAGACAGGAAGTGATGGCACAGCAGTTCACCTGCAAGAATCCGAAACGAAAGCACATGGCAGCCAGGAATCCGATGGAAAAACACTGCAAAAATGATGGCAGCATATGGCAGGTAGCACCCAGTGTGAGCAGTAGCACATGGCAGGTAGCACATGGGGCAGCAGGCCATTAAACGCCCGCTAGTCAGGCACTATTTAAATATCGCCCGTTAAATAGCGCCCGCTGGACGGGCGATATTTAAATAGCGCCTGCTGGACGGGCGATATTTAAACAGCGCCCAATGGACGGGCGTTTCTTGCTTACGCTCCCAACTGCCCAGCGATTCATATAAAACGCCCGCTCAACGGGCGCCGGGAGGTTTTTTTTTAAAATTTTTAAACGGGAAATTATTTGTTTTATTTCGAATTAAATTAAAGCCATTACAGTAATAAATTCGGCCACGTGGGCGAGCATGCGCACGCCTGACATGCGGGCCCCGCATGTTAGTGGCCCAAAGGTGTTTGAATCACAGCCGTTGGATCCAGATCGGACGGTTCCAGGTCATCATGTACCTCTCGCCAGTGCGAGGGAAACGGCGCGACCCTGCGTGATTCTTCGATGGATTGCGGGCGCTATGGTTCATCATTTTGCACGATTCAAATTTCTACAGATTCAGTGACTCAACGTACGTCTATTGGATTTGTTTTCATGGGCTGAGGTGGTCTGTAGAGGTGGCGGGACGTGCGGTGGCGGCGGAGGCCACAGTCGAGCCATGCATGTCCTGCTAAGTACTTGCTCTTGTGAATCTAAGGCATGCTCTAGGATCTAGGGGCTCTGTGGATGCTTACCGAGGAAGCGGCGAGGACGGAGGCGCTCTGGCGTGGTCTGGCGTCGTGCGTGTCCGAGCAGGGCGGCGGCGGCGAGTCCGGTCATCGAGCACCTGTGCACAATAGGCCACGATTGGCATGGTAAAGTGAGAGGGGTATGAGGCGATGCCAGCGGCCCAAGCACAAGCCAAATGGCTTACCACAGACAGTGCTCCCGTGCTCGATAGGCAAGGCGGCGCTCAGAGCGGCGAGAGCGTTCCGGTGACCTCCGGCAATCTCTGGCCGAGAGCGAGCTACTGAAGCTTCACTACATCAAGGCGAGTGCGGTGCGCTAGAGAGGGGAATGTGAGTGTGTCTCAGTGAGGATACCCACGGGAGGTTTATAACGGGCGGCGCGGCCGATTTGGGGAAAATGGAAAATACGGCGAGCCTGGACGTGGTCCGTACGCCGGCGTCTCAGGGTAGCTTAGAGAGGTTGAGAGGGGGCTCAGGAAGGACTTGGCGCACGGAGAGCAAGTCCCATGCACCGCAGGCCATCGAGTGGCGCTCACGGGCGGCATCGAGCTCACCGTCGAGATAGAGCAAGCGGGCAGTCAATGGAATGCTCTGCACTGCTTCCGGCGTCTTCATGGCGAGCGCGGCCATGAGCTAGCGTCCATGGCGGGCTGGCACGTGCAGCAGGCGGTAGGCGCGCCCATTCGGCCACGGCGGCGCGCAGCGGCGATTGCGGGCCCCGCGGTCGCTTCTCTGGCGCTGGGAAGGAGCAGAGGCGCGGCAGGTGTTCTCTGGTCGCTAGCGCAGGCCAATGGCGGCGAGGGCAGGCCGTTGCCCGGTCCAAAGCGAGGGCTGCTCCTAGGTGTTTGATTAAATGCCTAAAAGAGAAAGAGAGGATGTCCAGTGGGTCCCACTAGGGTTATTTTGGTCCAAAATGATGCTAAACTCATTTAGAGGTCTCTAAGGTCCATTCTGAATTTTTCTTGCATTTTCACCTATTTTTGCTATTTTTGGAGCTTATGAAATGGTGTATGTGCATGTGTATAAACACATATACATGTGTTCACATGAGCATTCTTTTGTTAATTTAAATTTCTCCAAGCATGCCCAACAAATTGGCACAAGGAAATTTAATTCCTAGATTAACACCTCTCATATGGTCATTTTGGTTATTTTCCCCAATTTTCCAAGCTCCTTTTTAATTCTAATTTGCATTAATTTATTTTTCCTAGCAATTTCATATTCAAAATGGCTATGGGAGATCTTAGGGAAAATTATTCAATTTACTCATACACAAATGCATCACAAGAAATAATTTTCAAAATAATCCTCAAAACAATATCCCATAATATTATAGTTTAGCATTTTGGGCTATTACATCCCGTACGACTACTTCCTCTACATCAACGAAACCCTTGCCGGTGCCAGGTCATCAAGTTGGGAACCGGGTGCTTCCACTTCTCCGCCGAAGAAGTCCGAGGGAAGCCGTGAACGTCTACATCTCCGAGGCGTTGGGTCGTCGTCCAAGGTGCCGGGACGCTGTGCGTGATCAAGGCCTCCGCAACTCCGACTATGTCAAGGTCTCTGTCCGAAGGGTCAAGTGTACAAATACCTTCTCCGCGAAGGTCGGCGCCACTTCGGTGGTGTCGGGGTGTTGGAAAGCCTTTGACTTGTGAAGGAATCCGGCCTCAGTGTGAGGGTCGGGAGCAAGCCTTGGGATTACGCCCTAAAAGCTCGCCGAGTGGATTTGCGGGCACGGGACGAGAGGGTCCCGGTCTCCTTCCGGGGAGATTCCGCATAGTGGAGGTAGGTGCTTTGCGGGGAACCACGTTAAAAAATTGGTGAGCCTCCCCTTGTCCATTTACTTTCCGCACATTTACTTTCTGTGTTGCTGCGGCTACTCCTTTGCATTTGCCTCGGCTATTAGGCTAGTTTAATTTCCGCACTCGCTCTCGTTAGCCTAGTTCTAGTCCTTTAGTGTTGCTTGCTTTAGTCGTTATTTTGGAACTAGGGTTGGTTAACTTAAGTTGATTAAATTGAAAATAAAAACAAAAATACTATAAAAATTGCCTAATCTAGCCACTTCACCCCCTCATGGCCTTAGATCCCTTCAAGTGGTATCAGAGGCAAGTTGCTCTCTGTAGTGCTTAACCGCATACAGTCAAAATGGCCGAAGGGGGTAGTGTCGCTGGTAATAGGATCCCTCTGTTTACTGGCACCCACTTTAGTCACTGGAAAACTAAAATGACAATCAATCCTTAGGTCATCAAGTTTGTGCTGTGGTAGAGTCTCCTTTAGGCTTTGTAGATCAAATCACAAAACTTGACCTAGAGTTTTGAGCGCTTTAAGATGTCGTGAAGGAGGAGAAAATTGTATTGCTTATGAGGCGTTTTGAGCACTTTAAGATGCTCCCTGGCGAGGACGTGAATGCAATGTATACTCGTCTTAATCCTTTGGTGAACGAGCTCAAGGGGCTCGGATTCGCCATCACTGACCTAGATGTCTGCAGGAAGATGATACACGTTCTTCCAAAGGCGGGGTACATGGACTTTGTCGTTCTCACCTCGAGGAGCCCTGAGATTAAGACAATGACTCCCTCCTAGCTTCTTGGGCAAATCTGTGCCCATGAGATGCTGGTGAACGACAGCGAGGATGATGAGCCTCCAAAGGCCAAGGAGAAAGCAATCACTCTCAAGGCCAAGACATCCAAGTCAAGTGGCAAGTCAAGCAACAAGTCCAGCTCTGAGGGTGAGCAAGGAAGTCCCAAGATGTACAAGGGTGGAGACAATGTAGCTCTTGCTGTGAACAGGCTTGCCAGGCAATTCAAGATGTTCAGCTCCAAAAACTTCAAAGACAAGAAAGCTCTTGCCTCCATACACTGCTCTGAGTGCAATGAGAGAGGCCACATTGCCTCGGTGTGCCCGAACAAGAAGAAGAACAAGTCCAAGGGCAAGGAGAAGGCAAGCAGTGGTGAGGACAAGGGCAAGTCCAAGGCCAAGACCAGGAGGTACAAGTCGGGCTTCCGCCGCATCGACAAGAGTGGCAAGAAGAAAGCCTTAGTCGGTGAGTGGGAGACCGACAACAGCACGAGCGACGAGTCTTCCTCCTCTTCTTCAAGCGACGGTGGTGCCAAGGAGAAGAACAAGGAGAAGCCAAAGGCACTGATCGGCCTCATAGTTGCCGAGTCGGTGCCTCCACCGCTCGCTCTTCCACCCGTGAGCTTGGCGGCTACCTCAAGTGATGATGCCGGATGGGAGTCCGACATTGGGCTTGTAGCTCCTCCAGTTCTTCCACCACAGAGCCTGATGGCACGCTCCTCCATGCCCACTGATGACGAGGTGAGTGTTTCTGCTTCTTCTGATGCAAGTTCTTTGCCATTTGAGATGGGGTCTCTTGAGTGTCTTGAGTACGCGGTGGGCACAGCCACTCAAGCAAATGATCTATTGCAACAGTTTAGAGCTAAGTATGATAAACTCAAAGTAAAACTTGCTGAAGTATGCAAGCAAAATGAGGAATATAATAGATAACGTATAAAATTGCAAAAGATGGTAGATGACTTGGTAGATGACTTGTTCAAGCTAGAAGATAGGAATGATATGATTGTTGCTGGAAATGCTTTGCACAATGCTATCAACTCTCTACCTTCCTTTGAATATGCTTCTAGTTAGTATTGTGTTGATAATGAATTGATTGAGCTTGACACACCTGCTGTACTAGATGCTATGACTTGTGATTCTCTACCTGCTCCTGCTAGTAGCACACCACCTGTTGCTTTGCTCACACGTGCTAGTAGTGTTTCAATTGTGCATGATTTGCCTGCTTCAGTAAGTAGCTCTTTGTCTGTTGCTCAGCCAGCTGTTTCACCTGTTTCTATGCTTGATTATAGCATTCCCATTGATAGCTCTTTTCCTAGTGTTCTGTATGTTAATGTTCCTGATACACCTGCTCCTTTACTTGCTTTGCCTGAACCATTACCTGCTGCTGTGCCTAGTGCTAGTGACAAGCAAAAATCTATTGCTCCTGTTGAAAGTTTGCTTATTCATGTCCCTTCAAGTTCAACTGTTTGTGCTAGTGGTCCAACTGTGATTGCTTCTTCTTCAAATGGCTATAGGGGTAATGGTGGCTTGTGTGATCCCGACAATTGCAAGGGTGCAAGGGAGTTAATCATAGAAAATGGGGAGCTTGTGAGGGAAAATTGTGAGCTTAGAGCAAACTTAGTCAAGTGTAAGGGGCTAGCGAGTGAAAACAGTGAGCTGAGAGCCAAGTTGGCTAAGTTTGAGGTTAGGAGTTACGAGGGGAGTTTGGCCTTGGACAAGATGCTCAAAGACCAACGACCTGTCTCCGATAAGGGCGGATTGGGGTTCACCCCCGAGAAGAAACCCAAGGGAAGAAAGGGAAAGGGTCCTGATCCTCGTGCATCTACCAATGGCAATACACTAGAAACCCTCGCTCTAGGACACAAACACCCAACGCTTGGCAGCCAAGGTCTTGGAATAGGAATAGGCAATGGGTGAACTCTAGGACTAGTCCAGGGAACACCAGACAAGTGCAAAACTATAGGCAGAACACTTGGAACACTAGTGCCTGGAACGGCTATAAGAGTGATTCTTGGGGTAGGTTCCCAACTAGGCAAAACTGGTGGGATAGTTGGGATGGGTATAGGCAGGATAGGAACTACAGGCCTGCTAGACCTCACTTTGTGCCACATAGGTTTGAGGGGGCACCTAGGGGTTTTGGGGGTAGAGTACCACCTAGAGCACCACCTAGGACTCAGCCTAGACCCTACACGTGGACCACACCAAATCTCAGCCTTCCTAGGAACCACACAGAGGTAGAGGGGAACTACCTGTTTAGGAAGAACGGCCAAGGGAAGATAGTGGCCAAGTTCATAGGACCCTCATGGGTGTTTGATAACAGGTCACAAGTGTGGGTGAGGAAAGAGTTGCTTGATAAGTTTAGAGTTCCTAAGACTAACCCTCGGGGACCCATTAAATGGGTTCCTGAGTCTTCGATGTGACTCTCTTCTATGGCTATGAGTGCATGTGAACTACAGGACCAACGGCCGTCATTGGATCATGGACAGTGGGTGTACTCAACATATGACGGACAACGCATGGTTGTTCACCTCACTCGGGGAAGAAGGGAGCTTTCCGAAGAAGGTAACCTTTGGTGACAGGAGTCGGAGTCGGGTGATTGGAACCGGGGAGGTATACATTTCTCCAAAGCATTCAATTCAAAATGTCCTCCTCGTTGAGCCTTTGCATTATAATTTGATCTCCGTTGCCTAGTTGCTCGACCTAGGGTTCCATTGTCACGTCTCACCAACATAAATGCGGTTTTTGGATCAAAATGATAATTTGGTGTTCAAAGCTTTTCGTTTCCAAAACCTATTTCTTGCTATGTTTGAGTTGCCCCCCACAAATGACTCGGCATGCCTACTCACCAAAGTTGAGCTTGGATGGCTTTGGCATAGGCGCCTGGGACATGTGGGAATGGCCAATCTAAAGAAGTTGGTGAAAAATGATTTTATTCAGGGTGTCAAGGACGTTACATTTGAGAAGTCTAGGCTTTGTAATGCTTGTTAGGCAGCGAAGCAAGTAGCTAGTCCACACCCATCAAAGAGCATCATGTCTACTTCGTGTCCACTTGAGCATTTGCACATGGATCTCTTCGATCCTACCACATACGTGAGTCTATGAGGTAACTTGCACTGCCTGGTAGTGGTAGATGACTTTTCCCGTTACACGTGGGTCTTCTTTTTGTCGGATAAAGCCCCGTTGGGGATGTTTTCAAAAGATTTGCAAAAAAGGCTCAAAATGAATTTGAATGTCCAATAAAACGGGTGAGAAGTGACAATGGATCCGAGTTTGTGAATACTAATGTGCAAGAATTATGTGATAAGCTAGGAATAGGGCATCAGTTCTCCGCCACATACACTCCAGAGGAAAACGACATTGTTGAGCGGAAGAACAGGACTTTGATTGAAATGGCCAGGACAATGCTAGATGAGTACAAGACGCCTGATGAATTCTGGGCTGAGGCGATCAACACAGCTTGCTACTGCATCAAGAGATTGTACCTGCACTGATAGCTCAGGAAGACAGCCTACGAGCTCTTGATTGAGAGAAAGCCAACTGTCAGCTATTTCAGGGTATTCGGATGCAAGGTCTATATCTACAAGAAACGTCAGCACTTAGGGAAGATCCAGAGCAGAGTCGATGAGGGCTTCTTCTTGGGATATACCTCCAGATCACAGTCTTTCAGAGTGTTCAACAAGAGGACATGACTAGTTGAGGAGAGCTGTGATGTCAAGTTTGACGAGACAGCCGGGTCCCAGGGACAGTTTGAAAGTTTAGATGATGTGGCGGATGAGGACTTGACTTGGGCAGTGCAGTAGATGCCAGTGGGAGACGTCAGGCCAGTGGAGGCGCAGCCTGAGGATGAGCCAGCACCAATTCATCCACCGACACCTGACATGGCACTTGACTCAGGGGGACCTTCACCTCAGCACATCACCTCCACCTCTGAGTTAGCGCCTGCTCCAGTTCCGGCTTAAGAGGACAGCACAGCTATGGGATCAGCACCAGAGGCAGCCACAGAGTAGGTTGAGTCAGCAGCACCATAGCACCTGAGACAACACCACACCGTTGCCCAGGATCACCCAGCCAGGCAGGTGATTGGTGATCCGGCATGTGGAGTTCAGACTAGGTCCAGGACAGCCAACATTTGTGAGTTTCAGACCTTCGTCTCCGAGCTTGAGCCAAAGAAGGTTGAGGAGGCACTTACAGATGCCGACTGGATCAATGCAATGCACGAGGAGCTCAACAACTTTGAAAGGAATGAGGTCTAGACAGTTGTGGAGCGACCCAAGGACTACAACGTGATCAGCACCAAGTGGGTGTTTAAGAACAAGCAGGATGAGTTCGGATCAGTGGTCAGAAACAAGGCTAGACTTGTGGCACAGGGCTACTCACAGATTGAGGGGATTGACTGTGGAGACACCTACGCTCCAATGGCTCGTTTGGATGCAATCAGGCTACTTGTGGCATTTGCAATATGTCACAACATTGTGCTCGAGCAGTTGGATGTCAAGAGTGCATTTTTGAACGGGTACATTGGAGAGTTAGTGTACGTTGAGCAGCCTCCAGGCTTCGAGGACCCACAACACCCCGATCATGTGTACAAGTTGTCAAAAGCACTATACGGACTGAAAAAGGCTCCACGGCCTTGGTACGAGAGGCTGAAAGAGTTCCTTACTCAGCAGGGCTTCAGAGTTGGATGGGTCGACTCGACCTTGTTCACCAAGGTGACAGACGGGGATCTCTTTCTCTGCCAGGTCTACGTGGACGACATAATCTTTGGCAGCTCCAACGAAGCACTGTGCACAGAGTTTAGCGAGTTGATGGCCAAAGAGTTTGAGATGTCAATGATGGGAGAGCTCAGTTTCGTTCTGGGGTTTCAAATCAGGCAACTTCGCACGGGCACTTTTATCTCTCAGGAGAAGTACATCAACGACCTGCTCAAGCGATTCAAGTTGCAAGATTGTAAGCGCATTCGGACTCCTATGGCTACAAACGGGCATCTCGATCTCGACACTCAAGGTACCCCTGTTGATCCTAAGCTCTATCGCTCTATGATTGGTGCCTTGCTTTACTTGACTGCTTCTAGACCGGATATAATGTTTAGCGTTTGCATGTGTGCACGATTCCAAGCATCCCCTAGAGAAATGCATTTAAAAGCAGTTAAATGCATATTTCGATACTTAAAGCATACACCTAGTATAGGAATTTGGTCCCCGAAGGGTGCACAGTTCGTACTCCTCGGTTACACCGATTCGGACTACGTGAGATGCAATATTGACCGCAAGAGCACTTCAGGCGCTTGTCACTTCCTAGGTAGATGCTTAGTATTTTGGGCCTCTAAGAAACAGAACTCCATGGCACTATCAACGGCCGAGACCGAATACATAGCGGCAGGGAGCAGCTGTGCTCAATTGCTATTCCTCACACAGTCTCTGTACGACTACTGTATTAAGCTAGACTACATTCCCTTGCTGTGTGATAACGAGAGCGCAGTAAAGATAGCTAGCAATCCGGTCCAACACTCACGTACCAAGCACATTGACATTCGCCACCACTTTCTCAAAGACAACATTGCAAAGGGTGACATTGTGCTTGAGCATGTGCGAACCGACGACCAGCTTGCAGATATCTTTAGCAAACCATTAGATGAGAATAGGTTTTGCAAATTGCGAAATGAATTAGATGTGCTTGATAAGTCAAATGCAGTTTGACACCTAGACTGGACTACCGGAGAGGTCTCATTATAATACCTGCACATATGAGCTTGTGACTTGAGCTTTGTCTTTTATACTTGGTTATCTAGTTGCTCTTGTACTTTGCTTCATGATCTAGATAACTAGTGCATGGAAATGAAGTCACTTGCTCATTTGAAGCTTGATTAAAACACCTGCTAAATCAATGCCTTGCATGTGTGTTAGTTCACTTAGAGCCACCTGTTTCTCTCTCTGATGCTCATGTTCAATGGATAATCTAGCTCTAGTCCTTTAGTTGAACTATCAATTACTTGCAGTAAGCAGGATGGCTAATTGAGAACCTTTTAAAACTGTTGAGCAAACAAAAAACAATAAGCTGAAAATGTCTCACCAATCCTCCCCAACGAGATGGCTCATCATTGCACTAGATGTGAACTTGGGGGGAGTCTGGATGACAAGACAGTTGCCTCTAGTGTAATGTTGGGTGCCGTCGAATGGCTTGAGACAGTCCCACCAGTTATTCCCAATGAGATAGCTCGCCATTGCACTAGGCGTGAACTTGGGGGAATTCTGGATGACCAAGATGTTCATCTCCAGTGTCATTTTGGGTGGTGTCAACTAAGGCTTGGGACGGAGGCAAATTTTGAAAAGAGGCAATCACCCAAATGCTTTAAAAAGGAATAAAATACTCAACACATAAAACATTTTATCTCTTGAAGCTTGAAGTGCAAAACTTGTGACTGATTAGATTCTTCTAGAGATATTAGTTCCATATTACTCCCTTGCACTTGATCATCAAGTTTGGAACTTGTGGCTATATGTTCACGTCTCATATGTGCTTGGTAATAACTTAGTGAACTTCACCTAAATTTGGCTAATTTTGATTCAAGTTGACAAAGTAACCTTGCTCTAGATTTGATAGACTCTGGGGTGAATTACTTGTGCATTCTAGGTACTTGTATAAACTACAAAGTTCACAAGTTCTTTCTCAATTGTGCTTTCCAAAGTGGTGCCAGTTTAGTTGTCTTTTTTGCATTTTGCTAACAAGGGGGAGAAAAATATGCAAACCAATCTCAATTTGCTAGAACTGGCTAAGGGAGTGATGGAGAGTGATATGCTTTGGTTGTAGTGAGCATGTGTTGTGGGGGAGCATGAGAGCTAAGAGCAAAATTGAGCCCAAAATTCAATTTCAGGACTTAATTTCCATATGCATTGATCTAGGGGGAGCTAGGAATCAAGTGCATATGCATTTGCTATTGCTATTGGTATTGCTATTGCTTGCCTTGACTTGTATTTGTGCTTTGCCTGCTCTAGATCATTGCTTCAGCTTCTGCTCAATTCTTGCTCATACCATGTATATATGTATCTTGCGCTTAGCTAGTTCACATGTGCTCATGTGTTGTAACTTGCTCCTGCCATGGTCCAATTGTATCTTGCTCTTGCTATGGTCATGATTGCATGTGTATCTTGCTACTGCCAAGAGTTATGCTTTCATGCATTGTATCTTGCTCTTGATTAGATCACATATACATGTGTTGTACCTTGCTTATGACTTGGACCATGTTCATGCTCACTTGCTCATCATCATGACTAGACTATGCATAGGACTGTTTGAGTTGGCTTGTGATGTGCTCTAGTTCATGATGAATATGCTTTGGCTAGTGCTTAATTGTACAAATATGGCTTGGATATTGGATCATATGCACTTGCAACTAACCCCCTGCTATAGACCATATGCACTTGTGCTTGTGAGATTGTTTTTGTAGGTCTTGTCACCAAATTGCCAAAAAGGGGGAGATTGAAAGACCTAGAACTCCTAGGCATAGGTTTTAGCATTTAGTGTCACGTCAACCAAGATTAAGGATCTTATTTTTCTAGATTTCTTTTAATGATTTTTGGTTGCGTGCATGTCGAGGCTCGAGCACGCCAAGTGCGAGTCTCAGTCTCTGACAGGTCGGTCCCATTGAGCACTCGAGTGGTAGTCTCTATCCTGAGTATAGCAGGGTCTAGAAGGCTCTAGAGCAATCGAGAGAGTACCAAGTGTCCGGGGCTAGTTCGCTTTCAGGTCGAAGTCATTGGAAGGGCCCGGAAGGATCCGAGGCACCTTTACACGTGTCCGGGTAGTTTTCGTAGCCTCCAAGCCCACTCCAAAATATATGGCTCGAGATCTCCCGCCCAAAGCCAAGTTGATCTTATCAGTGTCCAAAAGCCGACAAAATGGGCTAACAACCCAAGCTGGGGCATCCGAGGAACGAGAGGGAGAGAGAAGGGGAGAGTATCTCGGGCTGTGTTGGCCACAGCCATCGGACAGCTTCCGACGGGCACCGGACGGCATCCGACGGGCCCCTAGCCTATTTTTGGCTAAGTCCCAGACCAGCCAGTGCTGCACCGGCTCTGTCGGACGGCGTCCGATCGTCCTTCGGACGGCTTCCGACGACGGCTAAAACTTGTGTCGAACACCTTTAGGGCACCTTTGCCTACGGGCCAGTCACAGCCGTCGGACGGCGTCCGACGGGGTCTCCGAGCCCGAGTCGAATTAATCCAGGCCGCTGTTTCAAACTTCGAGCCGTCCGATGTGCGACACGTGCCTGAGTCGCAAGGGGTCTATAAATAGAGCTCGGTCTGGGCTTTTCAACTTGAGAGAGCTCTTACATTTGTTCCCCTTGGCTTGTGTGTTCTTGAGAGCTTCTCCCCATGGGTTTCCCCTTGCCCATGGCCACCTCCACCTAGGGTTTGTGCTGGAGAGAGAGGAGAGGAGAGGGAGAGAAGGAGCAAAGTAAGCATGGGTTCCCCTTTCTTCTCCGGTTGTTGTGCCCCCAGTTTCCCGAAGTTTTGGTGAGGGTTGGTGTGTCTCCCGTGTCGACGATTGGGATATCGGTCCCAAGTCAACTAAGGTTCTTGAGAAGGGGAGATAGAAGACACTGCCGAGCAAGACAAACAGCAACCAACGAGCATCGAGCAGACACAGGGTTTTTATATTGGTTCGGGCCTCTCCAGGGAGATAATAACCCTACGTCCAGTGCTTCCTTATATGAGAAAGGATTACAAGAGAGAACTCGGCGAGACGAATAGGTCTCGACGAGACTATGGGTGTACAAGAGGTAGTATTCGATCTTGCTCTCAGGTCGTCCCCCCTACACACCGTAGGGGCTCGGTTTATATAGTGTTGAACAACCGACCTACCGAGGGATAATCGGGCCGGGCTAACGACGAAGTCGCAACGAACTCACATACATGCCAAATACATCCTGAGGTAGATAAAGTATACTCCAATTCTTGGGGATCACGACCTCTGCTCCAATCCGGGAAACCTGCATCCGGGTCTTCACGTAGTCGTGCAGAACTCTATTCGAGTCGGACTCAAACACGAAGTCTAGGCTGCCACGCACCGTGCCAACCCGACGGCTGTTCGGCAGGATGCACATGGGCCTGATAGAGCCCTCTAGGGAGCCAAGCCCTAGGAGGCTGTTCGATTAGGCCGTCAGGGAGTGGGCCATGGCAATGGGCCGTGATTTCATCCCCGACAGCTAGCCCCCGAGACTCAAATGGAAGTTCTTCACTAGAGTGGGGTCTTCCTCTTGAGACTCCAAGTCACAAAAAGGGTAATTTTGCTGTTACAAAGACGTGCAACAAGCGACCGAACAGGTTATGGTTCAACCGAACAAGACTTGTTCCGGACCGAAAAAACACGCCCAGTGCCGAGCAACTTTGTTGCTTCGAAGAGGGAACTACATCTGTTCGAGCAGAGCACCCAGCCCTCAATGCAGAGATCAGAAAAAGTAGCCATTGGCAGATTCCAACGGTAACTTTCGCTGCGCAGACAGAACAGGCGACTGTTTTTACTTAGCCGTTGCAGTAAAAAACTAGCCGTTTTGTGACAAAAACCGTTGCAGAGCTGCTCGGACCAGGGCTATAAGAGCACCAAGCCGCCCGCGGCTTACCACTTCCGCTCTCGTGCGTCTTTCCTTCCCAAACCCTATTCCAACAGTGCTAACATCAACCAGCCACAACCCACCTCCAAAGCTATTCGTCAACCCTGGGGATTGCTATGGCCAAGTTCGCAGGCACTAGCATGACCGAGGAAGACTTGAAGGCTTTAGAGGCGGAGGGACACGTCGACACTGGCAGCTGGAGGCTGCCCGAGGAGGAGGAAATGCCGAAGCCGCTCGAGGACGAGTTCGTCAACTTTGAGCTCTTCGCCATGTTTGGGTTGAGGTCTCCCGAAAGCGATTTCGTGGAGGCCTTCCTGAACATCAGCGGGCTGGAGGTTGTGAACCTCAACCCCAACTCGTTCCTCCAGATGGCCGTCTTCGCACACCTGTGCGAGGGCTATCTGGGCGTTGACCCATCGGTGGGGCTGTTCCTCCATTACTACGCAGTAATGAGGAGCAGCTCCGCCGCTTCCGGGCTCGGGTGCTACTACCTCAAGCTCCGGGCCACTGCCAACGACGCACCGTATCCTCGTCCAGCGCTACTCGACTCGATGGGCGCGTGGTGGATGAGGTGGTTCTACACCAAGAGGAGCGGCGACAGCAAGCTCTCCTTCAACAGGCAAGCGCCGGCGAAGGGAACGCAGATGCCTCGGCCGAAACCGACCGGCGAGGATGGTATCTGACTTGAAAGATTGCTTCCCTTGGGGGCCTTGGGCTCACGGGTAGGGAGATCATCCGGGACTTCGTGGTGAACAGGATCTGTCCGTTGCGGAAGAGGTCCTACCCGTTCTACAAGATAGTAGATTGGGAGGATATCACCAGGGAGAGCTCGGGTAAGTTCCTCGAACGTTCACCCTTTTTTGGTGATTCATTCAAACAGGAACTAAGCCTTTCTTCTGTTCGGGCAGTGAAACCTACCGACGTATGGGTGACCGAGCAGGTCGACGCCATGCTGAAGGCCGCCCGGAAGGACACTGAGGTGACCGGGGAGGTGGCCTACACATGCCCAAAGAATGTGCTCGTCCGCTCACCAGAGGTAACACACTTAGAGCCCCATCTGAGTTGCTAGACTTACACAATTATGGCATGCTCACATTCGCCTCCAAATACGCAGGACGAGCAGCTGATCATCGACGGGATCGTCGATGAGTTCTCAGAATCCGAGAACGAGGGAGCGAGGAAGGGCAAGGCCAAGGTGGCCGCGAAGCCCAAGGTGGCCGCTGAAGCCTCCTGCGGCGACGATGCGCGTCGAGCAGGCCAAGCACGTGCGGCCAGCCAAGGGGGGAAAGCCCAAGCCCATCCCTCCTCACCGAGCAAGGCGATGAGGAGGTACGGAACCTGACCCACTGGCTAAAGCGCTATGCACGGGCTCACCCAGGCCATATGGAATGGCTGCAACAGATCACCGAGTAGAGGAGGCTCGAAGAGGAGGTCGCGCACATGGAGGCTCTCCTTGCGTTGCGCAAAAAGAGTGCTCAGCTCTCAAGGGAGCTAAGCTTGTCGCCGCGGACGCCCGGAGGCCACGGCGAACAAGAAGCCGAGGATCCGCCGAGCATGAGGTGCAAGCTCCGTCACGGAGCAAAGAAGAAGGTCAAGCTTCCCGCGGCGGGTACGACAAGTATGCAATGGCGAGGAATATCCCTCTTTACCTTCTACCTAACCGATCAAGTCTTAACACCTTGCTTTCATTAGCCACTGAGGAGGTGATCGCCAGTGACAACGTAGACATGGCGATCGAGCGGTTTTTGTTGCCGAGCATCTACATGATGTGTCGCGGACAACGAGATTGGCCGCCCTCAAGGACAAGCTGGCAGCGTGGGCTGTGCTTCCGTCGGGCTCCAGCAACCAAATCGACGCGCTGCAGGGCGCGGTGGAGCGGCTCGAAGCCGAAGAAGCGTGGCACGACACCACGAATAGCGGGGCCAAGGAGTTGGCTCCGCCGGCTGCCCGGGGCGGGACCGAGCAGGCAGTCCTGCCATGCACTTCGTCGCAGGGGCAACTCGTCCCTGCGGCGACGGGAACTCCTGGCGAGCAGGGCGAGAGACCTGCCGCCAGGGAGCAAGGAGATGGCCGCGAGCAGGGCATACAAGTCGCCGTGTCCGCGGTAACACCGACGTCGCCGAGCAGAGCAACGCCGGTCTTGCCCGAGGTCAATTGGGCGGAGGAAGAAGATGAAGGGCAGGATCTCGATGGCGAAAGATCTTCGCCCGTCGCCACTGCCCCCAAGCGGACGCGCTCCCGTAAGGAGAAGACGCAGCGGAGAGAACGCCACGTTGCGGCCGCTCGGAGCAGCTAGGGTTTCGCAACCCACGGACTCGGAAAGCGCCTACGCCTGAACTTGAAGCACAGGCTTCAAGAGGTAAGCCTCAAACCATAGCTTGTCCATTTATGTTACCAGCGACCCAATATAACGGTCTTGTTCTTCTCTCACTCAGGTCTTGCGGGGCACCATGGAGGACTTCAAAGAAGGCGTCGCCATCGAGCGCGGCGCCGTTATGGGAGGTTTCCATGAGCAGCGCTGCACGAGGTGGCTCGAGGAGGAGCTCATGGCCGCGACCGAAAGCCGGAACCGACTCGCGGCGGAGTTGAAGAAGCTCAAGGCCCAGCTGACCGAGGAGAGGGTGCGACTCCCTTGATCTCACAGGAAGAGGTCGAGGAGCTGGCCGAGAAACTCTAGACCGCCGAGCAGCAGCGAAGTCAGAATAAAAGTCTGACCGAGTAGCTGCGGGCCAAGACCGAGGAGGTCGATGCCCTCCGTGCAGAGGCCAAGGAGCAGGCCAAGCATAGATCGGTCAGCAAGGAGGAATCCGAGCGCCTCCGAGCTGAAGCAAAGGAAGGGAACAAAGCCCAAGGAGAAGCCCTGCACCTGAAGTTAGAAATTGAGGAGCTGAAGGAGTAGCTTGCTTCTAAGTAGCAGCAGTAGGGTTGTACCCGAAAGGGCCTTGTATACCTGTAAACTTTTGTTAGTGTGAATGAAACTTACCTTTTCCTTGCAAAAAAGAGCAGCAAAAAGACAAGCACGAACTGGAAACCAAGAGCGAGGCAAAACAGCGCTAGAGGGTTTTTAGGAAAAACGCTAGGACGCCAGCCTAACTCCCAGCCCCCGTTGTGCATCTGCTCGAAAACCTGAGTTTGCGAACTCGAACAGGTGCACAAGCAGAAGAGCGACACCCTAGCCCCCGGTACGGACGATGCTTGAAGACCTAAGTTTGCGAATTCAAGCACGTGCGTAGATATATAGAGCGACACCCGCATCCGATCGACTCATTCCATGAACTGCTCATCAACGTAAGGTAGGCAATTTCAAAGGTAACCGAACAAGGAAAGTGCCTGTGCCGCGGGGGGCTTACCAGAGCAGGCTTTGCCGAGTGGTTGTGCCTAGCACGGTAAGTGCCTCTGCCGCGGGGGGCTTACGAGAGCAGGCTTAGCCGCAAGGCGAAGAAGCCGTGTTACGCAACCCTGAGTTTAGGAAATTGCTGTAAGTGGATACGATCAGGGAAATCCAGAAGATCGTGGGGCCAAGAGTTCGCCAGACCGGGCAGCCATCAAGTGTTACCTGAGAGAAAGTAGTCTGAGAAGACAAGACGTGAAAAGGGCCGCCGGGGGCCGCGAGCATTCACTATTGATTGGATTGAACTTTTCATGGCAGCCCGAGAGACTTGGGCGAACAAAGGCGCAAAGTTTGAAAAAAAGCGCAGAGCAAGGAAAACAAACGAAAGACCTACACAAAGAACATACGAAGCTGGTCGATGTTCCAAGTGCTGGTCTGCTCTCTCCCGTCCTCCATTGCCAGGCGAACAGCCCCTGGGCGAGTAGTAGAAACGACGGTGAACGGGCCCTCCCATCGAGGAGTTAACTTGTTGGCATTGGACAGGTTCTGGACGTGGCGCAGAACGAGGTCGCCCACCTTCAAAGCCCTTGGTCGGACAGATTTGACAGCGTGCCGGTGAAGATCTTGCTGGTAGCACGCCATTCTGACTTGTGCCCGTTCGCGTGTGCCTTCGAGGAGGTCGACCACTTTGACTGAGCTCGTGCGAGGCGAGCCGACTACCACTTCGGCGGGCAAGATAGCTTCTGCACCGTAGACCAGTTGGAAAGGAGTTTCCCCGGTTGCCCGGCTGGCTGTGGTGCGCACGGCCCAGAGGACGGAAAGAATCTCATCGACCCAAGCTTTGTTGTGCTGATTGAGTGCAGTGAACACCCGCCGTTTGGTACCCTGGACTATCTGTCCGTTAGCTCGCTCGACTGCTCCATTGCTCTGTGGATGAGACACAGAGGCGAAGCAGACCTTGGTGCCCAGCTGTTCGCAGTATTCCTGGAATAGCTCGCTTCTGAACTGGGGACCGTTATCGGTGATCAGCTTGTGGGGAATCCCAAAGCGCGTGATCACGTTGCTTTTGAAGAAACGTATAGCCGTTTTGGTGTGAAGAGATGACACAGGCTCGGCCTCAGTCCACTTTGTAAAGGTGTCAATGGCGATGAGCATGTGCGTGTAGCCCTTGAACCCCTTGGGGAAAGGGCCGAGCCGATCCAGACCCCATGTGGAGAAAGGCCATGATGGGGGATCGTTTGAAGCTCTTGAGAGGGCTTATGGGCCTTCCGGGTGTGGAATTGACATGCCTTGCACTTAGTTACCACATCCCGGGCATCCTGTAGCGCTGTGGGCCAGTAATAACACATGCGAAATGCTTTGCCGACCAGAATCCTGAAGGAGGCGTGGTTGCCGCAGGCACCCTCGTGTATGTCCCTAAGAAGGAACACACCCTGCTGCTGCGAGATGCACTTGGAGAGCGCCCCCAGGCACCTTGCCGGTAAAGGATGCCGTCCACAAGCTTGTACGGACTAGCATGCCTTATAAGCCGGGAACGCTCGGCTTCGTCGTCGGGCAGGGTCCCATCTGCAAGACTGCAAGGTACCAGACAAATGGCGTTGTCCAGTCTGCAACCTGCTCGATGACAGAGACAGCAACACGTGATTGAGGGCTTGTAAAGGTGCTCGACGAGCACCCCTACCGGGGCAGGTTCGCGTGAGGATCCAAATTTGGAAAGCTGGTCGGCCAAGAAGTTGTCTTTCCTGGGCACGAAGAGCACCTCGAAGAATCGAAAATGCCGCTCCAACTTCCTCACTTCAACCAGGTATCGCTCCATTGTGTCATCGCAGCACTGATACTCCTTGTTTACCTTATTGATGACCAGTTGTGAATCTCCCTTCACAGTTAGCCATTGGACGCCGAGCGACTTGCACGCTCTTAGTCCCGCGAGGAGGGCCTCGTACTCCGCGGCGTTGTTAGTTGCTGCAAAGTGTAGTTGGATAGAATGCTAGAGTTGCTCTCCTTGAGAGGAGATGAGAATAAAACCAGCCCCCGAGTTTCCAGTGCGCGAGCCGTCGAAAAACATGGTCCAGGGGGTTTCTTTAGGTTGCTCGGGAGCTTCCTGGTATTTGGGCGGGCAGGTCCATTCAGCGACGAAGTCAACCAGGATCTGGGATTTAATAGCAGTTCGGGCAGCAAACAGAATGTCGAACTCTGCTAGTTTCATTGCCCACTTAGCTAAGCGTCCGCCAGTTTCCTTGTTCCGTAGGATTTTTTCAGGGTTAGCAGAAATTCCTTGAGAACCGATGACATAGCCGAGCAGCATGCCAGATTGGACACCAAAAGTGCACTTCTCTGGATTCAATTTAATTCTGTGCCTGGTGAGATGATGAAATGTCTCGGCCAGGTCTTTTATATGATCAGGAGCATACTTGCTCTTTACAACTATGTCGTCAACATAAACCGCCAGGTTCCTTCCGCGCTGTTCTAAGAAAGTCTTCTCCATTAAGCGTTAGAAGGTTGCACCAGTGTTGCGCAGACCGAAAGACATGGTCATATAGCAGAAAGTACCGAAGGGGGTGATGAAGGCAGTTTTCTCTTCATCCTGGGGGAAGATGCTTATTTGGTGATAACCGGAGTAAGCATCCAAAAAACTTAAAAGCTGGGCATCCGCAGTCGCGTCGACCATCTGGTCTATGCGAGGCAGCGGGAAATGGTCCTCAGGGCAAGCCGCGTTCAAGTCAGTGTGGTCGACACACATCCTCGACTTGCCGCCTTTCTTCTTTACGAACACAGGGTTGGCCAGCCACTCGGTGTGATCAACCTCGCGGATGAATCCAGCAGCGAGCAGCTTTCCAAGCTGATCCTTGATGACCCCTACTTGAAATCCGAAAAGCGACGAAGCTTCTGGCTAACAGGCTTTTTGTTCGGTCGGACTATCAGTTTGTGCTCGATAACCTCCCTTGGGATCCCGGGCATGTCAGACGGCTCCTAGGCAAACACGTCTGCATTAGCTCGGAGGAAGGCAATGAGCTTGATTTCCTATTTGGGGTCTAGATTGGCCCCCAAATGAACTGTCTTGGAGGAATCGTCAAGAGACAGAGGAACTTCCTTGGTCTCTCCCCCTGGCTGGAGAGAAACCTTGGGACGGGCAGACTTGGTTTGCGCCACTTCGGGACCACGCGGGGGAAGTTGGTCGACCAGGGCAAGGGACAGCTCATCGCAATCTACAGCAGCCTTGTAGTTGCCCTTCACCGTGATCACACCGCTCGGGCCCGCAATCTTCACGCAGTGGTATGCATGGTGGGACACGGCCATGAACTTTCCCAGAGATGGCCGACCCAAGATTGCGTTTTAGACAGATGGAAAGTCGACCACGTCAAACATGATCATCTCTGTTCGGAAGTGTTTGGGCTGCCGAAGGTAACGGGAAGAACAATCTGACCCAGTGGCCGAACAGCTTCTCCCGGTACAATCCCATAGAAGGACATCGCGACCTCTTTGAGTTTGGAACGAGGAATCTTCATCTCGTCCAAGATTTTAGCGGACAGCAAGTCCAGCGCACTCCCGCCATCGACCAGGACACGCCCGACTCTAGCGTTGCTGATGGTCGGAGCGACCACCAGCGGGAGCCGTTGAGGCTTGGTCATCCCAGTGGGGCAATCCTCCTTGGAGAAGGTGATGGAAACCTCGGTCCACTTCATCGTCTCGGGCTGAGGTTTGCCCTTCTCGACGTTGTGGACCTCCCGAGCAGCTTCCAAGAGGCTGCGCCGAGAGAGATAGGCCGAGGAGCGGCAAAAGAGAACGGCTATGTGATTCACGGGCTCAGGATAGTCATCCTCCTCGTCCCGATCACCACCGTCGGCTTGGCGCTTGGCCTTGCCGGCATCACCTTTTTCGGGCAGGGTGGGCATGGGGCCTTTACCGTTGTAGAACTCCTCGAGCTTTGCAGCCCAGGTCCTGCAATGGTGTATATCGTGGCCGTAGTTCTGGTGGAACTGGCAATATCGGTCACCCGAACCTTTCTTGCCTTGATCACCTCCCTGGGCAGGTGTCGACGATTGGGATATCGGTCCCAAGTCAACTAAGGTTCTTGAGAAGGGGAGATAGAAGACACTGCCGAGCAGGGCGAACAGCAATCAACAAGCAGGAAGGAGACACAAGTTTTTTTACCCTGGTTCAGGCCTCTCCGGGGAGATAACAACCCTACGTCCAGCCTTTCTTTATATGAAAGAGGATTACAAGAGAGAACTCGGCGAGACGAACAGGTCTCGACGAGAACTTGGGTGTACAAGAGATATTCGATCAGAGTCTCCTTGGATGGCCTCTGATCTCATGTTCCGGCCCCCATACACGCCGTAGGGGCCTTGTTTATATAGTGCTGAGCAACCGACCTACCAGGGGATTATCGGGCTGGGCTAACTACGAAGTCGTAACGAACTCGTATACGTGCCAAATACATCCCGAGGTAGATAAAGTATACTCCAATTCTTTGGGATCACGACGTCCGTTCCAATCCGGGAAACCACGTCCGGTTCTTCATGTAGCCGTGCAGGACTCTGTTCGAGTCGGACTCAAACAGGAATCTTAGGCCATCACGCACTGTGCCGAGCAGGAAGCTGTTCGGCAGGATGCACATGGGCCGATAGAGCCCTCTAGGGAGCTAGGCCCTAGGAGGCTGTTCGGTTAAGCCATCAGGGGGTGGGCCATGGCAATGGGCCGTGATTCAATCCTCGACAGCTAGCCCCCGAGACTCAAGTGTATGGACTCACTAGAGTGGGGTCTTCCTCTTGAGACTCTAAGTCACGAAGAGGGAAATTTTGCTGCTACGAAAACTTGTAACAAGCGACCGAACAGGTTGTTGTCCAAACGAACAAGTCTTGTTTGGGACCGAACAGACCAGTCCAGTGCCGAGCAACTCTGTTGCGTCGAACAGGAAACAACATTTGTCCGAGCAGAACACCCAGCCCTCGTTGCAGAAAACGAAAAAAGTAAGATGAATCTTCTCCTTGAGGCTAAATGCCATCAAGGAGGAATTGGGTTCTTGGTAGTGAAGAGCGTACCGCCGTATCCGGTAAGATCAGATTTTTCGAGAGAAAAACTTAGCAAGGCTCGAGACGGACTCGTCCTGCTGCATCCAGGCATTCAGATGCCTAGGAAAAAAGAAGGAAAATCACCTCTCGGGTTAGAGCTTGCCCGAGAAAATAGAAAGTTGCGCTTTCGAGCGAATGTCGTGCTCAGGAGCGAAGGTGGAGCATTCCCAGACGTAGACAATGCATACGCGGGGGAAGGTAACCCAGTCCCCGAGCAGGAAGCTCGTCGAAGGAACCAGGAAGTGCGACCAGCTGATGACGTACCCGGTAGGAGATGATCCAGTCCCCGAGCACGGAGCTCGTCGCGGGGACCAGACGTGCGCTCCGGGCAGAACTGCCCAGTGCGAGGTGATCCAGTCCCCGAGCAAGGAGCTCGTGGCAGGGACCAGATGCGCCATCCGGGCGAAGAGCTGCCCGATGCGAGGTGATCCAGTCCCCGAGCAAGGAGCTCGTGGCGGGGGCCAGATGTGCGCTCCGGGTAGAGCTGCCCAAGAAGAAGTGATCCAGTCCCCGAGCACAGAGCTCGTCGCGGGGACCAGACGTGCGCTCCGGGCGAAGAGCTTCCCGGGAAGAAGTGATCCACTCCCCGAGCACAGAGCTCGTCGCGGGGACCAGACGTGCGCTCCGGGCGAAGAGCTGTCCGGGAAGAAGTGATCCAGTCCCCGAGCACAGAGCTCGTCGCGGGGACCAGATGCGCCATCCGGACGAAGAGGACCAGACGGGCTCCCCGGGCAGAGCTGCCCGGGAAGAATTGATCCAGCCCCCGAGCAAGGAGCTCGTCGCAGGGACAGAAGGGATCTCCGGGCAGAGCTGCCCGAGAAGAATTGATCCACAACCCAATGCAGTCAGAGCCGCAAGAGAACGTGTGAAATCGATGCTTTACCCATGACATATTCCTTGCGACATTGTAAGCGTTGTCTTGGCGAGTGTTGAACCGACGCTTGGAGTGCCCGTTGCGATGAAAATCGGCTTACAATGGGCTTGCCCATTGCGATGAGAATCGGCTTACGACGGGCAGAACTCCGTTGGTGGCGCACTACCTTGACTTAGCCGAACTGCGAAGGTCAGTGCCGGGCAAAGAAAAGAAATCATACGTGGGTGAAGTGAACCGGTCTCCGAGGAGGCACGCAGCGTGCCTGAGAAGAAAGGGATTTAGACATCGGTTTTGGTGGGGAAGCCTGGAACCTCGCCGCGACCATCACCGGTGCCCGAAGTTCCCCGTTCTTGCAATTCCTGTAAAAGACAAAAAAGAAACAAGCCAGCAAGGGGAAAAAGAGCAAGAACAGGCCCTAAGAAGAGAAAAGCGAGCTCGGGAAGCACGCTGAAGACGACCTACCCGCACAAGACACAGATTTACCCGGGTATGACCCCCAATAGCGTTAGTGTCACCTCGGCGAATGTGGAACCGACGCCAGGAGTGCCCGTTGCGATGAGAATCGGCTTACGGTGGGCATGCTCGTTGCGATGAGAATCGGCTTACGATGAGCAGGACTCCGTTGGTGGTGCATTTCTCCGGATTACCGTGCCAGGAAGGACGTAGCAAGGATAAAAAACACGTGCGCGGGCAGCGCTACGGGAGCAAAAGAACGGGCAGATTTGTCCCTTTGTGAACCGGGCAGGGGGTACAGAGACGACCCTGGGCTTACAAAGAGGCAAACGCAGACCCGAGCAACGAGGCTGAACGGAAAAACAGCGCTAGAGAGGTTTAGAAAAACGGTAGAACGTCTGCCTACCTCCCGGCCCCCGTTGTGCATCTGTTCGAGAACCTGAGATTGCGAACTCGAGCAGGTGCACAAGAAAAAGAGCCACACCCTAGCCCCCGATACGGACGATGATTGAAGACCTGAGATTGCGAATTCAAGCACGTACGTAGAGAGATAGAGCGACACTCGCATCTTGTTCGACTCACTCCGTGGACTGCTCGTTAACGTAAGTTAGGCGATTCCGGATTTAACCGAACAAGGAAAGTGCCTCTGCCGTGGAGGGCTTACGAGAGCAGGCTTTGCCAAGTGGTTGTGCCGTGCGCGGTAAGTGCCTCTGCCCTGAAGGGCTTACGAGAGCAGAGTTAGCCGCAAGGCGGAAAGCCGTGTTACGCGACTCTGAGTTTAGGAACTTGCCGAGACAAGATACGAGCAGGGAAAACCTGAAGATCGCGGAGCCAGAAGTTCGCAAGCCCGGGCAGCCACACGTGGCAGCCCGGGAGACTTGCACGAACAATGGCGCGAAGATTTGAAAAAGCGCGGAGCTAAGAAAACAACAAAAAGACCTACACAAAGAACTTACCTTGCTAGTCAAAGCTCCAAGTGCTGGTCGGCTCTCTCCCGCCCTCCATTGCCAGGCGAACAGCCCCCGGGCGAGCAGAAGACACGACCGTTGGTCGAGCAGATTTGGCAGCGTGCCGGCGAAGAGCTTGCTGGTAGCGCGCCATTCTGACTTGTGCCCGGTCACGTGTGCCTTCGAGGAGGTCGGGTTCGGGCAGGCGCTCTTGCTCTGAGTCAAGCAGGTTGACCGAGCTCGAGCGAGGTGAGCCGAGTACTACTTCGGATGGCAAGATGTCCCGGGCGATAGCTGCCCGGTGCGAAGTGATCCAGTCCCCGAGCACAGAGCTCGTCGCGGGGACCAGACGAGCGCTCCGGACGAAGAGCTGCCCGGTGCGAGTAGATCCAGTCCCCGAGCAAGGAGCTCGTCGCGGGGGACCAGACGTGCGCTCCGGGCAGAGCTGCCCGGTGCGAGTAGATCCAGTCCCCGAGCAAGGAGCTCGTCGCGGGGACCAGACGTATGCTCCGGGCAGAGCTGCCCGGTGCGAGTAGATCCAGTCTCCGAGCAAGGAGCTCGTTGCGGGGACCAGACGTGCGCTCCGGGCAGAACTGCCCGGTGCGAGTAGATCCAGTCCACGAGCAAGGAGCTCGTCACGGGGACCAGACGTGCGCTCCGGGCGAAGAGCTGCCCGGCGCGATCAGATCATCGTCAATGACGGGAGCGTGATCTAAGACCATCTCCGGAACGCAGCCGGAGAGTTCTGTCCCAGATCTTGAAGGCGATCGAGATCGAGCGGATCGATCAGATCTGACAGGGAACGCGACATCCTGTACTTCTGAGTCATAGCCTTCAGGAAGAATTTCCTGGTCGCTGAAAGAGTTCGGCGACATGCTCGAACAGGCTTGATCTACTAATCCCCACGGACGGCGCCAACTGTCGACGATTGGGATATCGGTCCCAAGTCAACTAAGGTTCTTGAGAAGGGGAGATAGAAGACACTGCCGAGCAGGGCGAACAGCAATCAACAAGCAGGAAGGAGACACGAGTTTTTTACCCTGGTTCAGGCCTCTCCGGGGAGATAACAACCATACGTCCAGCCTTTCTTTATATGAAAGAGGATTACAAGAGAGAACTCGGCGAGACGAACAGGTCTCGACGAGAACTTGGGTGTACAAGAGATATTCGATCAGAGTCTCCTTGGATGGCCTCTGATCTCATGTTCCGGCCCCCATACACGCCGTAGGGGCCTTGTTTATATAGTGCTGAGCAACTGACCTACCAGGGGATTATCGGGCCGGGCTAACTACGAAGTCGTAACGAACTCATATACGTGCCAAATACATCCCGAGGTAGATAAAGTATACTCCAATTCTTGGGGATCACGACGTCCGGTTCTTCACGTAGCCGTGCAGGACTCTGTTCGAATCGGACTCAAACAAGAATCTTAGGCCATCACGCACTGTGCCGAGCAGGAAGCTGTTCGGCAGGATGCACATGGGCCGATAGAGCCCTCTAGGGAGCTAGGCCCTAGGAGGCTGTTCGGTTAAGCCATTCGGGGGTGGGCCATGGCAATGGGCCGTGATTCAATCCTCGACAGCAGGCTTCTTGCCCTTGTAGTTATTGGCGGGCTTCCTCTACCTGTTCTTGGGAGGAGGTGCGCGATCTATACCCGCGACGGTATTGTTCGGCGCACCTTTGTTCTTTTTCTTCTGGGACTTCCTGTCACCAGGATTGGTGTTGTTCTTCTTCTTCTCATCTACACCAGGCTGGGTGGGAAGCTCGCCCTTGTCAAACGCCTTTTTATACTGAACACGCTCTGCCGCGTTGGCATAGCGATCAGCTGCCTTGAAAAGATCATTGGCAGTCCAGGTCTCATTGATCTCGAGATCCTGGGTGAGCCGCTCGTCGCGGACACCGTTTTTAAAGGCGCGGACAAAGGATTCATTCAAGTTGTTCGGGATCGTGTTGCGGATCTTAATGAAACGCTTCACAAAGTTGCAGAGGGTCTCCCCGTTCATCTGGATCATCTGATGCAGATCATCCTCCTTGCCCAGACGCACGTAACAGCTCTGGAAATTGGCGATCAGAGCGTCACAAAGTTGGTCCCAAGAGTAGATGGAACCTTCCTGCTGATTGAACAGCCACGTCCGAGCAGCACCTTCAAGGACAGTCGGAAGGTAATTAGCCATGACTAGCTCGTAACCCCTGGCTGCCATGATGGCGGTAGCGTAAATGGAACGGAACTGCTCCTGGTTTTAGGTACCATTGTACCTCTCCATGTGGCCAGGTTTGAACTTGGAGGGCCACCTGACAGCGCGGAGCTCGTCAGAGAAAGCCTTGCAGCTCAAGCCGCACGACCGACCACCTTCTCCTACCGAACCTAGCCTTGAAAAGACATCGGTCCTGTTGCGCGGAGGGACTCTAGTTGAATTGGAAGACTCTGCCCGATGATATTCTCTCTGGGAAAGTCCTCCGCGCTCCTTCCTCGTGGTCGGCACAATGTGTTCGTCCCGAGGGGATCGTCCGTGATCGCTGCGCGCCCGGTTGCCCCTGTGGTCGCGGCGACCACGGGGACTCGGTGAGCGTTGTCGACCACGGGGTTCTTGCTCATAGCGAATCGTCCTTTGCCGGTGACGAGGGTCACGCGATCAATCGGAGCGCTCGCTGTCCGAGTCTCTCCGGGCAGGCTGACTGCGTTGCCCGGAGGAAGTGTTAACTTCGCCTATGAGCTTAAGGCCTTCAGCCAATCGCTTTAGGTGAGAAGCAACAGCATCGCCCATGTGGGCAAGATTGGCCTGGTTAATGGATCTGATCACCGTTGCCATGGCTTGAAGTCGTTCCCGACTCTGCTCAAGGGGTCCTGGGATCCCTGAGGCGTCCGCGTTTTGCCCGATCGGGGTCTGTTCACGCGGGAATTCGTCCTGAGCAGGTAGATCGTCTGCCGAGGGACTTGGCGTAGGTACGTGAGGCGGGTCGCGTCGTTGTCGCTTACGCTGATCGCCAATCTGCGCTAAGGTTTGATTGATTGAGGCGTCCAGACTGCGGCGAACAACTTCTTGTTTGCGAGCAGCCAGCGTAGCCCCATCTTGCCGCCGAGCAGAATTAACGTGCCCGATCTCTTCGGCCGCCGTGGCACGCGCATGATCCCCTGAGGTTTCTGCACCAGCCACGCGGTGGCATACTAGACGGTGTCATCACCGTGTCGCCACAGGAGGAATCGACCGACATGGCCTTGGAATCCGAGAGATCTAAACCAGCGTAAAGATCGTCGGTTCCGTAATCATCGTCGATGACGGGAGCTTGATCTAGAACCATCTCCGGAACGTAGCCGGAGAGTTCTGTCCGATCGAGATCGAACGTATCGATCTGATCTGGCAGAGGAGGTGGCCTCCTGCCCTTCTGAGTCATAGCCCTCAGGAAGAAATTCCTGGTCGCTGAATGAGTTCGACATGCTCGAACAGGCTTGATCTATTGATCCCCACGGACGGCGCCAACTGTCGACGATTGGGATATCGGTCCCAAGTCAACTAAGGTTCTTGAAAAGGGGAGATAGAAAACACTACCGAGCAGGGCAAACAGCAACTAATGAGCAGCGAGCAGAAACAAGGTTTCTATACTGGTTCAGGCCTCTCCAGGGAGATAATAACCCTACGTCCAGTGCTTCCTTATATGAGAAAGGATTACAAGAGAGAACTTGGCGAGACGAATAGGTCTCGACGAGATTATGGGTGTACAAGAGGTAGTATTCGATCTTGCTCTCAAGTCGTCCCCCCTACACGCCATAGTGACTCGGTTTATATAGTGTTGAACAACCGACCTACCGAGGGATAATCGGGCCGGGCTAACTACGAAGTCGCAACGAACTCGTATACATGCCAAGTACATCCCGAGGTAGATAAAGTATACACCAATTCTTGGGGATCATGACGTCAAGGTCTCCGTCCAAAGGGTCACGTGTACAAATACCTTCTCCGCGAAGGCCGGCAGCGCTTCGGTAGTGCCGGGGTGTCGGAAAGCCTTCTACTTGTGAAGGAATCCGGCCTCGGTGTGAGGGTCGGGAGCAAGCCTTAGGCTTACGCCCTAAAAGCTTGCTGAGTGGATTTGCGGGCACGGGACGAGAGGGTCCCAGTCTCCTTCCGGGGAGATTCCGCATCGTGGAGGTAGGTGCTTTGCGCCGAACCACGTTAAAAAATCGGTTAGCCTCCCCTTGTCCATTTACTTTCCGCACATTTACTTTCCGTGTTGCTTCGGTTACTCCTTTGCATTTGCCTCGGCAATTAGGCTAGTGTAATTTCCACACTCGCTCTCGTTAGCCTAGTTCTAGTCTTTTAGTGTTGCTTGCTTTAGTGGTTATTTTGGAACTAGGGTTGGTTAACTTAAGTTGATTAAATTGAAAAGAAAAACAAAAATAGGATAAAAATTGCCTAATCTAGCCACTTCACCCCCCTCTCACGGCCTTAGATCCCTTCAAAGTTCAGATCTCTTCCCGAGAAGAAACTGAGGTGCGTCGTCTTCTACCTTGTGCAAACCCTAGTTTAGATGGTACCTTTGGATTGTACTCGTCGAGACGATCGATTTGAGTACAAATTTGATAAGGTTTGGTTTAGATTTCGCCAAGTTATGCAGCTCGCAAGTTCTTCCCGAAGACATAGCCGCCCATAGCCTCAGTTCGCGTGTGCGCCGTGGCCGCATCAGCCGCCAGCCCCGAAATCCTGCCCAGCCAATCCGCGCCCGCCACCGCCGCTCGTGGACCCCGCCGCTGTCGCCTTCCTCCTGCCCACAGCCGACCGGGCACCCGCGCCGACCAGTCAGGCCGCGCCACGCACACGCCCCGAATCCCACCTGCTCCCTGCTGCCCCTGCCTGAGCCGACCGACCCTGCAGCGCCAGCCAGTGGGAGCGAGACGCGCGTCCCCGCTGCTTCCCCGCGTCAGCCGAGCCTGCCGCCTGCTGCAGCTGCGCCGCACGCGCCTCCCCTTTGGGCTGGGCCGAGCCGAGAGGAGAGAGAGGTAGGCCAGATTCCGGGGCTTGGCCCAAATTGGGTTGAAGCCATTATTTAATTTAGAATTTACCCAAATTTGGTCCAAACTTCAAATATTTCTCTAGAACAAACCGTAGCTCCAAATTAGGTGATTCCAGATCCGTTAGATCCCAAATTTAATATAACATTTTAATATATTATTATTTATATATGTTTGCTTTGTTTGATTTCTTGTTCGTTCATCCTTTTGCATATTCGAATTCGGCAGATCGCGGTTGTGTGAATTTCGTGTGTTCTGAAGAGTACCAAGACTACCAAGGAGGAGGAACGCAAGATCAAGACTTCTTTCAAGGCAAGTGTAGGTGGTGCATGTTGCTACCTAAAGTTTGCATAAAACACACTTTTGTTTTCTGTTTGTTTTACTCATGCATTAATCTGACTTGGGTAGAAACCTATTATATTCACACCGTGTCATCTACCCTGTGAATTTTATCCTATTTATTACTGCCCTAGTTTATTCTTAGCCAATCCTTTTTGCATAGTTGCTAGTGCTCGTGAGTTTGGTAGTTGATAGGTTAATTATTTAATTAATGTTGTGACATGGTATATTGGAGATTCTGAGTGATGATTAATAACCTAATCAACTAAAATCTACGTGGCATGTGTTGACACAAGGTGGCTAGTCGGGTGGTACATTGATATGTGGTATGATTGGAGGGAGTCACCTTGGTTTAAGGACCCTTGACGTGTGCTTATCTGTCCAAACCGAACAAGTGCAACCACTTGTGCAAGTTTAAGCATGTAGCGCAACATGTTCTAACCCTGGCTTAGTAGTTAGAGAAAACTGTTAATATAAGGTACTTTGAAAAGATCGAACATTTGGGTTCCGTTGGCTCATGAGGTGGACCCATAGTGTCGAAACCTTAGAGGGGGTATTGATATTAACAGAAGGATCTAATGAACTGCCTTGTACAGGTACTTGGTCTCTGCTCCTAAGGAAGAGCTAAGACGTAACAGTACCGCTGGGCTTGTTGGTAAAGTGTGCTATACTCTACAGAGGTCAAAACTATCATGACAGCCGTTCCCACGGTTAAGGGAGGGGAGGAAAGTCTTACATGGTAGCCACATATGTTTAATTAATATGATGAGTGGGTTTGAGTGGAATAGAGTTAAGTGATCTATTCGAGCTGAGTTGATTTATTTGCAGAGGGGCAATGGAGCCGAGCTCTGTGTGTGTTATATTGGGAATCATTTACATCAGCTAATCTACAATTGTTTTTACAACAAATTCATAATAAATGCTTAGCATAGGTTTTATGCAAAAATAGCTAACCTTTCCCTTGACGCCAGTGCATTCATTAAGGACCCTTGCTGAGTACTTTGCGCTCACGCGTCGCAAAACAACTATTCCTTTACTTCAGGAGAAGACTACGGTCCAGTCTACGGACAAGAGGATTGCGAACATGACTACGCTTGGGAGTAGCTATCCTCGAAGGGTCGGATTGGGAGCATTCACATGCATTGTAATAAGTGATTGTCGAACCACAATGACTTTTACATATGTATGGAATATTTCATTTAGTTAAATAAATGATTGCATGTGATGTTCAACACGTTGCTCGTGAGTTGCTAGCATTGATCCCTACGACTAGCAATGTATCGCGGGTTGATCCTGGCTGCAACCGGGGTCTTGATAGGTCCACACTGTTCACATCATTCCCTACAAAAACATGTTAGGCACAAAATCAAATTCTAACCGCGCGATGTGATCCCGTTTTAAGTTGTTAAGTAATCACAGTTCACGGCGGTAAGCAGACTGGGGAGCTAGAGGGGCGAAAAGTGTGGGGTACGTAGATCATATCTACGAAAACGCTATGGAAACTCCAACCGGTTGATCATATCAAGCCGATTGCCGGGCCATCAGCATGTCCCGATTTCTATAAGGTCGGTCATATGAAGCCGATTGCCGGGCCATCAGCATGTCCCGTGAGGTCCCCTTGAGAAGACGGTGAGCGCATGCGATCTCAAGCCGTTGGAAGGGTGCAGGAAATGCCAGACCGAATGCTATACCCGGGCACGGTGCTCCACCTCAAGCCAATGCCCGGAGATCTCCCCAAACTCAGCAACATGGTTGCATCAACCATGTCAAGGCGGTGGAAGCTGTGAATGCAACCGATGTAGTTCTGGGTACGCTCTCTATCAACTCGTGCTGGCTACTGTTTTATTCAATTCGGGAGCTTCACATTCTTTCATCACCGAGAGGTTTGCTGCACAGCACAGTTTCCATGTACAACCTATACGCCCCGGGATCAATTTTTACTATAGATTATGGGTTGACTAACAATCAAGTGGAATACGAGGCTTTGATTCAGGGTTTGGAATGGTTGATCCAAGCTGGTGCTGTCGCTATAGAAGTATTCGGGGATTCACAGTTGGTAGTTTTCCAGATGATCGGTAAGTATGAGTGTCATAGTGAATATCTGCGAGAATATTTAGAGAGGGCTTCTGATTTGTCCAAGTACTTTAGCATATTTACAATCCATCATATTCCGAGGGAACAGAATTGTGAGGCCAATGATTTAGCGCAAGAAGCATCAGGGTATAAATTACCGATCCTGGAGTTGGAGCTTATTCCGATTGAAAATCCTGTCCCGGTTGGATGGCAGGCGGAAATTATCGGCTATCTCAAAAATCCTCAAGGAAACGCCGATAGAAAACTAAAAAGGCGAGCTCAGAGGTATGTTCTGATCAGCAACAGGTTATACTATTGGAGTTTCGATGGGTTATTACTTAAATGCCTGAACGAAGAGGATGCTAAAGTCGCAATCGGAGAAATTCATGAAGGGCTATGCGGGACACATCAAACAGCTTATAAGATGAGATGGATGTTAAAGCGTGTCGGGTATTTCTGGCCAACCATTGTGGAAGACTGTTTTAAATATTACAAGGGTTGCAAAGATTGTTAGAAGTTCGGAAACATTCAGCATGCGCCTGCGTCTATTTTGCACCCAATCGTGAAGCCGTGGCCTTTTAGAGGATGGGGAATTGATATGATCGGGGAAATATTTCCTTCCTCATCCAAAGGGCATCGGTATATTTTGGTAGCAACGGATTATTTCACTAAGTGGGTTGAAGCTATACCATTGAGGAAGGTAACTGCTACTGAAGCGATCGATTTTGTCAAAGTGCATATAATTTACCGATTTGGGATTCCCCAGACGATTACTACAGATCAAGGATCGGTATTTATGTCAGAAGCGTTTCAAGATTACGCTCGAAGCTTGGGAATCACAATGATTAATTCTTCGCCGTATTATGCTCAAGCCAACGGCCAAGCGGAATCTTCAAACAAGAGTGCCATAAAGCTGATTAAGCGAAAAATCGATGAAAGGCCACGGGGTTCGCATAATACTTTGGCGGATGCGCTATGGGCATATCGGATTGCTAAGCATGGAGCTACGAAGGTATCGCCATTTGAGCTAGTTTACGGTCAAGAAGCTGTTATGCCAGTTGAAGCCATCATCGGTTCTACGAGGGTTGAAGAGCAGAATAACGTAAAAGCCGATGATTACAGTAGGTTAATGATGGATAAGTTGGATGACATGGTGGCAGTTCGGTTAAGGGCTCTGGAACATATTGAGCGTGATAAGCAAAGAGTGGCCAGACATTATAACAAGAAAGTTGTGCTGAAAACTTTTGATGTAGGGGAGCTCGTATGGAAGACGTTTTTACCGATTGGCTCTAGAGACACTAAGTACGGAAAATGGTCTCCGAATTGGGAAGGACCGTTCAAAGTCAATCGGGTTATTCATGGTAATGCATATATCTTGGAGACACTTGAAGGGGAAGTTTTCGGTAAAGCAATTAACGCCAAGTATTTGAAAAAGTATTGTCCCAGCGTTTGGGTTGGAGCTTGAGCTAGGGTTTGTAAAAGCCGATTCTATGAATTGCCTATAGTTCAAAAACCGTTTCGCACTTGCGTTGAAAGTTTCTCAACACGTTATTATTGAGAGAAAGCCGATTCTCAGTGAATCGCCTATAGATCTATTGCTATGCAATTTTGCTCATTGCAGTTGAGTAAAAGCCGATTCCAAGGAATCGCCTATAAGCAATAATAAGATGAAGACGATTGCATAAGGAAATAGTTATTACAAAGGCGCGAAGGCCTTAATAGTTTTCACCCAAGGGACAAGATCAAACATTGTTTCTTAATCGGTAAAACAACCGATTTATACACAACAATAAAATTTGGCTCGCAGGCCAGTTACTCGCAGAATTCATGAATGGCGGCAGCAGCGCTGGTGATTGTGTCCCGGATCCGATTGATGTTATTGGTATCGTCTTCAGCTGATCCAGGGATGATCGGTATTTTCTTTTTCGCTTCCAGCACTGCTAAGCCGCAAGCTTTTACCACACTGTACTGCTCCTTGGCCGCCGACTTGGTTTCCTCAAAATCTGAGCGAGCGGCTGCTTCGGCTTTCTTCGCTTTCTCCAGCTCAAGTTCCAAGGACTTAACCCTTGACAATGCCTTGGAGATAGCGATTTTTCCTGATTCGGCCTCCTGTTTCAGTTTGAGAAGTTTGTCATTTTGTGAGTTGGCGTCTTGGGTCAGCCCTTTGAGTTCAGCTTCAGCATCCTTGAGGGCTTCTCGCTGATGGAGCCGATCCAGCGCCGCGTCAAAATCGGACTTTTGACCTGAAAGGGATAGCAGTTTCTCGATGGCCACGACCACCTGCTCTGGGAGGCTCTCCTTGACGGAGTCCGCTATTTCCCGAATGGCAAGAGGGTTGGCCAGAAAAGCCGATTCGTTGTTCACCAGTTCCCACATTTGCTTGAGTTTCCCCAGGGCGTCCGGAGAAAGACGATTTTTCTTGGACGGTTCAGAGGCAGGTGAATCGATGATGGCAATCGGGGGCGATGACGGACGAATCGGCGAGGACAGGAAATCAAGCTCGTCATCGAGCCAGTCCATATTGGACGGGTCGAAGTTGAGTTCATCGTCTTTCTTGCCGTCGTAAGTGATGACCTGCGTAGACTCCACTGTTACCCGGGCTGGGCTGTGAGGTTGAAACATGTACTGGACAAAAGTATTTCAAGTTAAAAGCAATCGAGTTTTGAAAATTGCGTGAATGAATGAAAGGAAATCCGATTACGTCTTGTGGGTTGAAAGCCGGAGGCGTCTGAGAAGCTGGCGGCGGAGCAGGTGAATCATCCTTCTTCTTTTGGATGGGCGATATGTCCTGAAGTAAAATACCGATAAGGTAAAAGCTAGTAGGAATGTGTGGATTTGGAAAGGGATCAAGTGCTTACTGTGTCACATACCGATTCGGTAGTATCGGGCGTACGCACCTTTTGAGATCTTGGTCTCTTGACGGATACTTTTTTACTCAGGCCAGGTTCGCCTGTGGGTTTCCCTGTTGAGGAAGGTCAGTAAGCGATTGGATATTTTAGAATTTTCTATGGACTCCGATTATACCTCTTTTCTTCGGCTGAGAGGAGTTCTGGGCGAAAGCCGATGCGGACTTCGCCGTGGAATGTAATTGGCCAACTGTTTCGCCAATAAGTTTGGACTTTGGGCGTTGTTCTCCGGTTTGAAAGAAACAATGCTAGGTTAGTAATCGGAAAATGAGAATGATATAAGCTGGTAAACGCATGCGGGTTAGTGACCTCGCAGTTAGAAGAGGAGGCGTAGTTTTGGGACTCTGTTCTTTCATTGTCCACATCTGATGAGGAAGGTCCCGATTCGGAGGAATTTTCTTCTTTTCCGTCGTTTCCATCGTCGGAGGCAGAAGAGCTGGAACTGTCAGTGTTGCTTGTTTCTGATTCCGATGGAGGTTCAGTCACACCAGCGATCTTCGTCCAGTTGGGCCTGCAAGTTTCCTTCTGACCAGAGACTCGTTCGATTAAGGTTGCACCTCCGCCTTTAGTGGCATAAATGTCTTTGGCGATAGTTTCCCACCAGAGGTCGAACTCTGGAGAAGTGTCAGACCACATTATGAGCTCCGTCGGCATTTGAAAATCGACATGTGCAGCAGACAGGATCCTGTAGGCCGATTGAGGGTTGAGGTCTTCTCTGGCGTTCAAATGACGGTATATGCATAAATCGGGAATATTCTGTCCCAAATTGAACTGCCGAGCAACCACAGCGGGATGGTAGAATTCATAGGATGGTTTTTTGATGTGTGTTCTGGTGCTCAGAATAGCAAAGAAGATGCCTGGAAAAATAAATGCTTTATAAGTTGATAAAGCATCACCCTTTAGGGTATTAGACAATCAGAAAAAAGATGGGATCGGATATCTATCCAGATCAGTATATGGGTTAAATTGTTCTAAACCATATTCCGATTCTGACATGGTATAGAATGCAACCATAGAATGAGAAAGATTGTATGGATTCAGGCGTTTTCTGTTGCAGTTCACCGAGATCATCTCGCCATACGATCTGCAGGGGCGTTCACTGTTATCGGAATCTTTTTCATTTGGGAATTCTAGGCTGAAGTCCAGTTCTCCTAGGAAATTGTATACCTGGAGCTTCAGGAACATTCCGATGAACCAGAATGGTCCACCGAGGTTGCCGACTGAATGCTTGGCTTTTGATGAGCAGAGACCTTCCCTTATCTCATGCATCATCCTGTAGGTGGCTCCTAGCAGGTATTTTCCGATTGCTATTTTTTGGCCTGATGCCAATGCCTCGGCTACTCCTTGGTATACCTTGCTAGGGCTGAGTGACTGGCCGCAGAAGAAGAACCAATCTAGCCACATATTCAGGAAGGCAATGTGCTCTTCATCTTCAATTTCATCGGTTTTCTGGTGAGTGCTGATGTAACGTTGCCAACCAAAGTTCTTCTCGGGGACCAACTTCAAACTAGTCGAGAGATCAAAAGCCGATAGCATCTCGCCATCAGGACCATAGGACTGATTGGGCCAGTCGGGAAAAGGAAAGCGTTCGCAGTATCGCACCAGAAATAAGCCGATGTGGCCATGAATGGTTCGTCTGCTGGTGGTGGAGATAAGGAGAGAAGGATGGCATCGGTTATTCCTAGATCGTCCCATTGCTCTTGTTTGTGAGTATACACCCGAATCAGCCAGTCCTTATATCCCTTGATCGGGCTGGGCCAAGATCTGAATGCCGATTTCCAACTGTCTACACTAAGTTTATCGGCAAATAGGGGAAGTCTGCCTACGGAGTGATATATAAAACCCGATGGGTCTCGATCTCCTACTGGACCCAAAGAATACAAGGCTTCGGAGTCTGAGCATTGAATCAGTACCTAAGACATGATGCCGATTGAGGGTTGGCGAGACTAGTTGTGCGCTGACTGCTGAAGACTCTGGAGATTCCGACGCGAGAGCCGTGCGCGAGTAGGAGAGCGTAAAAATGACGGCGAATGGTGCGCTATTTATAGCCATGGTAAAAACTAGGGTTTTACCGCGCTTTTCGGCGTAACGGTTTCGGCCCGTATTGTCTGCTGGGCTGACAAGTGTTCTCCAAACGGGCTAAAAGCGAAGAAGTGCAGGGGTGGAAATGTGAAATGTTTTGGTACGAAAAAATCCGATTTTTACTTGAAAGTTTGGCTAATGAAATATTCATTGCCAAACTTAGGGGCATATGTTAACACCCAAATTTGGCAGAAAATCGGATACTCGGAAAAGGCCGAATATGTTAAGACTATTGGGCCAAATCGGAAATGGGCTTCGTGAGAAAGAAGAAGAATATATCAAAGAAGCCGATGGAAACGAGGCTTCAGAAGAAATACGATTCGATCGGGAAACGGAATAATAGGTCGTATCGGTATCGGTATTGTAATAGTATAAATAGGACCTTAAGCCTCGTAGAAAAATATACAACTCTGAATACACAAAACTCTCTCTCGAATCCGTTCGACATCGTCGAAAGGCTTCAACTCGCAGGTAGAGCTATCTCGATGGGATAATCGATTCTCTCCTTGTAATCCGTATGCATGGCTGCATCAATTTGATCTCATGTATACAAACCATGTTAGACTGTCTCGGGATTTACCGATCTCTAACATGTTCTCGCATATTGCACTGTCTCGATTTAATCGATCTGTAATGTGTGTTTATCTTACAATACCGATCGTCTAGTATCTTGTGTGCTTTTCTTTAATCTGATATATGCGACTGTCTCGTTAAATCGATCTTGCGTATACCTTGTTTAAGATCTTGTATGCATAGATATTTACCGAGTAGTATTGTGTTATCTTTATCAGTTCTAAATCCATAAACCGATCTGTTAGTTTACATCTCGTCTTAGATTTGAATACTGTCTTGGCCCGACTAATCTATTCAATCTACTTCTCTGGTTTAATCTAATATGTCGATCAAAGGGTTTAATACTGATATTCCTAAAAATACCAAAAAGAAGTATAGGATTTATATTTGAATCTATTTGTTCTATCAGGCTTTAAGCCGATAGACATTGTAATCGGATTCTCTAAAACCGATTACAAATAACCTGATCTGGTTATATTGAAAAAGCCGATTAGGCCAATATTACTGATAATTTTTCCATTATTGATTCATAGGTCAAATCAATTGGCACGCTTGGTTTGAGTTGCGACGCGATCACTGAATCGACGCTTCTGCACGTGTGTTCACGTTTTCGTGTCAACACACTTTTTGGCATGGTCAAATCAATTGGCACGCTTGGTTTGAGTTGCGACGCGATCACTGAATCGACGCTTCTGCACGTGTGTTCACGTTTTCGTGTCAACAGAAGCAGACTTGTGCACGTAGAGGAAGTAGTCGTACACGTCCCCGTTAGCTCCGAGCACGTCCCGACGTGGTCGCCGAGCTAGTCGTCGTGGCCACCGAGATCACGCGCTTCGTCGAGGAGGTCATAGACGCGGTCGTCGAGGTCGCCGATGATCCAACTGAACAGTATGTCCGCGTGTGGCAGCGTCTCTAGCGGTATCCACACGTACCAAGCAGGAACGTCGCACGGGGTGTGCTAGCTCCTCACCGCACGGCTAGGGTTTGCGGGAGCTGGAGGGACGAGCGGTGGCTGTGCGTGGTGAAGGCTCTGCTCGTGCCTTGCTGTCACCACCCCCTTCTTGAAGCACTCAGGGAAAGGATGACAACCCTGCACTAGCCCTTGATTAGTGCGCTAGTGCCAGTTACATAGCTGGATCACCTCATACATCGACATAGATTTTATTACATTTTGACAAGCATAGTTCATCCGTAGATCAAATGGCCAAATGCCTTAGTTACATTAGAGTTTTTAAGCAGAAATATCAGAGAGGCAAATGCGGAAATACCAAAAACCGAATCACTCCAGCAGCTATGTAACAACACACGACTGGAGAAGCGCCCGAAACCTCATCTCGAACCACATCTATTACTAATAATAGGGAACACCATCTTCATGGTTCTCACCGACGTCAACTGCATCTCCAAGTAGCTCCATATCTAAAGGGATATTTATGCGAGAGTCAGTGCTTTGTCCTCACTAGCACTGGCGAGTTAACAACCATCTAATAATGCTTAATGGATAACAAAAGAAAGGCTGATGGTTATTCTTTTATTTGCGGAAAACCAGTTTTGTGAAGACAAAACCTATAACTTAGCAAGTTTAATAAAACAAAGGCACTCATGAGAGCGCATTGATTGAGTTACAAGCAATAGTTCATCCACTATAGTTTTTTTTCGGTTAACTAGCAATCAATTCCAAACCATCCTACAACAGTTTTTTGGGCCTTCTGCCAACCACTCTTCTTTACGCCGCATCTTATCATGTGGCTAACCTGTTGTGGCTCCTCATAGTTGCTCATGATGGATCTAGATCAATATAGGGCGGTACATTCTAAGAGTAGGTTAGCCGGCCTATCTTAGATGCACACAATTTGCCTAAGAGCACGATAACCTTCCACTATAGAGACAGCGTGTTCCTGCCTTAACCTCAAGCTCGGCATAGCCAAACTTGCACTACCGCGCGATGGCCACGCGTTGTGGTGATAGGAACCATCATCGACGGTCAGTGACTTACCACTGTGTACCCTCGAGTACACCCATACCGGCGGTGATGCCAACCTGCCCCAACCCAAGTCCACGTAGCTTATGTTGTGGTGATAGGAACCATCAAGCATGGTCAATGACTTACCACTGTGTACCATAGGTACACCCGTACCGGCGGTGATCCCAGCCTGACCCAGCCCAAGTCCACAGTCTCCCGACGGAGATCCCAGCCTGACCCGGTCGACCCCGTAGTTCCCGGCGGTGATCCCAACCTGACCTGGAAACCTACGGTCCCATATGGCACATAAAGTTCGGGTGGCCTAAGCCCCCATACTTCCTTCTTACACCGTAAGAGCTCATGATGACATCTCGAAGAAGATGAGGATGATGATGACAAGAAAAAGCACCGTCACTACCGCAAGGGCGATCACAAGTCCAAGGACAAGAAAAAGGCTCTTACCGGTCAAAAGTGCAAAAAGGAAGATAGCTCAAGTTCATCATCCTCCCAATCCTCCTCCGAAGAAGAAGATACTAGAGCTCATGGGCTAGCCGGACTTGCGATCAAGGAAAATGCTCCTCCGGCTCTTCCCAAGCAAAAGCTTTGTCTCACCGCCAATGTACAAGAAGAGGTGATTGGGGAATGGATCACCGATGACGAGGGCTCTTGGGCGGACTCCTCCGACAATGAAAACACTAAGGTGTCCGGAGTCGCCATCAACAACCCTACACCTCCCATGTGCCTCATGGCACTAGAGGAGAAGGTAACAAATGAGCACCTCTCTAAAAGTGAGCTTAAGCTTTTGATTGATGATTTAAATAATGCTCTAGAGAAGGAAAGGTCTAAGAGGAAAAAACTTGTGAAAGTGCATAAAGAACTTGCTAATGAATTTGAAAATTTAATTGAAAAACATGAGACTCTAGAAGATGAATATGAAGCTCTAAACCCGGCCCGAAAGCCCAAAGCCCGAAAGCCCAGCCCGAAGCCCGGAAGCCCGGCCCGGCCACGGCTTTCCTCACGTTTTTCGGGGCCAAACCCGGCCCGGCCCGGCGACCGGGCTTCCGACCGAGGCCCGAGCCCGTCCCGATGCACCGGTCGGGCCGGGCCGGGTCGGGCTGGGCCACCCATGAACAGGTCTACCCTAATCCTCCCTAATATGAGCAAACATACTTAAGATAGAATGTTAACTCGCCTTTATCTTCGGAAGTGAAGTCTTCTCAGTTAGCGAAGGCCTCGTAATCCTCGTCGGTCACTTCTATGTCTATGGTAGAGAATACTGAGAACACATAAATAAAAGTGCAATCGAAAGAACATAATGATGCATGATATGCAGGTCAGTATGTCGGAAGTTCTCCTTGGTAGCGGGTGATTGCAAGCTACTAGTCTTATCTGTATTACCTACTTATCAAGGAAATTCCATGAGCTAGTTTACGAGTAGTGTATTGTTATGGTTTGTAATGCCTAAATCAAATGAGTGCATGAAGATAGTGATGCTACCCCAAATAATAAAACAAGAGTCGCCATATTAATACACTATCCTATTTTCATAGATGGCTAATTTCCTTAAGTTGCATGATCGAATTGCCTTCTACAAGGTTCCATGTTTTTAGTTCTGCTTTTCTGATGACAAAACAATATTATAATTATATCTCCTTTTTGTGTTATTTAAGTTGCAAGATTGAATTGCTGCATATGAGTTTCCACCTTTACAATTATATGTATATAAGTAAATTCAATTAGGAGGTAGCCATATTCTATCTCCTAATGTTAGGAACTAAATCTCACTTGTTTCTCCTGAACTTGAAAACTTAGCCATAACTAAATAAACTAGGGGAGATCAAAGCGGTGTTATAGAGGCTATGTCCATGTCTACACTTAAGTATGTTGTTAGGTCATTATCTAGGGTAGTTACTATTTTTGGGAATTTAGTTTCACCACGTGAAAAACGCTCAATGCTGACAGGTGACAACTGCCATAGGTGACGGGTCTAGCACCCGTCACCTGGGAAGTGTCACTGATGTGTGATCATCAGTGACTGGGCCGAACTGTCACCCAACACAGTCATTAATAACGGGTACTACAAAAGTAACCATCACTATTCTCCCGTTCCCAGAGGGCCCGAAGGAGCCATAGGGTACCCTACAAGAGTAATAAGTGACGGGTTTACTAACCACACCCGTCACCAATTTTGTGCTTCCAATGACCAACGGGGTACCGTGCCAAATAAATAAGTGACGTGTTGTCTTTAGAACCGTCACTCATGTGTACAAAATAGTGACGGTTTATACTCATAAACCGTCACTCTACTTTGAAATGCAGAGACGGTGTTTCTTTATACCCGTCACCTATTGATTGTTTCCGATGAGCCAAGGGGTCCCATGCCATGGAAGTAAGTGACATGGATTGTTGGATACCATCACTAATGTATGGTAAATAATGACGGGTTTTCCCAATAACCCGTCACTAATCATTATACTAGATAGACGATTTTTCCTTATACCCGTCACCTATTGATTGTATCCGATGAGCCAGGGGGTCCCCTACCATGAAAGGAAGTGACGTGGATTGTTGGAGACCGTCACTAATGTAGAGTAAATAATGACGGGGTTTATAATAACCTGTCACTTATCATTATACTAGACAGACGTATTTTTGTTAGACTCGTCACTATTGTTATGCTTCAGATGGTCCCTATTTCCCTAGTTTGGAATTTGGTGACGTGTGCCATTGGTTAGCCGTCACCGAACTAGATGATTAGGTGATGGATCAAACCTTATTTCGTCACTCATGTGTGCCCGTATCTAATCAGCATACATTTTCCAGGTTGCATCCTGGTGCATATATAGTCAGGATTTAGCAGGTAGATTTCATCACATACATCATTCAAATGCATCATCACAGAAGTAAAATATGGTTACTTCCACACATACATCCACATGACAGTTGACAGTATATATTAAAGGGTTACAATGTACACCCCATTGAACAATTCATCCATTTTTTACCATATTTAATCATCACGATCCCATTTCATGCTCATGAATGGATCACACAGTGTATCTCTAACAGTGCATTGCATAAGTCATAATTAGTGACATCAATTAGATGGAAAGAACTCGCCTGCCGGGTTCAGGACATCGGCCACCAAGAAATCAACGATAATTTTACGAAGCTTTACCATTGCAGCATGGTCAATGGGGCGCTTCGCATAATCTTTCATAATCTGTATGTAACCATTTGCATGTTAACTTCGAAGAAAATGTAATGCACTTTATATCTCTTTTGTTAGAAGAAACACCAATAACTTACTTGGGGTCAATGATTTTTTTTTGCTCCCATCGCTAATATTTGCATTCTTATCGAAACATAGAATCCGCGGGCGTTTCCTGGTGGTTGTTGGTGGCACTGTGGAATACAGATAAATTACTAATAGATCCTCCGGATTAAAATGCAACTCCGGGCATATTTTCTTTGTAGCATTTACCTTGACTGACATCTGGTGTCTTAGTTCACAGGGTTTTGTTTTTGGGTTCCATGATTGCCCGAATAGAAGAAATGACCTGCAAGAAGGCGAATGGATTAGGCCACATTTGAATGTTCGAAAATCTGATATGTGAAAATAGACTAAGCCAGGCCACACTTACTCGTCGATGACATCTTTGATAAGGCTGTAATCACGCTGTATCAATTTGCCCTTCCCATCTACTGGTCTTGATGAATCTATGTACCACACAGTAGACCACTTGGGAGAAATGACTACCAGAATAAAATGTCCACCGGGATTGTACGGGCAGAAGTAGTCTTTTGTATGATAGTGTTTCAGGTTTTTTAACAGAAGCTCCACGCCATCTTTGTGGCTTGCTGTCGACATTATCGGTACACCATTGGGGATCAATAATTGCAACGGGCAGCTTCTTCGAATTTGCTTCTCTCATAAATTGTCTACAGTTAATACCAAAATAATTATATGGAAGACTTTACTACCGGTATTTATGTGCTAACTAACGATTGTGAAGTGTGTAGTGACTTACAGTGCAAAGCACCGGACAAAACAGACATCCAAGGCATCAAGGTTGAAGAGGTCGTATAGGTCGCTGAAGCCCACGCTGATAATACCATCCACATTCAAAAAGTGTTTTTCTTTTGACTGCATAGCTATGTTATTATTTTATTCATTTTTTGCACAAGACTTGATGTAGTAATCGTGCAGTTCGACAAAGGAAGGGCCTACCTTTTTGAGCTCATCATCCGTCATCAAAGGTTGACCCCTTTGGTAATTTTTGTTGCCGTCTGTCCACACTTTAGCAACTTTCTTGGCATGTAACACCTTCTCCTAAGGCTCATCGGCCTGCTTCTGACCCCCCTCCATGGTATTTTGTTTGCAGCCTATTTGTCCTGTTTTAAGAACGAGATGTCCACTGGTTTATTTTTTCCACGCTGCGGCTTATTGGTGACAGTCTTTGGGGCCGGCTTCACTGGCGGGCCTGCTGCTGGCGTAGGTCGAGAGGGTGCACCTTTCTTCTGAGGCTGATTCGAGGGTGCTCTTCTTTGGGATGATCTCGGAGGCACATTCAATGGACGAGAAGACTGCGAGTCTGTCTTCTTTGGGATGATCTTGTGTGCAGTTGGCACAGGGTCACACTTCTCCGGTTGAGGTGAGGGAGAAGGCAGTGCGGCTGGTTCCTTCTCTGCAGTTGGCACAGGGTCACACTTCTCCGGTTGAGGCGAGGGAGAAGGCTGTGCGGCAGGTTCTTTCTCTGCAGTTGGCACAAGGTCATGCTTTTCTGGTGGAGGCGAGGGAGAACGTAGTGCGGCTATTTCCTTCTCCCCATCTGGCACATCGTCATGCTTTTGTAGTGGAGGCGAGGGAGAAGGCAGTATTGCGGGGCGATGAGCCGACCTATGGGGATCATCGAGCAGGTCAATGTAATACTTCTTCCATAGGATCCTTTAGAGGAGAGCATCACCAAGAGTTGTCATTTCATCGTTATGTAGGGGGTCCAATAGTAATTGATGCATTCGGGATGTACGCTCAAGGGTGGAACCGAGCTTTTTCCTGAGCCTCTTCTAAAATTGATGCAGATTGATTCTATATGTGATTTTAGTTGTTTTTTTAGGATAAATTTACAACCGAGCCCATGAGCCGAGCCGGAGCCGAGCCAAAGTGCATTTCAAGGTTGTCTAAAATCAACTAATTTTAATGTTGGAACAATCCAAAATTGAATCGGATGAAATTTTAAACCGAGCCAAAAAATTAGAAAATGAGCTTTTGTTCTAGCACCAGTACGCTGTCCAATGTAACCACGACATAGCCATCGGGGACCGGGACACAATGCAGGTGACGATCGGCTGGAAGCACCAGACCCGTACCGACATCCTGCAGGCCGTGGGTTGTTGCAACCTCACAATTGTTTTTGTCCCTTTGGTTGGCGCCCGCACCTCGGGCGACGGCTGCTCGGGCGGCGGCTGCTCGAGCAATGGCTGCTCAACTGTCTTCGAGGCACAGCTGCTCTTCATTGCAGCTAGGCTATCTGCCATTGCAAGTAAGGCAGCAGGTTCTGCTATTCCCGCTTGTGCAAGAATGCTGCGTACTGTGGCAAGAACAGTGTTTGTGACGCGCTCTTCCATCACAGCCTCATCAACCTTTTCACTAGTCCGCTTCCTCTTCCTGTACATGCCTTTGTCTTCCGCAAATCCATGTATCCAACCCTTTGAACTGGATACACCTCGGACTCTATCTGGGTGTTCCAGGATTCCCAATGCCGCTGATAGATGGTCATGTTCCCTAACCCCGAAGAAACTGTCTTCTTAGATAACCGTTCGAACTTTATCTACAACCTCGTCTAAACCATCGCCTGAGAATATGATGGAGCCCTTGTCGTCTATTTTCCCTCTTGCACGCAATTATGACTGCGCTCGTCCCGAGAATTCATGCCAAGGATTCTCAGCGCCTTCTTTGGCAAATTCTTCATCCTTTTTATCCCATTTCTTCCTTTTACCAACATAACCAGATGGGCCAAGCCTATGGTTGTGCTTGTTCTTTGCACGGAGCTCCTTCTTGCAGTCACTCTCCCTTATGAACTCATCGGTGCTCTTCTGCTGCACAAAAGCTTCCCAATCTTCTTTCTTCAAGTGCTTGAAGCTCCCGTAGGATTCCTTATCTTTCTCAATGTAATTTCTAACAAGCTTGTTCTTGAATTGTCTATGCAGCTTGGCTATCGATTTCATTGCTGCCTTGAACGCCGCATCCTTTTGACCGTCGCTCATATTTTGAGGGACTCCAGGAACTCAGTGAGTGCCTTGAATAGCTCTTTCTTCATTTCGTCGTCGAGATCCTTGAATGCAGTCGTTATTGGCACCCTCTCCATAACAAAGTCCGCTCACCATTGTCATCTAGAATTGTGATGGTGACCTTGTCCGATGGCCACTTTGTTTGGGACCTTGGCCTATGGACTTTGTTACCAGCGGGAGCCATTGTTGTTTCAGTTGTGAGCACTTCATTGTCAGGTGATGGGTCTGAGAATCCATTCGATGAAATTTCGGATTCAATCTAAACCTAGAAATGTCATAAAATAACCATCACTAGGATAATAGTTACATTTTGATCATTGAATATAAAGTAATTTCCTTAATAGCACTAGAAATGCCTAAAAAAATAACCATCAATGAAAACAAACTTCGCATAATACCAAATACTAGCCATGTTACTGTGATGTTCCAATAAACAAGCACATTTTCATCTTCACCTACCATGTTCTCCCTGCAGCCTATGGATTTATTGCAACCATATATTAATTGAATAGCCTTACCTCCCTTTGTGTGCTAGTGATGTACATAACAAATAGTTAGACTGCAATGAATGAATATTTATTTTACTTCAGCAATATGTCAAATTAAACCAACAACAAAGTCAGTGTAACAAAAATAGAACAATTTTGGGTAGGAACTGAAGATACCACTAATCCTGCTGAGCAATTTTTATTAGGATGCTAATATAACATACATGTCCAAAAAATATGATATGCACCTATTATTATTATGATATATACTAACAAAACACGACATGTCGGAAAGTAGGGAATTGTAGCCATGAACACGCACCTGATACCCATGTAAATTGCAGAATCTGACAAATTAAACCAAGAACAACGTGAGTGTAATTAAATTTGAACAATTTTGGTTAGGAAATCCGTCGAACACCTTGCACGCACCGTGAAACCTTCCATGAGAGGATGGGAATACCAGTGGCGACGGTGGGGGCGGAGGAGTCCTGGCGGAGGAAGGGCAGCAGCGACGACGGTGTAGGCCATGTGGTGATGAGGAGGTCCGACAGCGCGGTGGAGAACAGGTGTCGCCGGAGCGGATCTGGAGGCCGAGAGGAGGACAGGTGTCGCCGGAGCGGATCAGGCGGCGCGCAGGATGACCGGTATTGCCGGATCTTGCTGCGCGCCGGAGCGGAGGAGAGTGAGCAGTGGTGGAGCGGTACTGGTGGCTCGGCGGCGTGGAGGAGAGCAAGGAGGAGGACTGGTATCGTCGGATCTTGCTGCGCGCCTGCGCGGAGGAGAGTGAGCAGCGGTGGAGCGGCTATGGGGCGCGGCGGCGCGGAGGAGAGCGCTGAGGAGTGTGAGAGTGAGAGTGATCGGGATCTCCAATATTCGAATGACCAGCGCGGGTAGTGCCAAATTGTTGTATATATATGTCAATGTAACCTGTGACGAGTTGTAATGCAAGCCCGTCGTTTTTCATGACTAATAGGTGACGGATGCAAATTATCACCCGTCTCTCTTCCTGCAATAGGTGCCGGCTTCGTATCGAAAACCAGTCACCTTATCTTGGAGCCAGACTGAGACGGTATTTCAAAATTGTTTTATTTTGTAAACGTCAAATTGTTTTATTTTTGCCAGTCTCACAATTGTGAAATTGTTTCACAATTGTTTAATGTTTTACTACCCATTGACTGTAAATTTGCTCACTGTGAGAAATGACTGTACTTTGCAGTGATACCCTACTGTATAGCACGTCGAGGGTTGCGTGTTCATACAGCCAGATTTGACTCATCGTGTAAAACGCGACGGGTCGATTATTTTGCCCCTCACCTTTCATGAAAATACAGTGACGATTCACGGGTTTACCCGTCTCCTTTGCTTTTTTTAAATATTATTCACTGTATTAATTCCATTTTCCGGTGGAGGCGCGAGCCCGAACGGTTGCGCTTCCCATAAACCTACTCATCTCACTGATCCTCGCCGCCGCTCCTCTCCACCGCTCCCAAAACGCTCCCCTCTCCTCTCACAGACGACGATGGCCTCCCCCTACAAGCGTGCACGTCTTGATCGCCGCACCTCCTCTCCGTCGCCTCTCCATTTCGACTTTGGAGACGAACAAGCGCAGGCGGCACTCCAGGCAGAGGCCACCAATGCGGTGGCTGATGCCTGGGTGTAGGACGAGGCGGTGCCGGATGCGGAGGAGGAGGAGGAATCGGAGCCTGACACCGAGATGGAGGCAGACGACGACGACGATGGCGATTCTAGCAGCGATGACGATGAGAAGGATGACGATGACGGGGAATAAGGAGAAGAAGAAGAAGACATCGACGATGGCGGGGGGTCCATGCGGAGTCATTTTGGCCTGCAAGATCCGCCACCCTGCCGGATTTGGAGGAGGACAAGGAGGAGGCGGCGTCAGAGGAGGAGGAGGTCGACGGCGACGGCACCTCCCCCGACAATGAGTCAACGACGACGACAACGACGATGGTGGCGACGACGACGATGTGCTTGAGTACTAATACTAATATATATAAATACTAACATAGATATTTATTGATCTACTATCGGAGACCAGCCCTAGTACTAATATTATGTTAGACATTATGGCAAATGCTGCCGGCAGTGGTTGTTAATTACTGATGGATTGTGTCCTTCTGATGGCTTGTGTGCTTGATGGATGTGTGGGATGCACTAGTGTTGTTCATCTTCTTGCAAATTTTTACCGTAAGGAAGCAGACAAAGGGAAGCGGATAGACCGGTCATTGGTGACGGGTATTGCCTGTCACCTATTACTGAATTGACCGTCACCTTTTACTGCATTGACCGGTCACATATTATATTGTTCGAGTATATAACACTCCTACCACAACGGTAGAAAGTGCTGAAGCGACAGTACAAATCCCACTGCCACGGCCGCTCTCACCGTCACCACTGCCGCTCTCGCCGTCATCACCGGAACAAGGAGCAAGGGGGACACATCTTTGTTGAACCCCTCTCGGCTTCTCTCCATTTCAAGGTAATTTATAGGGTTTATGCTTCAATTTGTGCAATACTTGAAACCCTAGATGGTACATTTGCCTCTAGAACATTTGAAATGAAGAATACATGTCGTTTACGAACTATTTTCCCACAATATGCTTGATGATTGATGTCAAAACTATGTGGATCTGCTACTTGTGTGTTCTTTAGCAATGGAAGGAGATGGCAGTCATTCCTGAAGGAAGAACTCTTCCAAGAAAAGGTCAGGAGGCAAGCAGCCTATGCCTCTGACTATTGTGCCAGCAGTACCTGCTCCAGTTGCTCCAATGGAAGAGCTGCCAAAGCAGCTGAGGTATGAGAGACAGTTAAAAGTTGTTGCTAAGGAGCTGAAAAAGTATGCAAATATTGTTAGTGATGCAACTGGCAAGAAGTCTTTGGCAAGTGAAGAGACGTATGAAGCCCTGAAATGGGCGTCTAAGAACCTAATCCACCTTGTCAGTGATGTGAAGAACACTTTGATTGGTGTTGGTGTGGATCCAAGGGATTGCACCCCAAGTTCCTTTGACTACAGCACCGAGGAAGGATATGGTTATGACAGTGACAGATCTCCTAAATGGAACTGGTGATTGTGTTTAATTGTAGTTTAATTGTGACTGTTTAAACTCAGTATGTGTTGTACTGTGCCAAATGGTGGCTTAACACTATGTGTTGTAATGTTTATTTGTGATTGTTCAATTTCCTGTGATGCATGGTGGCTTCATTTTGCTGTTGATCTGTGTTGTAAGCGTCACCAATGATGGTATAGTCCGTCACCTATGATACCACACCCATCACCTATGATGACACAGCCGTCACCTATGATACCACAAAAGGTGACGGTTCATAAAAAACCCCATCACGTATGATACCACACCCGTCACCTATGATATAAAAGACCGTTGCCTTTTTATTATACTATATATAACAACGGTAGCCTCTGGCTCATCCTCTGCACTTCTTCGCACACAAACACAATGGCTAGCTCATGCTGTTCCTCTGATAGTGAGAACCGCCGAATCATCTCAGGGATTCTCTTATAGGACCAGATCTCGGAGCTCCGCCGCTACGAGCAGGAGTGGGCGGATGCCGCCATGGCACGGAGGATGTAGGCGGTGGCAGGCGACACGGAGAGGAGGCAGCTAGGGTTTCAAGGCGAAGGGTAACAGTGCTCTTGCGAGAACTTGGCGAAGCCCGCATGGCCCTTCGATAGGGCGAAGAGACCGCCGCAGCCTACAATGACGAGGGCAACCGAGCGAAGGTTAATTCTACCCTTCGGAGGCTAGCGGGTGCCAAACCCTCGCTAGAATCCCCCTTTACAGGGTGTTTTATCATTGGATCTCCTTTGTGACCGCCTAGAGGGGACAGGAGCCTGACAAGGCTCAACGGCCGGGCCTACCGCGCGTCAGAAGTGTCTACCTAGGGGCAGGATTGGCAAAAGATCAACTTGAGATGTAAGCAAAGTCCCGGGGCCCTTGGATCAAAGATCCACGTCCGCGGGGGGAGGGCAAAAGGGACCTTTCCCATATGTGTAACCCTAGCCCTCCGGTGTATATATTGGGCCCAAGGCCACTTTGTAAAGCAGGTGAATTCATTCTGTTATTTTGCTCTCCAACACTCTTCTCCCCCACTTCTCTCCTACCCTTACCATGTCCTTTCTAGCAACGCAGAGAGGCACCCTCCTTGCTGCCGAAGGCCTGAAAACCTTCGACGACAAGTGGCGCCGTCCGTGGGGAAGCGGGCGGAGAGTTGATGGCGAGGCCAAGCCGAGTCCCGGCGGGAGTTGGAGCGAGCAGCGCCGGAGGCGGAACTAGCGGCGCCAGAGGTAGAGCAAGCGAGGCCGAAGGCGGGTTGTATAGTGATGGAGGTGGCATGAGCGGCGCCGAAGGAGCAGCGGATGGCGCTACCGGAGGTGTAAGCTCACCAGAGATGATCACTGACCAAGATGGCGGGCCGGAGCGAGTTTGGTTTGCGGAGGATGGCACGGTGTACACGCTGGAAGAGATCGAAGGCTTCGTAACAAGGAGTAGAGCGCGCGGAGCGGCGATGATGGGAGCTCCACCACGCGCGGCGGCGACGGCTCCACCACGTACAGTGGCGACGAGAGCTTCGCCACGCGCAGCGGTGACAGCCCCACCAAGCGCGACGGTGAGGGACCCATCAAGCGTGACAGGGAGATCCGGCGCGGCGGGGGCAGGAGGCTGACGGCCAGCAATGCGAATATACACCGATCGCGTCGCGTCGGAGCTAGAGCCGGAGTCAAGCAGAGCGGCGCAAGAACGAGCGGCACGGGGCCAAGCAACGGCAAGAGTCCCACCCACCCATCCTAGAGCAACGCAACGCAAGCCTTCACAGGAGTTTCCTTCGCGAAACCCATAATACAAGATCAAGGCATTGGCCGAGACTACAACCTTGAAGAACAAATTGAGCAACTGATGAGAGAACTCACCGAAGTACGCGCTAATCGCACACATGGACCGTTAAGGGTTCCAATACCCGAAGAAGAACTTTACATACCCCATCAAGACACATACTGTGCGCAACACTCGACAAGCCAACTGAAAGGAACGCTTCTCAGCGAACGCCTAGCCAACAAGAGGTGGACCGAAGGCTTCAAACTCCCAGGATATCTGAAGTTCAATGGCGAAACGGATCCCAACAAATTCCTCATGGTCTACGATACGGCCGTCGAAGCGATAGGAGGCGATGATGATACGAAGGCCAAGATCCTCATTCTCGCACTCGAAGGGACCGCTCTCTCTTGGTTCACTTCGTTTGCGGCAGGATCCATTCGATCTTGGGTGCAACTCAAGCACACCTTCGTCAACAACTTTCAAGGAAACTATGTGCAAAAAATGCAAGAAAGTAATCTCTTCGCAATGGACCAAGGAGAGAATGAAAGCACAAGGGACTTCTACAAAAGGTTCACAGTAGTTCGATGCCAAATCAAAGAAGTACCAGACTCTTCAATAATATTAGCTTCGCAAGGGCGTTAAGTCCAGGGGAGCTGAATCGTTCACTGAGGCGAAAACCACCGAAGACTGCTGCAGAACTATATGATGAGGCGAAAACCGTACCAGTACAACGCCATCCTGGGGCGAGGGATCATCAATACTTTCATTGCCATCATTCATCACGGGTACCTATGCATGAAGATCCCAACCGAAGATGGAGTCGTGACAGTAAGGGGGAATCAGCTAAAATTAGTGCAAACAACTCAAAAGTAAGACGCCCAATATTACCCAAAGAGTCACAAACCACAAGAAGGGGAAACGAAGAAGCATCTACTGTTCGCCGAAGACCAAGAAAAAACAGTCATCTTGGGGGCCCAGTTGCCAGATGAAGAGGAGAAAGAAATGCTTCGAGTCCTTCGCGACAACAGCAATATGTTCGCTTGGATGCCTGAAGAATCAAAAGGAGTCCCAAGAAAAACGATAGAGCATGCTTTGGCAGTAAAACCCGAAGCAAAGCTACAAAAACAAAAACTGCGAAAGATGGGCCCGGACAGGCAGGAGGCTGCAAAGGTAGAAGTGACGAAGCTCCTTCGAGCAGAGGTGATCAAGGAAATCACATACCCTGAATGGCTGGTGAACGTTGTTATGGTGAAAAAGTCGAATGGCACCTGGAGGATGTGTGTGGATTTCACAAGCTTAAACAAGTGCTGCCCGAAGGATGATTTTCCACTACCAAGGATTGATCAACTGGTGGACTCCACCGCGGGGTGCGAACTAATGAGCTTCCTTGATGCATACTCAGTGTACCACCAGGTCTACATGAGGCGCGAGGACAAGGATTAAACTACCTTCGTCATGCCATTCGGAACATATTGCTTCAGAAGAATGCCGTTAGGCCTCAAGAACGTAGGAGCAACCTTCCCAAGACTCATAGCGAAGGTGCTGCCGAAGCAATTGGGAAGGAACATGGAGGCATATGTCGATGACATTGTCGTCAAAAGGAGGCGCCGCCAAGATCACTGCAAAGACCTAAAGGAGATGTTTGCAAGCCTTCGAACAGAAGGTATAAATCTTAATCCAACAAAATGTGTCTTCGGGGTAGAAACAGGAAAACTGATTGGCTTCCTCGTATCGCAAATAGGCATAGAAGCCAACAGGGAGAAAATCGATGTAATATGCGGCATGAAACAGCCAAAGACCAAGAAAGAAGCACAGAGCCTCCTCGGAAAGCTAGCGGACCTGGGAAGGTTCCTCCCCAAATCTGCAGAAAAGAACAAGCACTTCTTCAACACCCATCATGACACAAAGCCCTTCGTGTGGGACCAATGGTGGAAAGAGGCCTTCGATAAAATGCAAGAGTGTCTCCAACAACTACCCAAGCTCATAAGCCTGAAGGGTAGAACGCACTTGACGTTGCATCTATCCGCCGGCAGCACCACCGTTAGCGCGGTCCTTGTCAAATATGAAGCCGAAGGGGGGCAAATGCCTGTGTATTACATCTCCGAATCACTCCAGGGCGCGAAGAAGAACTACATCGAACTGGAAAAGGTGGCATATGCGTTGGTGATGGCGTCAAGAAAACTAAGACACTACTTCCAAGAATTCAAGATAAAAGTTCAAACATTCTTCCCACTCAAATCAATGTTCGAAAACAAGGAGGCTACGACAAGAATTGCGATGTGGGCCGCAGAGCTGGCACCCTTCGAAATATCATATGAGCCAAGAACTGTGATAAAAGCTCAAGCACTGCCAGATTTCATAACAGAATGGACTTCACAAGGCAAAGGCATTAGGCGCCTGAAGGGTGGTGATCTCCACAGATTCAAAACTGTACACTTAAGATCTGAACATTGGGGGCCCGCATGAGGGGTTAAAAGAGAGAGTTGGGGCACGGGATAGAGTGAGAGAGAGCTTCATTTTGAGCCACCCAAAGCCATCCTCATCCCCAAGGGTCTCTCCCATGGTTCCCCTCCACTTCTAGGGTTTCCATGCCATCCAAGTGAGTGAGAGAGGAAGGAGAAGAGGGAGAAGAAGAAGGCCTGCTCCCCACCTCTTCCCATCCTCCAAGGTTCGATTTGGGCTTCTTTCCATGGGTTCCCCTCTTCCCATGGCTTCCTCCACCTATGGTTAGGGTGTGAGAGAGAGGAGAGGAGAGGAGAGGGAAGGAAAGAGATAGGTAAGAGAAGGTGTTCCTCCCCCCTTGGTTTTCCCCTTCATTTGGCATGATTTCCATGGTGGGATGGTGAGGATTTGGGGGTCTCCCGGAGTTTCTAGTATGTGTGCTCTTTGGGTCCATTCTCGCCGGATTTGAGCCTCCATCTTACCGTCCCCGAGCTTCAAGGTCCAAGCTTCACCGTGCCGTACCACTTCACCACCAAGAACAACTTCACCAATGAAACCCTCGCCATGGGCGGGGTGACTCGGTGTGGGAACCGGGTGCTTCCATCTTCGCCGGAGACGAAGTCCAAGGGAAGTCGTGGTCAACGTCAACCCGGGCGCGTGGAGGGTGCCAAGTTTTCGACGTCAAAACCAAGGTTGAAGTCTCCGCCGGCCCGCGTCCACGCCGAAGACTCCGTCACGAACCTTGTACAAACACCTCTTGCGCGGAGGCCAGCACCTTGCGGGGTGCCGGGGTGTCGGGATAGCCCTCGACTTGTGAGGGAGCCCAGCCTCGGTGTGAGGGTCCAAAGCTAGCCCTAAAGCTTCCCGAGTAAGTTGCCAGCTAGGGACGAGAGAGTCCCGTCACTCTTCGGGGTGATTCGGCATCGTGGAGTAGGTGCTTGAACTGAACTACGTAAAAAATTGTGAGTCTCCCTTGTTACTCTTTCCGCATTTAATTCCGCACTCTTTATTTGCTTCGGCTATCTATTCTGTCGAATTAGTTAGTTGTGGCTAGTTTTTAATTTGACTAATATAAAAAGAAAAACCTAAAAATTAGTTAAAACTTGCCTCTTCACCCCCCCTCGAGGCCTCCAATCCTTTCACATTGTTCCTAGACTTAGTTCTTGACATGAAGCTAGAGTGTTGAGCCTTATTGCTAGAGTGCCTTAATGCTGTCCTAGAGCCAAGCTTGTCAAGTCTATGTGTTAAAAAGCACATCCTTTGGCCAAGACTAGGTGACCAATAGCCATGTGATGAGTGTGTGAGATAATATAGCTAAGTCATAGCCTTGCTAGTTTGGCGTTGGATTGGTGTCTTGTCTTGCTCTTAGGTGTACCGAGGCATGTTGGGGTGAGAGCACATATTTCCAGGTGCAAAAAATTCCTCAAGGAAAAATTTGGCTCCCATTCACCGCCCCCTCTGGGTCGCCGTGGTGTGTTCACAGTGGTATCAGAGCATTGGTTGCGCTCTTGTGATTCTTGCGAGTCTTTGAGCCCTTCCTGTTGTTCACCATGGCAGAGGAGAAGTACTCAACAAAACCTCCTATCTTCAATGGCCTCAATTTTTCCTTCTAGAAAGCACGGATGGGATCCTATCTCATGGCACAGGGCTTTGACATATGGCTCAAAGTCAAGAAACCGTATACTGTGCCAAACGAGGATGAAATCACCCCGTGAACAAGAAGGATTTTGAGCTTAACGACAAGGCCAAGAACATTCTCTTTCAAGGTTTGGGTCGAAATGAATACGACCGGGTTGCTCACCTTGAGTCCGCGCACGAGATCTAGACTACCCTCATTGCCTTCCATGAGGGGACAGCTCAGATCAAGACCGTTCGCCAGGACCAGTTCAAGCGTGAGTACAACCGGTTCTCACAAAAACCAGGTGAATCATTGGATGCCTGTTTTCACTGACTTCGAGAATGTTCGTCACTTTATCTCAGCGCTTGATTTGAAAATTTGGGGTGTGAAGATCACCAAGATCTGGCAGGCCACGGATCTCACTACACTCACTTTGAATGGGCTCTATTCGAACCTGAAAACTTATGAACTTGAGCACCTATCAGTTCTTGAGCCTGATCCACTTTCCACAGCTTTGGTCACAAACCCTTCTGGTTCTTTCTCACTTTGGATATTTTTGACTTTCTAAACCTCTCTTTGTTTTGAAACGCCATTCATTTGATGTTAACATTTGTCCTGATTAAAAGACAATTTTTGTTTTAGCTCTCGCAGGCTCGAGTAACTCGCCTAGTCAAATGAATTTGTGAAACTTGGACTTATTTTAGGTTTTCGAATTCCAGTGTCGGTTTCCATTTGGCTAATTTACAAAGCCTTTCCTTAGCTTTTTATTTCTTTCGCATATGCATGTTTTTGGTTTTCTTAGTCTTATAGATTCCTTGTTGAGCATATTGACAAAAAGGGAGAGAACTTGGAAAATTTCGGCAAAAATGCATACATGGGTGCATGAATTGAGGGGGAGGCAATTTTGGGTCGTTGTTTTAAAAAAATTTGCATTTTGGCCACATTTAATTTGGTTTTGTCAACATGTTCATCAAGAGGGAAATTGTGGATTCCATTGTGATGAGCATGTTGATCGTTTGGTTTCTGATTTAAATTCTTGCGAAATCTGAGCTAAATTCCATTAAAATGTGTGCATGTGTTTCTCATGATTCGAAGCAAAGTTTTGAGCATCCTTTAGCATGGAGTTGAGTCCTCTTTTGATTGGTAAAGACCCCGGGAAGTTTAGTGAAAGTTTGGACTTGTTTGGAGGTGTTTTGGGGCATTTTTCAGTGTTCTGGACTGTCAACCATCGGATGCGTCCGGTCAACACTTTTGAGTCTGACAGAACTGCTGTTTTTTGCATTTTTGAGGGTCTTCCCGTGCTCGGATTAAAAAAAGTTCT